>OZ024866.1:2432753-2445253 GCA_964017155.1 Oasisia sp. SBJ-2009 | reverse complement strand
CCTTATCGTGGTATTTATACTGCGCAGTTCCAACAATCCTCGCTCACGGCGCCGTACAGAATGTTCTCAAAAAGGTAAGTTTTGAGGTTAGATTTAAAACCAGCATTCGACACTGTTGTTGACGCGAGACGCCGGGGCGGCAAGTTTCGCAGCGTCGGGACAGCCACGCGAAATGTGAACGGTGCTTGTGTTCACTCGAGCTTGCTTACTTGCTTATGTTGCGAGCGTAGACGTATTGGTACGCGTAGCATCCCGTATTAAAGTCCTCCAGCCTGTCCTGTCACCGGTTGCGGCCACAGCATCATCATGTGAGAGGTGGATGTCTTCACAGATTTGGTCTGTCCAGCGTAGGGGTGGTCTGCCACGGGGACGCCGCCAGGAGGCGGGAGCTGATGATGATAGGATGTCAATGCCCTGGGTGCCTGGTGGGAGACGGCATATGTGCCCGAAGGCACCAAGACGACGTTTGCGGATGGTGGTGGTTAGTGGGTGTTGTCCGGTTCGTGCGTAGACATCAGTATTTGTGACACGATCATGCCAACGGATACCCAATATTCTGCGCAAAACTTTGGTGTTGAAGGCATCGAGGCGATGTTGTTGAGCCTTGGTGAGAGTCCACGATGCAGCGCTGTAGGTTACGACTGAGATGATGAGTGAGTCGTATAGTCGTAGTTTGGTTTTAAGTGAGAGACGCGGAGAACGCCAGACAGATGAGAGTGTTGACATAGTTGAGGTGGCGATTGCTATCCGGCGCTTTTTGTCATCGTTGCAGCTGTTATTGCGAGATATGGTGCATCCGAGATAGGTGATGTTGTTGGTGGTCTCTATGGTTTGAGGGCCGATGATAGACTGTTGGGGTACGGACAGCCACGGGCTGAGGGACTGCAGCATAGTATTTGACCAATTGATATGTAGGCCCAACTTGGAGGATTCTCTGGTGAAGATAAGAACAGCATCTTTGAGGGTGTCAAATAGCTCAGCGAGTAACACAACGTCGTCTGCGTAATCCAGGTCGGTAATTGGTTCATGGGAGTCACTAAAGGTTGCACCAAAGGGTAAGGTCTGCGTTGTTCGGTAGAGGATTCACTAGAGCGTGGCGAGTTAATTATCTGGTGTCCATCTACGCAATGGATGTAGAGCGTCGGCAAGTGTAAAGGAAGCATATTTTTGGGAATAATCTTGGCAACATGTTTTAAAATCATTTAAATATTATACAGAACTTAAAAACCGTTGTTGCCATTTTTACTTTTTGGTCCTATAGTGATTTAGCGGCCATTTTTAAAATGGCCGCTAAATTGTTTATTTCGCCGTACCTTAATCACTATTTCATCTAGCGAAATAATTTGTGTGTGAGTATATATGTTCTATGGGACAAGGATTTCAAATAAACATTTTTTTATAATTTTCTGGGTTTCGCGTCCGCCATTTTTAAAGATGGCGGTCATCAATACAAATGTCCCGATATCTCAAAAACTACATCACATTGAGCAGTAATGTTGGCGACGTTGGATAGCTTGCTGGATAGCGATATACACCGATGTACATTTTATCTTCATTAACATTTTTAAAGATGACTTCCGGCTCAGCCATTTACCCATAATATCAAAGAACTACGTAATGTAGAGCCAACACATATATGCCAAGATGTAAGGTTTTTAGATATGAGCATTTAAATTGTTTTACTTTTAACCTTTATGGCCTTTCAAATATCCGCCATTTTGTAATATCCGCAATTTTTGAAGATGGCGCCTGACAAAGTCTGCAATATTACGATATCCATAGCTTAAGAGCTACGTAGAGCGCAGTGGCTCCGGGATAGAGCTTCGGGCTCTCGACTACAATAACCCGGGTTCGAATCCTGGCTGCGGTGCGGCAAGTTTTTTCACTCTACATTGCTCCAGTTCACTCAGCTGAATAAATGAGTACCTGGCTATAGACAGTGGTGGATATGTGTACGAACAGCCTTCGCGCATTAATTGTAGCATATGGCTGGATGCTTCCAAGAGAAGCCGAGATGGTGTCTGAGTGAACAGGTCTGTCAGGGAAGTAAAGTGTAAAGCGCTTTGAACGGTCCTGAGGACTGGATACTGCGCTATATAAGAACTTGCCTTTTGCCTTTTTACGTGATTTAGAGAACAACAGTTGACGTCAAAATACAAATTATGTGGAAGTAATTGTGTGTTGTATTACTCTTGAGTCATCCATCATTCAAAAAGATGGTCCCATCAAATAGTATTATTTATGTATCATAAGAAAGCCTGTTATCCCTATGTGTTATGATCTACGTATCTTCGAACCTTGAAGCTGATGTTGAAATATAGATGTTTGGAGGCAACGATTTAAAGATGGCTCTTAGATATTCTGTAAAACGGACAGTGTTGGCCAATTCAATCTTTGATTTATTTATTTCAAAATTATGCCCATAGCATATTGAAAACTCCCAATATGTTCATCCACCCCCATCCAACATCCACTGCAATTGCACGGCATTGTGAAGCGCATGTTGGCTTTAATGCATGAAAACTGTCTTCCACAAACTTTCGCCTGTCTTCTGGAAACTTTCATAACACCTTTTCACTTGATAATTATATGATAAGCACTAGGGTGACAAAGGACAAAGGAAATCTTGCTGTCGTGGAGTGTACCTGCAAAGTAGGTGAAGTAGAAAGATGGCTCAGAAACTCGAGGGGACGTCCCTTGCTGTGACACAACGACCTGTGATAGGCGGAGAGCTCAATGTTATCTGTACTTTATCTTGCTGTTGGTCAGCCGCACTACTCAGTGTATAAACACATCAATGATGACCATTTTATACCGGATATCGTTCCGCTTCGCTGGTGTAAGCCAACGCGACCGAAGCCGTGGAAAGACCTTATGTAATTCACGTAACCAGGAAGTTCCGGTTTCGTTCTGTTGAAACACACCGATGGTTTTCCAACGTGTCTTGCAAAGCGGAGTCGCTGAGTGTGTGCGTGAGTGCGTGTGAGGTGTGCGTGCGTGCGTGTGTGCGTGGTACATGTGCGTATCGGTGTATGCATGAGTGAGTCTTTGCGTGCATGTATGTGATTGTGCGTTGTACGACTATATCTTAGCGGTGGAAGTTAGTGAGTTAGAATGGCCCCCATTCGTCTCTGCCCAAATCCTACAAACCCACCTGGATGAAAGCAGGCGCACGGCGACGCTGATTGTTATCGTATTGCACTGGCATCAGACAAGTTCAAAAGTGTATTGTCACAAAAGGTCTCTGATTTGACTTGTTGTGTGCGAGTTGCCCGCTGGCAGCCAACACAGATTATCATGCAACACGATAACACTGCAGGGTGAATGTAGATAATCAGACCTTTATTAGCTTTTGACATTGTCTATGTTGATATATACACGCAGTGCCTGAAGCATAAAAAGCACAATGCTGCGTGTTATTCATCAGCTCGCACTGTCAAAAACCTTTGAAAGTACTACATGATGCAAACTAATAAATACACCTTGTTACAAAATACGAGTGCTCAGTAACGTTACATACATATACAAGTTGCAGTAAGTTATGTTTAACTTACCTGCATGTTTTATTAATTTGTCATTACTTAGCTAATGCCTACGCTCATTACGATTGTGACATTTCTACAACTAAAAGAAGCACGGCTAACATTTTGTCTGGGAATATTGAAGGGGTACATATTTGTTCCAAGTGCTTATTTGATGTCACTATTTATTGTGGGGACGTCCCTTGCTGTGACACAACGACCTGTGATAGGCGGAGAGCTCAATGTTATCTTTACTTTACCTTGCTGTTGGTGAGCCGCACTACTCAGTGTATAAACACATCAATGATGACCATCTAACCGACATTTTATACCGGATATCTTTCAGCTTCGCCGCACTAAGACAACGCGACAGAAGCCGTGGAAAGACCAGGAAGTTCCGGTTTCGTTTTGTTCAGACACACCGATAATTTTCCAACGTGTCTTGCAAAGCGGTGTCGCTGAGTGTGTGCGTGAGTGCGTGAGTGCGTGTGATGCGTGCGTGCGTGCGTGTGTGCGTGGTATATATGCGTATCGGTGTATGCATGTGTGAGTCTTTGCGTGCATGTATGTGATTGTGCGTTGTACGACTATAATATTATCTTAGCGATGGAAATTGGTGAGTAAACATGGCCCCCATTCGTCTCTGCCCAAATCCTACATATGTTAACTGTAAAAACAAACCCTAATGCTATCGTGATATTTATTATGCGCCGTTCCAAAAATCCTTGCTAGATCACGGCCCGCATAGATCGAATGTTCGCGAAAGTAACCAAGTCTTGAGGTTATATCTAAAAGCAGCACCCAGCACTGTTGTTGACGTGAGAGGCCATACATATGCCCATTTGGGGTTGTTCTTATGCAGAATAAGGTTAAGGTTCAGGGTTAGTGTTACGGTTAGTGTTAAACTTAGGTTGAAGGTACTTTTAACTAGATTGACATTAAGTTATTTACACGCATTTGTAGTGAGTGGTTAGCTAGAAGCCACCTCCGCGTTTCACAGCGTCGGGGCAGCTACGCTAAATGCGATCGGCGATTGTGTTCACTCGAGCGTAGCGAGTTAGTTGTCTGGTGTTGATGTGCAAAATGGCTGATGTATTTCTATTCACGGCTACGCAGGCAGTCTCCGTGCGTGAGTACAATAATAAGTAATTCTACTTGCTCAGCTATCGGCAGCCATTGGCATTGCGTCGTCTTCTATAGCGCCTTCGTTTTAATGATAAGGTCAATAATTTCATGAGACACATCCAGTAGCGAAGTGTACCTTGAGCATCACATCACGTGCGAGCGCGATCTGCATTGCTGTGGGCTCAGAATGGAGGTCCTTAGCCTGTACTTAACATAATAATTTGGTACAACATTCCCATATACAACAATAAACTACTACAGTGGGGTGGCAGAATTTCTCAGCGCGAACAACATGGCAGACCGCCCAGTTCTGCATTCGCTCTACTTGTTTCTGAAACTGAAAGGTCGGTGTAGCTATTCATTCTTTAAAGCCATAACATATGGAACATGCAAACCAAAAAGTAATAATTGCTCAAACCATTAAAAAATGTTTTTAATGATTTAATAAGTTTTAAGGAGAATTATTGAAACTCCAAACAGCCAAGGGACTTGTAATAGGCACAAGATAAAATGTCAGAGTTGAAATTGTTGATTTTATCAGTTCTGGAAAGTAGTCAAAGTTGTGGGTTCATGCACCAGTAGGGAACTGACATGAAAGGTGTAATCTTTTCATCAGAGCCTTACGGCTACGGCGCACCTTGTTCGTGACTTTCACAAGGTGGTAGTCTAGACTGTCTATCACCCCCTCGTAGCTTTATGCAGTGTCATTATGTACCCGGTATGACACGACTGTATGAAACATGTTGAAGACCTGTTGTTCTATGTCAATATTTGCAGTGTTATACTATATTGTATGTACAGCAATTTTTTTAATTTGATATAACAAAGACATCGTTATAATGTACAAGTATCAACAACTCTAAATTGATACTTACACATATTAAATTGTTATAATCTAGTACACTACGTGAAAGGTCAGAATATTCTGCTCCATCCAAATCCATGGGCATTTGTTGGACTCTAGACTTGGGGGAAAACACAGGCTAACTTGCTAAGGGCCTGTAAACATCTGTAGTCATTGTCTCTGTGAGCCCCAAATCAGCTCCAGTTAAATATTTGAACTTGTAATCTGCTAGGATACTCTGCTGGGAAGCCATGTATCTTAGAATCAGTAGACTAGAGTAGACATACACTTTCTGTGAGACATTCTGTTTCCGAAGCACTGGTATCTGGTCAGTAAGCATCACGAGTGGCAGAGGAAGGTTGACAACTGGTTTATTTTGTTGTTGTAGTCTACATCCAACTAACTAATAATGCCATAGCTGATAGGATTGATGTGAATTGACAAACAACTAACTATGTGTATGTGGTGAGCACAGGAGCAGGTGCTCCTGGTTACTGAATTTTAGAATATTACTTAGGTATGGATATGTCTGCTTAACAAGTGTTGTTGTCGTATATTTTGATGAAAAATATATTTTCTTTATGACAAAAAGCTAAGAGAACGTTGCTAAGGTGTCAAATGTATGGTCTTGGAGAAATGAGCCTACATCCATTTAGCACCAAATGTTGCACAACGCAACATTGTTTGTAGGATGTCATCAACATCCACAACATGAATAGCGGGCTTGCAGAACATCCCACAACCCGGTAAAGGTAAATATATATATATATATATATATATATATATATATATATATATATATATATATAGGGCTCGCTATTGCACTAGTCTGTTAGCCAAGAACAACTGTACTTGCCACCAGACAAGTGGAATTGCTACTTGTTATCTGTGGGACACCTCCTTAGCCAGGACAACCAGAATAATCACAAAGAAGTAGATTTTGAAATTTGTTTGTCCCTGGCAAAAATGAATTGTTGTACGGACAAACAAACTACTGGTTCCACTCGTCCGCTGGACAAGTTGACACATTGACAAATATTTCGAGCCATGACATGTAAGTTAATGTTGCACCAGTTACTGTTACACAAGTTATATGGAATGTTGCCGCTAGCTCGTCAATACTGAAGAATGTATAGTTCATCTGATATGAGTGAATCAGTGCTTGTTGGTTGTAGACGTGATAGCATCTATTGGGGCTCTGTATCAATTTGGAGCAGGTCAACAAATAAGGAAACACGAGTAAGTTGTTGACGTCTGAAGCTTTTATTCTACATGTTGCACTTGGCCATGTAAATGTGCTTTGTCATGTACATAATGTACAGGCACTCCTATATTCGTGGACTACTTTTGCCTGGGAGCATTAAGGTACTGGGTATATCGTTGTCATAGATCTTTCCCAGGTCACAGTATGTGTAAGCAGGGGGTGACTGTGTCATGTGAAAGTGTCAAATGCAAATGCATTCGTGCGTGTGTATGCATTCATGCGTGCCTATCTGTCTGTCTCTGTCAACATGTTCACTGCCCACATCATGTCTTTCTGTCTGTCTGTCTGTCTGTCTGTCTGTCTTTGTCAGCATGTTTGCCTGCCCACACCATGTCTGTCTGTCTGTCTGTCTGTCTGTCCGTCCGTCCGTCCGTCTGTCTGTCTGTATGTCCGTCCGTCCGTCCGTCCGTCCGTCCGTCCGTCCGTCCGTCCGTCCGTCCGTCCGTCCGTCCGTCCGTCCGTCCGTCCGTCCGTCCGTCCGTCCGTCCGTCCGTCCGTCCGTCCGTCCGTCCGTCCGTCCGTCCGTCCGTCCGTCCGTCCGTCCGTCCGTCCGTCCGTCCGTCCGTCCGTCCGTCCGTCCGTCCGTCCGTCCGTCCGTCCGTCCGTCCGTCCGTCCGTCCGTCCGTCCGTCCGTCCGTCCGTCCGTCCGTCCGTCCGTCCGTCCGTCCGTCCGTCCGTCCGTCCGTCCGTCCGTCCGTCCGTCCGTCCGTCCGTCCGTCCGTCCGTCCGTCCGTCCGTCCGTCCGTCCGTCCGTCCGTCCGTCCGTCCGTCCGTCCGTCCGTCCGTCCGTCCGTCCGTCCGTCCGTCCGTCCGTCCGTCCGTCCGTCCGTCCGTCCGTCCGTCCGTCCGTCCGTCCGTCCGTCCGTCCGTCCGTCCGTCCGTCCGTCCGTCCGTCAGCAAACCTACCGGCCCATTTGTAGGTCAGCTTATTGATCCTTTTGTCTATCGATCAGTTTGTCTGACTGACAGTCTATCTATATCTGTCTGAATGTCTGTCTATATTACGTTTGTCTGCCCATCAATTCATCAGATCATTAGTCTGGCTGTATGTCTAGACTATCTATGTCTGTCTCTCTGTCTCCCCGTCTCTGTGTCTCTCTGTCTCCCTGTCTCTCTGTCTCCCCATCTCTGTGTCTTTCTGTCTCCCCATCTCTGTCTCTGTGTCTCTCGGTCTCCCCGTCTCTGTGTGTGTGTCTCTGTCACTGTGTCTGCCGTCTCTGTCTCTGTGTCTCTCTGTCTCCCCGTCTCCGCATATTATATAATTGAACGTCTAATGTAATATGCAAACACATTTATGATGTATTGTCTGTGGAAAACAAGTCAGCACAATCCTCATATATGGTAGTTTGCTTGACTCTACTAGTACTGGTACTGGCACTGGCACTGGCACTGGCACTGGCACTGGCACTGGCACTGGCACTGGCACTGGCACTGGCACTGGCACTGGCACTGGCACTGGCACTGGCACTGGCACTGGCACTGGCACTGGCACTGGCACTGGCACTGGCACTGGCACTGGCACTGGCACTGGCACTGGCACTGGCACTGGCACTGGCACTGGCACTGGCACTGGCACTGGCACTGGCACTGGCACCGGCACCGGCACCGGCACCGGCACCGGCACCGGCACCGGCACCGGCACCGGCACCGGCACCGGCACCGGCACCGGCACCGGCACCGGCACCGGCACCGGCACCGGCACCGGCACCGGCACCGGCACCGGCACCGGCACCGGCACCGGCACCGGCACCGGCACCGGCACCGGCACCGGCACCGGCACCGGCACCGGCACCGGCACCGGCACCGGCACCGGCACCGGCACCGGCACCGGCACCGGCACCGGCACCGGCACCGGCACCGGCACCGGCACCGGCACCGGCACCGGCACCGGCACCGGCACCGGCACCGGCACCGGCACCGGCACCGGCACCGGCACCGGCACCGGCACCGGCACCGGCACCGGCACCGGCACCGGCACCGGCACCGGCACCGGCACCGGCACCGGCACCGGCACCGGCACCGGCACCGGCACCGGCACCGGCACCGGCACCGGCACCGGCACCGGCACCGGCACCGGCACCGGCACCGGCACCGGCACCGGCACCGGCACCGGCACCGGCACCGGCACCGGCACCGGCACCGGCACCGGCACCGGCACCGGCACCGGCACCGGCACCGGCACCGGCACTGACATGTCAATTGGATCATTTCATATATGTGTATGAATTTAAGTGTCATTGTGAATTTACCCTCCACATGGATTTAACAGTTGTGCACTAGATGGCAGCATTGGTTCATCATAAACATGGCGGGCAAAGTTACTCTGTTTGAATAATGTCTGATTACAATTACATTTGATTTAAAATAGAAATTCTAATACGACACATCTATGCTCATGCTACAGGTGACACTGCTATGTGTATGATGTAAGGATTTTGAACTGTTCATACAAGTGGACAGTGGTGAGCAGTGGTCGCGTGGTAGAGCGCCGGGCTGTCAATCGAGGGGACGGTTGTTCAATCCCACCTACCGCCGTTTCGAAACTTAGGCAATTTCGTTCACCTCACATTGCCTGTGTCTTTTGGAAGAGACACTAAAAGCCGGTGGTCCCTTCTATCTGATGTCTATGCCAGGGGAAGTAAAAGATCCCACACAGGGGGTAAATGTGTAACCTGTAGTGGACTCACTAATTCTAGTGAAGGACAACTCTGAAAACCAAGCTCGACAATACTCTAGTCACAAACATGTGGCTAACATAGAGTGTTGAGCAAACCATAGGAAGAAGAAGAAGGATTGGACAGTAATATGATACACAGTAGAGTAACAAGCCTATAATCTTAATGGTGCTATTCAGATAAGGGTTGTCAGTCGAGACATATTGATAATGGCTATTGTAATGTTGTCTATATGCCCATGATTATAAACAAATACATTTTTAAGAAGAATGTCAACTCGTCATAAAGGCATTTTAAAGGACATGTAATATACATTTATGGCTGTCATGGTGTGATGCAAATTAGATTTAGAGTCCCTAAGTGTAGAAGTATGGTGGAGGATTAATTATTTTGAAATAATGTGAATCCCTTCCTCCCTCCTGCCACCTTCCCTCCCTCTCTCATCTTGCCTCTCTCTCCTCTCTAACCCTATGCCCCTCTCTTCCCTTCCCACTCCTAACATCCCTTTGTCCCCTCCCTTTCTTCCTCCCTCCCTCCTCTTCCATATCTGCCCCTCTCTGTTCTCTCTCCTTCCCCCCTCTACCCCGTGTCCTCTCTCTCCCTCCCCTCTACCCCGTGTCCTCTCTCTCACTCCCCCCTCTACCCCGTGTCCTCTCTCTCCCTCCCCCCTCTACCCCGTGTCCTCTCTCTCACCCCCCCTCTACCCCGTGTCCTCTCTCTCCCTCCCCCCTCTACCCCGTGTCCTCTCTCTCACCCCCCCTCTACCCCGTGTCCTCTCTCTCCCTCCCCCCTCTACCCCGTGTCCTCTCTCTCCCTCCCCCTCTACCCCGTGTCCTCTCTCTCCCTCCCCCCTCTACCCCGTGTCCTCTCTCTCACCCCCCCCCCTCTACCCCGTGTCCTCTCTCTCCCTCCCCCCTCTACCCCGTGTCCTCTCTCTCACCCCCCCTCTACCCCGTGTCTTCTCTCTCCCTCCCCCCTCTACCCCGTGTCCTCTCTCTCCCTCCCCCCTCTACCCCGTGTCCTCTCTCTCCCTCCCCCCTCTACCCCGTGTCCTCTCTCTCACTCCCCCCTCTACCCCGTGTCCTCTCTCTCCTTCCCCCTCTACCCCGTGTCCTCTCTCTCCCTCCCCCCTCTACCCCGTGTCCTCTCTCTCCTTCCCCCTCTACCCCGTGTCCTCTCTCTCCTTCCCCCTCTACCCCGTGTCCTCTCTCTCACTCCCCCCTCTACCCCGTGTCCTCTCTCTCCTCCCCCCTCTACCCCGTGTCCTCTCTCTCCCTCCCCCCTCTACCCCGTGTCCTCTCTCTCACTCCCCCCTCTACCCCGTGTCCTCTCTCTCCTCCCCCCTCTACCCCGTGTCCTCTCTCTCACTCCCCCCTCTACCCCGTGTCCTCTCTCTCCTTCCCCCTCTACCCCGTGTCCTCTCTCTCCTTCCCCCCTCTACCCCGTGTCCTCTCTCTCCCTCCCCCCTCTACCCCGTGTCCTCTCTCTCCCTCCCCCCTCTACCCCGTGTCCTCTCTCTCACTCCCCCCTCTACCCCGTGTCCTCTCTCTCCTTCCCCCTCTACCCCGTGTCCTCTCTCTCCCTCCCCCCTCTACCCCGTGTCCTCTCTCTCCTTCCCCCTCTACCCCGTGTCCTCTCTCTCCTTCCCCCCTCTACCCCGTGTCCTCTCTCTCCCTCCCCCCTCTACCCCGTGTCCTCTCTCTCCCTCCCCCCTCTACCCCGTGTCCTCTCTCTCACTCCCCCCTCTACCCCGTGTCCTCTCTCTCACTCCCCCCTCTACCCCGTGTCCTCTCTCTCACTCCCCCCTCTACCCCGTGTCCTCTCTCTCCTCCCCCCTCTACCCCGTGTCCTCTCTCTCCTCCCCCCTCTACCCCGTGTCCTCTCTCTCACTCCCCCCTCTACCCCGTGTCCTCTCTCTCCTCCCCCCTCTACCCCGTGTCCTCTCTCTCCTCCCCCCTCTACCCCGTGTCCTCTCTCTCACTTCCCTCTCTACCCCGTGTCCTCTCTCTCCTTCCCCCTCTACCCCGTGTCCTCTCTCTCCTTCCCCCCTCTACCCCGTGTCCTCTCTCTCCTTCCCATCTGCCCCTTTCTCCTACCCTCTCTTCCCTCCCCCCCAACATATCTCCTCTTCCCATCCGCTCTCCTCGTCCCTCTCTCCCTCCCTCCTACCCTCCCATCCATCCTACCTTCCTCCCTCCCTCCCTCCCTCCCTCCCTCCCTCATAATCCCTCTACTATTCCATCTCTCCCTTCCCTGCCCCTCTTCCCTCCTTCCTTCCTACCCCCTCCTTCTCTCCCTCCATTCCTCCCTCACCCATCTCTTACTCTCCCTCACTCCACTCTTCCCTCTCTCACTACCTTTGTTCCTTACCTCCTCTTCCCTACCTATTCAATTTCCACCCTCGACCCTCTCTCCATCCGTTCCCCATCTCTGTCTCCCTCTGAACCCCTCTCCTATCACTCCTACCCTTCTCCATTCTCTACTTTTCCTTACCCCTGTCACTCTCTCCTCTCCCTCCTTTCCTACCCCCTCCCTCTCTCCTCTCATTTCTCCCTCATCCACCTCTTACCCTCCCTCCCCTCTTCCCGCTCTCCCTACCTTCCTCCTTCCATCCTCTTCCCAACCTATTCCATCTCTACCCTCCACCCCTCTCTCCATACGTTCCCCATTTCTCTCTCCCCTCTCTCTCCTCCTACCCTCACTCTCTCCCATCTCTCTCATTTGTCCCCCCTACCCTCCCCCCTCCCTTCCTCCCTCTTTCTCGACAATTTGGGAGAAATCACTATTTATTATTTAACATCACATCAAAATCACATTATATGATAGCAAGTTTGACAAAGTATGAAATAAGTGATTATCATTTATATAATTAAACTTGATAGTTTTACTCAGAATCCCCTCCTTCTCTCCCTCCCACCCTCCCTTCATTCCTCTCCTCTCTTGCTCTCTCTCCCCCTAAGTAATTCATGTTGTACTTGTGTTTATAAGTTGTGCATGTAGTTTACTGTAAACGAATAATTTCAATTTTTTAACAACACATGAACATTTGAGTAAACAATAATATTATTTTA
>OZ024866.1:2395253-2427753 GCA_964017155.1 Oasisia sp. SBJ-2009 | reverse complement strand
ATAGTAGAAACCTCATGTACGAGATAAATTGTAACACATGTTTTAGCTGTGGAGCAAATTGTAATATTATGAAAAGACTACATAATGGACACAACTAAATGTACGCTATGTAAATAACTAGTAGCTTCTTTTGAAAATAATAATAAAACAATTATATCATTTATTAGATCCCATATAGAAATTCACATGCTTAAATATATGCTGTAACATAAATAATATTTGAATTACAGTAACGCGTAAATGTAATTGGCACTTTAGGTGAACGATGCATAGCAGTCAGATTAATTTACAGTTATTATATTACAAATACAATTACCGTTATGCAATTGACTACAGCCCTTAGCAATGGCATTTTGTTGTCTCTGCTACCTACAGGTACACATATATTATACATACCAACAAATACAGGCATTTACCACATCTGCAGAGAATATTATGTAAAGAAACAAATAGTATATTTTATGATGGCAGCATCCGTTTGCATGCTGATAGATTATGTGACAGATTTAGTTTTGCGTATACCACTATAGTATAGCAGCATAAAGGAGTGCAATGTGCCTGATAATACTTTCTGCAATTATTGCCAATTACATATGGTTCTAAATAGAAAGTCAAGAAAATTAGAGCTTACTTGATGTTTGCATTGTCAGGTCGAAATCAAGTAAATTTTGCAAAGTTTATCTGCGGCTCATAAATCATCGCTGTACTTTGTGTCCAATCAGTCCATCATAGGAATTTTGCATTTGACAATGACTGCTGCTTTTTGTCAATGGAACCAAGGCTGTGCCTGGGTGAATGTTCTTTTAAGTATACCGCCATGACATGTTGTATCGTGAAATGATGGGTTCCTACGACTGGAGTCTTTGACCGTGACAGTGAATTACGGGGAACACGGTGGCCATAACTGCTGTGCTGCCCCCTAGCGACTTGTGTTTACATTAACTAACAGTCTGTGGTTAAGTTAAGTGCGTCAGTCACAAGTCTCGTAGAACTGAACAGCGGTACCAGGGCAGAGAAAATGGTTGCGAGACCTGCAAAACTATTTCCCTCCTTAACAGTTTTGTTTCGCCTCCATGGATTCACGCGCCAGTCTTCTGAGTCATCAACGTCCGTCAAAGGGTCACGTGTACTTTGAAATGGTCACGTTCAGTGTGAAAGGTGAAAACCCAAATATTTCCCCTGTGAAATGTGAAACCCCTTTTTATTGTTGTGTGAATTGTGACCCAGGACCACCTGCGCCCCCTCGTGGCTAATGTCACTTCTATAACCGCCCTACTACTTGGCGCCTGTTCATTCACTCGTCTATAAACATCTCCTTTACCAATCGGCGACTTAACCACAAGGGTAGTTACATACAGTTTACTTTTTTCAGTTGTCGGTCGTACCCAAGGTGGCGCCACTGAAGTTGTATCAACTGTCATTGTCTTTGACTATCACCGACTAGTACATGTTATTACTGGGCAGGTTCCTACGGCTTGTATGTATGATTTCTTTCTATTCATTGCCGATCAAAAATAGTACGTTAATCTCAATTTGTGGACATCAAGTCATCACACATCAGAGTAAAAATAAATAATAATAATAATACATGAAAAACACGAATATTTATAAACATAACATATAATTAATAATTTCTATTGAATAAATAGTTGTAATGGCTTTTTTTCGATTGTGATTTGGCAGTAAACATAAAGGGGTTGAAGATATGGGAAGGCAGGTTGTGAAATAACGACTGGGAGACATGATATCACGTGCCACAATATATAGTATGAGCCCAAAATATAAAGGCACGTACGTCGCCTCGTTAACCACAGGTGATACCATCAGACCTGACAGCGCTGGTTATTACGGTCACGCATGAATGGACTTGAAAGTAGATCCATTGGGCACTTGTACCGTCTGAACTGAACTGTCGCTACTCGTCAAACTGAGAAATACGTCGAAGTGTGTGTGTGTGTGTGTGTGCGTGTGCGTGTGCGTGTGCGTGTGCGTGTGCGTGTGCGTGTGCGTGTGCGTGTGCGTATGCGTATGTGTGCGTGCGTGCGTGTGTGTGTGCGTGCGTGCGTGTGTGTGTGCGTGCGTGCGTGCCTGCGTGTGGACGCGCGTGCGTGTGTGTATGTATGTGCATGTATGTACGTGTGTGTGTATTGCGTTTGTGTGTGTTTGTGTGTGTGCGTATATATATATATATATATATATATATATATATATATATATATATATATATATATATATATATATATAACAACGACACCGATTACGACGTCGACAATTTGACGTTGACGTATCCGGTGAAAACGCTCGCTAATTGAAAGACAGCGATACACATCGCAATGATACTGCCGCTGGCCGTCTCCTTTCAGTAGTTCTCAGGACTCTGGTAACATTCTACGGCGGTAGACGGGTGAGACGGCCTTGGGTGTTTACTGAACCGTTGCCGCCGTTGGCGGGTACGTTCCGATCTCGGCCAAGGTTCGACAGCTGTACAATGTACTCCGTTACACAATCCGATTTGTTTATGTCAACCCACGTCTCACGTCCTGTGGTACAGATAACGTTTGTTGCGTTTTCGATTAATTTATTTTATTTGCTCGTAATCTACCTACTAGCATGTTAGGTGAGCAGTTTAAACATACCGAAATTAATTGGGATTGGGAATTTTCGCTGTTTGCCGCGTAACATTTGATTTAGATCGCCTTATATCAAGCGAAAGATAGAAGCAGAGAGGAAGAGTTACAACTGAGTAGGAAGATTATAATTATGTCAATACGGCCTGTAAGTCGGTCACGATACATGGCGAGACTCCGCGCGACAGGAGCTGATTTGGGGACTGGTCACAAGAATAATATTCGATGGGTGACAGTTGTAACTTCCGACTGATGAATACTAGGAAAGTCAGGACATAAATATCTTGTATTATACCTTTCTTATCTTAATTGTCCGATTTAATATTGAGTTTACTATAGCGATTTATGTAGTGCAGATGTAGACAAATTTAGGACGTATGTGTCTTTTACGGGATTTGCTTTCTACATAGTTGTACGTTGTGGTTTCGATAAGCACTTATATCTGACAAGTTGTCTAAATGCACACGATCACAACACATGTATACGTTTGCCCCAAATAGGTTGTACTGCGCGAAAAATGGCACTTTTCATTATTATTGAAGATCGCCAAAACACAAGTATTAGCCGGCGATGCCATGGCAACCACCATAATAATCTATTAAAATTCATGACTTCCGTGATCATTGTCACCGGCAAAGTGTTCCACTGCTTCTGCTTGTAATAATCAGAACAGTTCGATTATTACAACCAAAATCAAAACGAAGTCCTATACGTTAACATGGAGAATATGGACTTTCTGCCCCCAATTGCCCCCAGCCTCGTTTTCGCGCGCGATACTTGCACGCCCTATGGAATACGTCCGCCCGCACTCACACAAATACACACACATCTACCCGCGCGCACACATATGATGTATATGTATAATTTGTGTATATTTATATATATATATATATATATATATATATATATATATATATATATATATATAATCACACAAATACACACACATCTACCCGCGCGCACACATACCGTCACATGATTTATATACATTATTAAAGACACATGAACCCGTAGCCCCTACGCAAAAGTCACCACATTCCTCGCGGTACTCTCCCAAACATACTGACAAAGACCATGTCAAATACCAATGTGTAGTCACTTACTCTGATGAAACAATTATAAACATCCCTATCTTAACAAAGACGATGTAGCGGTGACGTTCAACCAGTAACTTCACAGCATCTAACACTGCTTATAACAATTTATAATTTTCACGTCCGTCCGTCCGTCCGCCCGTCCGTCCGTCCGTCCGTCCGTCCGTCCGTCCGTCCGTCCGTCCGTCCGTCCGTCCGTCCGTCCGTCCGTCCGTCCGTCCGTCCGTCCGTCCGTCCGTCCGTCCGTCCGTCCGTCCGTCCGTCCGTCCGTCCGTCCGTCCGTCCGTCCGTCCGTCCGTCCGTCCGTCCGTCCGTCCGTCCGTCCGTCCGTCCGTCCGTCCGTCCGTCCGTCCGTCCGTCCGTCCGTCCGTCCGTCCGTCCGTCCGTCCGTCCGTCCGTCCGTCCGTCCGTCCGTCCGTCCGTCCGTCCGTCCGTCCGTCCGTCCGTCCGTCCGTCCGTCCGTCCGCCCGCCCGCCCGCCCGCCCGCCCGCCCGCCCGCCCGCCCGCCCGCCCGCCCGCCCGCCCGCCCGCCCGCCCGCCCGCCCGCCCGCCCGCCCGCCCGCCCGCCCGCCCGCCCGCCCGTCCGTCCGTCCGTCCGTGTGTGTGTGTGTGTGTGTGTGTGTGTGTGTGTGTGTGTGTGTGTGTGTGTGGGGGGGGGGGGGTGGGTGGGTGTGTGTGTGTGTGTGTGTGTGTGTGTGTGTGTGTGTGTGTGTGTGTGTGTGTGTGTGTGTTTTAAATTGAACTTGGTTGATTCGCAAATGATATATTGCATTGCTCTTTTATACTTGATATTAGGCAGGACCCCAACGTAGACGCCAGTCCGCGTCAACGTCTGAGCGACACCAACCACTCAGTGGCGCTGGGTTGCGGTCACTCTAGAATCACCGCTGCTTCACCCTCGAATGCCAGGGGTCGCTGCTGTTGATTACGTCAGTACCAACTTTCAGTATCACTGACAGATCTCCTCGCAAAACTGATCCTCTGAGCTCAGCGTACGAAATAGCTCGCCGTGAGTGTTGTCGGCCTCCGGTCGTGTTATGTATGCACTTTTCAAAAGGGATCTGGCAAGGGTAAACTTGGCGGGCGACGATGCGTTGCTTCTCCGTAGAAAAATATTCTTTCAAGCCACGGGCACCACTGTTATGGTCCGTATCATTGCCACCCAGATATTGTTTGGTAAAAATGTGGATGTCTTCTTGTTTACCCGGTCATATTGTTCTCATTCAAGTTATGTCTAGTCAGACCTGAGCTAATTGCAGTTGATGTTACACGTAATTTATTTCACAGCATATCACCGGTCTTAGATTCAGCAGGTTCGTGAACATCGCTTTAAGAGTGGGTTTAGCGATTACGTCACATCCGGTATTGAACAAAACTAAGATAAGCTTCCACATGAGCTCCTTACAATGTGCTGGAGGTTTCACCGCTATTTCAGCCAGGCCGAATAGCCGGATTAGAACGGAAGTAAAAACAACAACATTGACTTGACATATACTTTGAATTGAACTGCGCATACTGAGGCTATTGAGTTACACCTCAATGGTGATTAACAGAAAGAAGAAAGTATACAATATAAACGGTAGGAAACGTCCCACAGTGACATTTACTATTCGTAAACAGTCGAACGTGTCACATCATTTACAGTTTCGTGTTGGCGACGGTTGACACAACTCCAGTGGCGCCGACTGACGGACTCCTGCAGAACGTAAACTCAAACAATACCTTTGCGGCGTCATCGCGGAACAGATTGCGTCGGAGCAAACACACAAAGGTAGCCACTCAAAAACACTATTTACAGAGAGAGAGAGGGGGAGGGAGAGGGAGAGAGAGAGAAACAGAGGGAGGGAGGGAGGGACGGACGGACAGACATAGGCACATGCACATGCACATGCACACGCACATGCATAGAGAGGGAGGGAGGGAGGGAGGGAGGGAGGGAGGGAGGGAGGGAGGCAGGGAGGCAGGGAGGCAGGGAGGCAGGGGGGCAGGGAGGCAGGGAGGCAGGGAAGCAGGGAGGCAGGGAGGGAGGGAGGCAGGGAGGCAGGGAGGCAGGGAGGCAGGGAGGCAGGGAGGCAGGGAGGCAGGGAGGCAGGGAGGCAGGGAGGGAGGGAGAGAGAGAGAGAGAGAGAGAGAGAGAGGGAGAGAGAGAGAGAGAGAGGGAGGGAGGGAGGGAGGGAGGGAGGGAGGGAGAGAGAGAGAGAGTGAGAGAGAGAGAGAGAGAGAGAGAGAGATACTTTCGGTTTAGTCGCCCTGTCAGTACCTGGGTAGATCATTAATATTCCCGACCAGGTCAGTGGCGACATCTCACGACGTTCGATCGACGTATACAACCCGCCCAAATTCGGGTGAGATGGCGTTCTCTTGTGTCACCGTGTATGAGGGGTTGGTCGGGTTACCGCCATCACAGAGCCGAGCGCTGGTAAATGACGTCTGTTTCCGGTAGCCGTGACTGCTGTGCTGCCGCCTAGTGGCGTGTGTTTACGTGTATTAACAGTCCGTGGTCAATGCGTCAGTCAGAAGACCCGTATAATTGAATAGCGGTCCCAGGGCAGAGGGGCAGAGAACATGGTAGCGAGGGTGTAGGGGTACCTTCGTGATTCGAGACCTGCAAAACTATTTCCTGGTAAACCGTAAAAGCTCTTTTTCATCCTTTATTGTGATTTGTGACCAGGCGCAACGACACATGACTAAACAATTCAGCTCTTCGCCTGTATTTTGAAATTGTATTTTTTTTGGTTTCTGTGTAAAAAGTGAAAACGCATTGATATTTCTCCTGTAAAATGTGAAAAACCTTTTATTCCCTGTGAATTGTGACCCAGGACCTCCTGCGCCCCCTCGTGGCTAGTGTAGACGCCTGTTCACTCACTCGTCTATAGACGTCCGCTTCCATTGAACAGCATCAAATAATTTATCAATTGGCGACGTAGCCACAAGGGCAGTTATTTTGAGTTTACGTTGTTGGTCGTACCCCAGGTGGCGCCACTGGAGTTGTGTCAACTGGCACTCTCATCAGTGTCAGTGTCACTGTCTTTGACTACCACCGACTAGTGTATGTTATTGCTGGGCAGGTTCCTACGGCTTGCATGTATGATTTCTTTTCATTAATTGCCATTCAAAAATAATACATTCATCTCAATTTGTGGACATCAATTCAAATTATATTTGAACTAAATTGTTAATGCCTTTCAAATGTATCTACTTTTGAATATTAATTTCATTTCATAACAGACAGCTGGTTTGGTTAACTTAGCGTTGGTACATCCCTACAATTGTGATACGGTCATGTCGAGGTCCATCTAGCTATCGCTCCTTCATCGTAATTCCGGATTGAACTTGACTACACTAGCTGATATTATGCACAATTGAACCACTAGTCGCACTTGATTTCCCTGCTTTGGAGTGCGGTTGTCATAGTGATCCACCATCTTGGAAACAAACAACAGAAAACTGCGCGGACGTTGTCTGATATGGAACCACAGACCGGTGTATCAACAATGTGCACAGCTATGCATTCTAGAAAAGTTGTACACGCCACTAGAACGACACAAGCTCATCACGTCATTGCAGCTGCTTTGGCCGGGCTACAGAGAAAGAGAGAAAGAGAGAGAGAGAGAGAGAGAAGGGGAGAGAGAGGGGGAGAGAGAGAGGGAGGGAGAGATATAGAAAGAGACACATAGACAGAAGGAGAGAGTTGGAGGGAGGGAGGGAGAGAGAGGGAAGGAGAGAGATAGAGAAAGACAGAGAGAGAGGGAGGGAGAGAGAGATGTGGATAGAGAGAGAGAGAGACAGATAGAGAGAGGGGGGAGGGAGGGAGAGAGACAGAGAGACAGAGAGACAGAGAGACAGAGAGACAGAGAGACAGAGAGACAGACACAGAGAGAGACAGACACAGAGAGACAGACAGAGAGGCCTTTGATGCGGCCAAGAACGGCGTGAAGCGGAAGGAAAAGAAACGAAGATGACATAGAATGTCGAATGATACAAAGTCCGACCTGGTGTGTGTCGTCGTGACCCCGACCAAACCAATGAGGTTTGTGACTGAAATGTCCTAACTTTCACGCTGTGCAACGTTCCATAAATACGCCGAGCAAGTGTGTATAATATGTGTGTGATCGTCAAGTACTATGCTATTTTGAGATAAAGTGGCATAATAGATTAAAGAATGTGTCCGCGTACCACATTCCACTGAAATTACGTGGTCACCGGTCATTGTGGCTCTATTTATATTTCGTTTTGTGCAATACAGTGCATAGTCATATACTATGGATTCACTACGATTGATATGGGACACAATTACGACAAAAAGACAATAAACACGTTAAGTCAGATCGTTTCATTGAGTACTTTAATCAATACCAACGTGAAATGGGTTACGTAAGGAACACAAATCCTTTCTTAGACGTACCCAGAGTTCAATTGTACCACACAATATATAATCTTTTGAACAGCAGGTCAACGCAAACAATACGTAACAATATAGCATATGAGCGCCAAACATCGACATTTCGTATGCACTCATTGTTATAACACATAATTTTAAACACGCCAACTATTCAGTGAATACAAAAAAGCAACAATTATAATGCTAATAATGTTTTTGCGGTTTGACGCTGGAGTAAGATAATATAGAATTAAAGCGTTGTACGGGCAATTTTTGACGAAGCCGTTGCTGCCAACATAAGTTCAATTACGACGTCTTCTCATAAATCCCGTAGAAAATAAGCACCCTAGACAGGAGCGCCGTTTGACGTGCTTTGTCATGGTTCGGAGAGCTCCGAGATATGCGACTGGAACATTTGATCTATATCCGGCGCAGAACGATAATCAATCAAAAGTTTATATCACAGTGGCGCCTACAGAAAATACCCATCAAGGCGACGACTGCTACGTTGATAATAGAACATTTCGACTGAACCAGATAACAGACATGATTAATATATTGGTAGCGCATCAATACAGTCACACGTTAATTATGCAGCTAACAATTCACCAGGTCGGCCTGGTGTAGGTATACGTTCGGTAGCCATTGAACAATGTCACGCCGTGGCTGGATAAATCAACGTGTCAGCTTTTATTGGTTTGTTACCTTTACCATTCATAGATTGTGGGTCGTTATAATATACACAGTAGCATTTTATCGGTTCAGACATGTACAGTTTAAACGGACAATAAGACACTAAGTATACAATTGTCGCAGAAATTTCTTTGTGAAACATTGGTAAGGTGTTTCTTTAACTTCCTCCCTTGATGCCAGGAATATAACACAGAGAGCAGTGGTAATGTCAGTCAAAACTAACAAATAATGTCTGTTAAAATTAACAAATAATGAACAACGATGAAACCAAATGACTTAACCACGGTGACCTTACATTGGACTACACATGTTTTATTGAACATGGCCAGGGTATGATCAAAGCTCTTTACATTTCATCGACATTCATTTCGATTGTCCAGGAATCCACCCTGCAATATTGTCGGAATGTGAAATATTTCTAAGATAAATATCCACCACTGTCTATTGCCATGTGCTCATTCATTTGGTGAACTTTGGCGAAGTAGAATTAACTGCTGGAGGCAACGGAACAGCATTCAATGTCCCATGTCGGGTCCCATGTCGAGTTTGATGTCGTGTCCCATGTCCTGTCCCATGTCGTGTCCCATGTCCTGTCCCATGTCGTGTCCCATGTCCTGTCCCATGTCGTGTCCCTTGTCCTGTCCCATGTCCTGTCCTATGTCCTGTCCCATGTCCTGTCCCATGTCCTGTCCCATGTCGTGTCCCATATCCTGTCCCATGTCGTGTCCGATGTCCTGTCCCATGTCGTGTCCCATGTCCTGTCCCATGTCCTGTCCCATGTCGTGTCCCATATCCTGTCCCATGTCGTGTCCCATGTCCTGTCCCATGTCGTGTCCCATGTCATGTCCTATGTCCTATCCCATGTCCTGTCCCATGTCCTATCCCATGTCCTGTCCCATGTCCTATCCCATGTCCTGTCCCATATCCTGTCCCATATCCTGTCCCATGTTGTGTCCGATATCGTGTCGACGTCGTGTTCGTTGGTCCCATTGCGGTCTGATGACAACACGTCTGAGGCAGGGGAATTAGTGTTGAGGCTTTTGTAAATTTAAAAACAAAAATAACTCCAACTCCAACGTACAATACAATTAACATGATCATACAATTTGTTACATTCAACGTAGGATCAACAAGAAACAATCCGATACTAAATGCATTCTCATAGGATACAATAATGTTGTAAAAGAAATCGAAATACACCATATCCATAGAATCAGTGACTGTAAGATAATATAACATAAACAGTCCTGTCGCCATCCCCCTGAACACATTGAACATAATATTATACGAGTTCCCGACCCGAAGAGGGAATACGTACATCTCCTTTATTAACTCGCCGAACACTTTGTCTGCGCCGTCATGCCATATCCAAAATACCATTGCTATAATATGCGTTACTACGACAACAATTAGACAGAGTTTGGAGTAGGCTGCAAGCATTGCAAACGATAAAACCCTAAACCCAAACCACCAGATATTCCAAATAAAAAGACGTGCCCATTCGCAAATTGTCATCCACTCGTGCTCAACTCTTGAAAGTGCCACCGGAGCCCACGCCAGCGACGACAGGGCTGCTACGGTCTGGACAACAACTGCAAATAGAGATAACATAATACATACTATATATACTGATCAAATGTCAATTTCCAAGCACGTGTAGATATGTTTCTTAATAATATTATTTCTAATTAAAAACATGTTGATAATAATGATTAAGGTAATTTTCATTGAGCTCAACTCCTTTGAAAACAAGTTCAGAGGCGCATCACAAAAACAGGGTTGGAAAATATAAATAGCTGTTATACAAGTAACGTTTGTAAATTATGGCGGAATTATGTAATAGTTTATAATGAGCTACCACAAATATGTGTTAAGATGAGTTGTGTTCAGTTTAGAGGTGGTTTATTAAAACACCATAGGCGGCCACGTGGCTTGACAGAAAACTGTTCCTAAACCACCCCATATTCTAACTGAATATTACAAGTTGTACTAGCTACATCCTAGTCCGTTTGCTAGTATTGCGTTTTGAAACAAAGAGTAAGTCGCCATTAGATGTCGAAACTGGATAGGTTTTCTTACAGGAGTAAACAGTGAATTAAAGCTATTGTTAAGTAATGTAACTTTTCAGTATAAAAACCACGTTTTGTTTAAAAAGGCAAGTTCTTATATAGCACCGTATCCAATTTTCAGGATTTATCAAAGCGCTTTAAAAATGAGGCCATTGACCAGTTACAGATGATCAACATGGGTATGTTGGACGCATTTGGGGTCGGTTTGGGTTGAGACTCGAATGTTGGGGGCATTTGATGTTTGATCTATTTTTCTGCAAATATTTTCAGATTTGGTTCATTCCAGCGCACAATATCGCCTGGGCTTTCTTTTATATGAGGTTGGGAAGGGACACTTTTTAAATAAGTCACGTGTAACCACAAACGTCGACGAATTGCGATCAGTCAGAATTCTCATGGGCCTAATAAATGATATGACACATACATAAACACACACACACCATACGCACACATGCTTCCCATATATATATATATATATATATATATACATATATATATATATATATATATATATATATATATATATATATATATATATATATATATATATATATATATATATATATATATATATATATATATATATATATATATATATATATATATATATATATATATATATATATATATATATATACATATGTGTGTGTGTGTGCGCGCGCGCCCGCGCGGCGTGTATTTGCAAGACGACAAATTGGGAAATATGCGCATTACAACAAGGCACTGTTCAAGGTAACAATGACATTGTGAAGGGAAAATATGCCCCCAAACTGGCCTATCCTATGTCTGGAATTGAACAACCCGCGGATGTCTTTCGTGTTAGACATTCACTGCCAGTTAGCAAGTAGACGTTTGCTAGCAGTCAATGCTGAGTATATGCATTGTGAACAGTCGTGAACAGTGAGTGCCTTTTCCGGCATTACATTTACAACGGTGTAATCTCAGCAGTAAGGAAGTGTCCAACAACATCAGCGAGCTTGATCCTCTTACACCTTAGCTAATATTGACATTCTTGCGTCGACATTAGCTACAATCATCAACAGGTCTCTCGAGTGATCACACCTCTTCTACAGAAACCAAATTGCATCCAAGCACAACAACCGGCCAACATTAAACCTGTCTTTTGTTTCAAAGTTAATGGAACGTCTCGTAGAGTTACAACTTCGCCAGCATCCAAACAATAACAATGTATTGGACATTTTCCAAAGTGCATATCAAGACTGAATAATCACCTTAATTCGACAAGAAGAAAGGCATGCTGACAGAGCTGCTCGACATGAGCGCTGCGATTGACACAGTTAACCACTCGTTGTTACCCAGATGCGCAGCATAATATAGGCATTGAAGGCACTGAACTAAAATGGCTGGCGTCCTATACATAATCGAACCGAACTCAAACAGTGCGCATTGGCAGTCACAACACACAGAATGCTAATCGAAACACGTCTATTTTGTGCCCAATCCTCTTCTCTATTTACGTGCTGCCAGTGGGTGCTATCTTCAGAAAGCATCAGTTACAAAACCATCGTTATGTAGGTGACGCCCAACTGTACGTTGATCTGAGTAGAGCGCGGGATGGAGAAACTGCCGATGCAGACTGTCGCATCGAACGATGCATTGAAAAAGCGAGACTGTGTATGTCAGATCACACTCTCCTGCTGAATGAAACTAAGACCGAAGTAATTATCATCACACCACCAGCCAAGCGGAACCTCGAGTCTATGGTCGACTGCGGACTGGCAATGTCGTGTCACACATATGCAACCGTACTGCTCAATCTCTGCTCAATCTAAATTTGTACGATAAGATATGGTCCTACTCCTGAATTGTGTAAGACGCGATCGGATTACGGCAACGCGGTGTTGTATGGCATTAGTCCCTACGGATGCACTCGTGACCAAGAATCAGGTGGTTCTGAATTATGCAGCAAGACAACAAAACCACTAACATATTACTGCTGTATTGACCACGTTGCACTGACTGCTAGTTCGTTGGCGTGTCCAGAATAAATTACTGGTCATTGTGATTTTGCCTTGCATGGACTTGCACCAGGATTCATTTAAGATCGCGTAATACCATACTCGCCGAACCGTAACCACAGGTCGGCTGACCTGCGACTATTCGTAGTTCCGTGCAGCAACCTACAGAGCTACGGCGTGCGTCCGGGTCATGTGTTTTACGAACCAATGGAAGTTCATTTTTATTAATTTATTACTATATTGGTTATTTATTATATATATTTTAAATAATATGTCAAAATTGCTTAGTATTGTAATCTTTCTTATTTTAATATAATATCAGATTTATCATGACATATTAATTTTAATCTTCTGTATTTATGTGTAATTCCTACCAATATATATATATATATATATATATATATATATATATATATATATATATATATATCATAGACGTAGAAGCATGGACTGCCAACTTCAAATCTCGCGCATTCATTCTTGTACAAGAGGTTGTGTCCAGCGAGATTTTGCGAGAGTGTTGGCTGCTTACTTCCGGTTTGCTTCGTTTCATAGTTGTATTGAACATAATCTACAAAGGGGAACCACGAATTGGCTGTAGGGATACATATTTTCCACTATTCATATGTAAATGTATCGGTACTTAGAATATAAAGCCATCTATCAGAGCTACCATTTATCATAGACGTTTTTGCGTGAATTATTGACGGCAACCGGAGGCGGAGAATGGACGGACTGGACGCCTTTATCGAGGTAAGGATCTAGGCGTTACGTTTACATTGTCAGTGCCAGTGGGGCCAGGTTTCCTGTCTACCCCCCATGACTTGGCCGAAACCCCAGTCCAGGCATTAACATCGTTTTTTTGGAGAGACCTGGCCTTATAGTATATTTCTTTTAAATATTACATGAGTCATGACAATTCACCGCTAAAAAGGGGCCTGATTGTCTATGGATTTGACAGTTGGAAGAATCCGGTTGCACCTAGACTAGTCCTAGAACGTTGTGATTATAATTACAGGGGTAGAACTTCGGCATTTATTTTGCTAGACAGCGGGACTAGTAAAGTTTGCAGTTTAGTTAGAAATTACCTCAGCAACAGGAAACAGCGAGTGAAATTAGGACCTCACTACAGTGGGTGGGCTGACATCGTCAGAGGTGTACCCCAAGGCTCTATTCTTGGCCCTCTTCTTTTCAATGTTTTTATTAATGATATTTTTCACTTTTTGGATAAATCCTCTCTCTACAATTATGCCGATGATAACACCCTGTCTTATGCTCATTCAAATTATGACACTCTCATTCACACCTTGCAACAAGACTGTACTTCTACATTACAGTGGTTCAATATAAACCAGATAAAGGCTAACCCATCCAAATTCCAAGCAATTAGCTTCGGCAAGAGGGGAACAAGGGACATAACAAATTTTACTTTTGAAAACACTACCATTCACTGTGAAAACTCTGTTGTCCTTCTCGGCATTGAGATTGATAATTCGTTAACTTTTAACACACATATCGCGAACATCTGCAAAAAGTCAGCTAGACAGTTAGCGGTCTTAAAACGTCTCGGTCATCTCCTTACTCGACAAGGGAAACTTGCAATTTTCAAATCATTCATAACATCAAACTTCAACTACTGTCCATTGATCTGGCACTTTTGTAGCCAATCTAGCACCAAAAAACTTGAAAAAATTCAAGAGAGAGCACTTCGCTTTATTTACAATGATTATTCATCCACGCATCATGACCTTTTAAAGACCGCTAACACGGAACACCTCCACGTTAAACGGATAAAAGAAATGGCATGCGAAGTATTAAAAATTGTAAATAATATTGCTCCAAGTTTTATTCAAAATCTCATCACTGTAAAATGTTCCCAGTATTCCATGCGAAAGGAAAACACTGCAGTTGTCCCTAAGGCAAACACATCTAAATATGGACTTAAATCATTTGTCCATGATGGGCCCCGGATCTGGAACAGCCTGCCAAATGAAATGCGAAAAACATTTAACTACGGCGAATTTCGCAGGCTGATCCGGAACTGGGATGGCCCATCATGCAATTGCTCTATATGTAGGTAACCAGCTAATATCTAACATGTTTGTCGCCATGCCAATATTATCAATATAACTTTCATTGTATATATGGATATGTGTAAAATATTGTTATTCCTTAATTTATTCTTTAGATCTATTTATTTTAATGTTTTAATGTTTTAAAGTATTTATTATTTTTAATAAGTTTAGTCAATATACATCTCTACAATTTAATTTATATTTATGCAAATGTCTTAAATTATATATTATTTCAATCAATTTTAACCAATATACTTTGCAAGTTTTATGTATAAAAAAATATATATATATATATATTAGATATATTATACATGCATGTATTATTATATTGTACTCATTACCCTATTTTATATGTATTATTGCTGTCATTTTAAATACTCTGTATGCTTGTTATGGTTTTATGTCTCATTGTTTTACTCTCGTTTTGTCGGAAAATAGCTCAGATGAGCTAATGTTGCCAATTATCATGTAACCGACGTTAAATAAAGTTTCTTGTATCTTGTAAAGTCAAAAGTTTACTAGTCCGCCAAAAGGTTTACTAGTCCGCCAAAATATAAAAACAACCCAAATTTAAGTCGTTACAATTTGATGTAAGACTAAAAAACAGTATATGTTGCAACCCTGGTAAACTAACAGTGCACTTTTCATAAAGGTAACAAATAAATAATACAGTTATTACAGAAATATCAAAAGTAGTTAATGAAAAGGTAAAGATATGATCTGTATTAAAAAAACTATGCAATTAAAAAGAACGTCAATTGTGTAGTACCACCCTACCATTATAAATTTTCGATAATCATTCTGGAAAGTTACCTCACATTACGGTGGTATGAAAACTGCTCTACATGACTGTATTAATGGAAATAAAAATATCATACTAGAAAATTGTAGACAGCAAAGAACCATTAATCTTACAAATAATGCCCACACAAGTTCATAGCTGGTGTCCACTGGCCATGTCTAAGAAAATGTCATTTATCAGTAAATGAAGCTGCTGTAGCTTGCTGCCAGTTGCTCACTGGCACGGGATTCAGTTACATTCCCCCCAGCCTGTGGGTGGGTTAGGGTCATTGTGACTGCAAACACTTGATTGACTGCTGTAGGGTGGGGTGGATGACATACTGATCTTTACAAGACAACCGGACTAGTTATTAGACAGGTTTACTAGTCCGCCCTTATCTTTACTAGTGTACGGACTAGGGGACTAGTGGGTAGTTCTACCCCTGTAATTACATTTGTATCTAAACGTATGACGATAGATCCGTCGTCGTCGACATTCTTATGCTCATTTTCTGTTTAAGTAATATTACACCTTAGACTTACTGTAGCTTTGTGACCAAAAACCTTGTTTGATTCAACGAAGGGGTCGAAGGCGAAGCTGATGATTTTAGTATATTGAGATTTTGATCACTGTCACGTGACTGCGGTCACTAAGGGGCAGACAACTATGATGGTGGTTTATCGTTAGTCCTCAATTTGTTATTAAGAACCATAATTTTTGGAACATATGCATGTGATATTGTAGAAGGATGGAACTGGAGCACTGGTGTTATATCAAAGTTAGCCTAAACTGACATAATTGAGGTGGACCCCGATATTATTCAAGTGCCGAAGACGTCAAACTTCAGTTCCAATTTTCGGGGCTTTTCTGTTCGTAGCACAAAACATGCCTCCAAACATCTACGTCGTTTTAACAAAACATTGATCACATTTTTGGGATATCTGTGATAAGTTAAACTAATGTCACCAGCTACTGAAAATAATTGTGTCTTGTCTACATGACAATTCAACAATGAAAAGGGGCCTGATTGTCTTAAACTCTGAATGTTGTGGATCCCCCCAGTCCGCCCCTGGTCTATGTGTGTCAAATTGTGAAAAGAATAAGTTCAAAGGGAAGGGGCATTATGATTCATGTTGTGACCTAACACTATGGGGCTTTTGTTGTGTTAATGAATTGGTTGTGACCCAAGTCCTTGATTTGAATACAATCGGGCTTAAAATGTGACGGATTCAATGGTATTTATTCAGTGACTCCACAATAACTAGGAGTAGCATATATTTAACTTGGCCATTTATTCTGCATATTCAGGACTTAAACCTGGATGAGCTGGACCTTGAATGCGAGTCTTTCGATGAGGTCAACAGGCCAACAATTGGTCAGAGCGTTCGAACAAACACGGTAA
This sequence comes from Oasisia sp. SBJ-2009, assembly GCA_964017155.1. NCBI lineage: Eukaryota > Metazoa > Annelida > Polychaeta > Sabellida > Siboglinidae > Oasisia > Oasisia sp. SBJ-2009. The sequence goes on along the minus strand of OZ024866.1, from coordinate 2,410,652 downwards.
GCTTATGGACATATTCTACTAGAGTATGAGACACATGTATGTAATGACAAATTAATTATCTGTGTGCTGTGTGTGTGTGTGTGATGATATATAACCTGTTGCTGTGATGTTATTATTACTAAAATTGCTCTTATATTACTTATTTATTTAAATTAGATTAATAATTTGATCTTACCTTATGTATGTAATTAGTCTATATTTTAGATTTGGTCAACACGTCATAGTAATGCGTTTTTATTGATCTTAAGTTATTTATTTATTTACTTATTTATCTTAGCTTATTTATTGTTATCTTACCTTATGTATTTAGTTAATTTATATTTTAGATTTAGTGAACACATTGTATTAAAGTGAAGCGCTTTGATTGATATTTAGTTAGCTAAAAAGCGCTATATTAAGCAACGGAATTATTATTATTATTATTACTAAGTTGGCATACTACTGAGTATAGAGTGAAATGGCAAATTATGTGAACCAGGTTTCCTTCTTTATTTAATCTCAGGTTGCAGAGTGTGAAACTCGAGTGAAGGAAGTCCTGCAGCAGGTGGGGAGTTTCTGCTTCGCGGATGCTGCCAAAGAGATGGACAGCAGCACAAAGAAAGGTAACTTTTAACATCACTTTCATAAAAACACCAACAACACAAAAAACAATTTCAAATCTTCAATTATATTCATTCTCCAGGGTCAATGAACATACATATCCAGTAACTATTCGGAGTATGCTAAAGTACACAAGTTCTTTCAAACCAACATTATAATTATGTTCGATGACAAACCCACCATACACTTGTACCATGTCCATAATGTAGCTCTTGATCAAAGGGCAATAAAGTAACCTGTTGACAATGTACATTTACTAGCTAAACTAGATTCAAGTGGTAGTTATATTTCACAAAAATAAATGGAAGTTATACAATTTGAGAACTTATATAATTATGTACATCATTATAGCACAAATTAAAAACATCATGCAATTATAGATGTGTCATGAACTTGTTTTTTACCATAATTACATGTATAAGTTATCCTGTTATCATGATGATCATACTTGAAATTCTTTTACAATTTGCTTGTGTATCACTACACACATATAATGACATAAGAATAAGCAAACAATTAACAGTATTTATTTATTTGCAGTGACAGAGTTTAGTGCACTTCTGCACTCGCACTTGGAATCATGTGTGAGTACCAAGTCGAAGTTGAGGGGTGTCAATCGGGAGGCATCACAAACCGCATTCATCCAGTTAATGGCGGGAGGGGTACAGGACCTGACAAAACTCTCTGGCAACCACCAGCTGACAATGTGGATCTCTACAACTGTGTTTGAAGGATTCTGCAAGACCATCACCATTGAACTTCCGAGCACTGCCGAGACGAGCATGCCGATTTCTTCCGAGGAGGCCGACATCACTCACTACATTGGTGGCTTTGTTTCCTGCAAGTTGAAGAAGAGACACAGTGATACCAAGTACAAGGACGTTGTCACTGCCCTGGAGAGTGACGAAGAGCCTGCAACAAACACCTTGATTGCAGCCAAGTCCAGGGGCAAGCTCACCAACCTGTCGAAGGATGGACAATGTATGTTTGTTGAATTAGAAAATGTTTTTCGTTTCTTATTTCCATCTTCTGTGGTGAATGCATCTCCAACAGTATACATCGAGAAATGTGTTGGCAATGATACCGTACAAGACTGTTTCCACAGTGCGACTCATCATTTAGATACTTCATTGAAAGGAGATGTGTTATCAGATATGATCTCATTATACTTTAAAGTTAGAATACATCAGAAATGTAAATGTCTCACCGAGAAAGTAAGGAACAAGAAGCGTGATTCAAAGAAAGAAAAGGCTTTGAGAAGCAAATTAGCTAAATAAATGATATATCCAATGTTTAATTTCAACGTTTAAGGGGCCTTTGAACAAACCTGAATCATGTCAATGTTATGTTAAATTTGTTAATAGCCTACAGTGTAATTGGGGAATACCGCTCTACCACTGTAAATATCATGCAATTCTTACCTTTCGACGTCTGATTTTTGGCATTGGTGTTTCATCCACGATGACATCGTTAGCTGCACGTTTGCTGCGAATATTTCCTCTGGGCAGTATTGCCAATGCCAGTGTGCGCTGCATGCGCAATTTACTCTCCTGGTACCTGTAAACAGGTACCAGCATGTGCATATATTATACCAGTTTATAACATGACAAATTTGCACATGCAATAATATATTGCAGGGGTGTCGTCAATGATCTTGTGTAATTTCATAATAATAACATAACATTTTCCTGGCTACATGTATCTCTGTTGTGACTGTGACATGTGGTGAATCAATACCTAGTTTGTATAAATGTAAATATACTTTAGATGACCGGACAGGTTGGTGGGATTGTTTTAGATTATGTTTCTTTGAGAAATGGAGTAAATGTGGATGTTACATCATGCATCTGTTTGTGTATTTTAATTGTTTGTGTATACATGCACATTGATATACTGTTTGTGATGCTTCTAAATAAATTGATTTCAACATGGATTCATTGCACATACCCGTATGTCCACAAAGTAGGATTTTCTGCTCGAACACAAAGGCATCTGTGGCGTCCGAAATGTTCTTCGAGTGGGTCCTGATTGAAACGATTCGTCAGGACCATCGAGACGCCATTGTTGAGCAGATACTTTGTTGCCTCGATAACCGAATTTACTGAAAACATGAAATATATATGATAGCTCACTTGGATTTATTCTCGCATATAAAATAGAACCTTTACAATCAGGTAGATATGAAATAGTTAAAAAGATGTTCATGTGACATCACGAAGACATTTTATCATCTCGGCTGTTAGTCAGATACATATATTTTTCAAACTTGTAGTTTTCAGGCCCTCGTACGTCTGGTCAGTCAGGAACATCTTCTTTCTCTGTTGAAGAGTGTAGCCCTCTCTGGTCCGAGTCGACTCTCTCCATCGCTCGATGTACCCCATGAACTCGTCGCTGAGGAAATAAAAAAAAATTAATGTAACAAAAATCAATATTAGTTACTGACTACTGTTGTTCACTCAGTGGAGGCCATTACAATGAGTGGCTCTATCATATGGACCACTGATTGTATCATATATCTTGAATAGCATTGGGATTAAAAGATGAGATACATTAAACTACAATGCTCGGTCGCCCATGACCGCATATTTATCCCCCAGCTACATTGTTTTCATTTTCTACAATATCTGAATTTATAATGTAAGAATAGTATTAGTTTATTGGGTTTTACGGCGTATATTTTTGCACATTGGCTAATCATGACAGACAGAAGCCCGGGACCGGGAACTCTCTACTCTTTTTCGAATCGTCCCAAGGGATCTCTTAGGTGCAAGTCACCATAGACAGTGACCAAGACCGCTCGGCCTTTTTTAGTTAGTTGAGCTGCCACTAACTTGGGCGGTTTTCAAACTCGGTCACCTGGAACGCGGGTCGATCCCCGGACCTTTGGCACAGGAGTCTCGTGTGCTCCCAACTGAGCTATCCCACACCCCCTGTAAGAATACGTACCTTGAATCTGTCATCATTGACATGGGTATAGGCCTGCAGGTAACTGTTGTTTTTTCTTATCCCTTCTGTGGATGATCTGTTCATAAATAAATGGAAAGTTTCAATTTACATAGCGAATCAAAATTGACCAATATTCCACCATTGTATAACACTGGTCAGTATGCATTACGCTCAAATACACTAAGCACCAACCGTGTGTTGAGGCAGTCAAAGAACTTGTCCATCAGCAATATGAATTTGGCAGTTTCCTTAGCTTCTTCTGGACCAAAGGTATCCATCACAGACCCTACGGAATGGCTTAGGACCTGTAAATATACATCAAGTATCATGATATTGAATACGTGATACCGGGTATATAAAATCACATATAAGTTTTCGGCAACACTTGTCACCGGATCGGCTCTATTGAGGAACATTGTTGGACTTTGCCAAAAAATAGGGCTTCAAACAATACGTACCTGAGCAGCGAGGTAGACACGCATCACAGACTGTGGCGTCAAGTATACATGTTCCGCCGTCAACCTTGTTCGACGCAACTCTCGTACGGAGTCCTCTTGAAAGATTCGAGCAATATGTGACCACAAAATCTCTTTTCCGTCATTCTGCAAATTTATTTTTATAAACCTATTAAATTGTACCCTAGGCCTGCAGATTCCTTTATTATGGAAATGGTTAAAGTTGGTAAATCTGATTGATGCATTGAGAACAGAGACCAGATTGTTATAAACCACGTACCCATAATCGCTTGGTGTTCTTCCCAAATCCCGAACTGGAGATGTTGTTGCGGACCGTTTTGACAAGATGCGGGGCATCACTGAAGAAGAATATGTCTCTATCAGGAGCATACAGATTTTGAGTCTTGTGTCCAGTCCCATGGATTCTAACCAGCCGTTGGTTTGGACTAGCTTTATCACTGGTAGATGCTATGACCTGAAATAGAAAACATAAAATACTTAGTAAATCCGCTAGACTGATCATGCGCGTGCCAAAATACTCCAACATCACGCCTGTGCTGAAGGAACTCCATTGGCTGCCGGTCCGGGAACGTGTCTGTTTCAAAATAATGTTAATCATCCACAGAGCGGTCAACTGTCGTGGACCAGTGTACTTGCGTGACCTTATTTGCATCTACACGCCAACCAGAGCATTAGTCTGCATGTCTTTATGCATTTTTATATAATATACAGTTAATTTTGTTTTAGTTATACATTTGGGTAATTACTTTTAAGAAAATGTTATCATGTACATGTAAAGCGCCCTGAATAGTTTTTAAGCTAGATTTGGCGCTATATAAGTTTATTTTATTTATTTATTTAAATCAACAAAACATAACAATATCAAAATTCAACATACATAAAAACAATATACTGTAGCATGTTATTTTACAATATAAATTAAATATACTTTATGAGAACAGGCTAACCTTGAGGTTTGAAACACACTCCACCAGGCCGACTGCTCGCCAGAACAGGGGCCACATCTCATCTGCTGTGGCAGTTCGTGTCGGGAAGTAGCCGATGCTCATTTTTATGTTGGAGGTCACACCCACTACCATGAAGACAAGCGCATGGGTTGCCAGGTTCGAGTCGCCCTTGTCGTCCTCCCATTGGGCTTTGTCGACGAAACCAACCAAGTCGCCATTCCGTCGATCGTATACGAGGTCAGCCTTTATCGATATCTCATCGTGCATGAGACATACCCATCGTTCATTGGAGTCCAAATCTTCTGCCAGCTTTTTCAGCTCCAGAAACACCTCAATCTGGAAGCCAGATGTTGGATGCACAATGTTAGTGTAATCCCTGAGTGTGGACTCGGCAGGCAGTTTGATGACTCCAACTTGTCGAAGAGAACGATATGCCGAGGGGCTCTGGCTGTGGAGTAGTATGGCAAATCGCACCATCATGGGATGCCATCGCATGCCCCCTGCCTTTCTCTCAAAGGCCTTCTTCTGCTCATTCCAGAACATTTCGATGAACGAATTCTTTTCAGAAGTGTCCATAATGTCTGAAAGGCGTTTGTGAGCAGCATCGGATACCTGTAAGTGTTCTTCTTCCAGCTTGGCTCGGATCTTCAGCAGTTCTTGCAAGGCATTGCGTTTTTCCAGGCGGGTGATCTTCAAAGCATTGGCAACCCTTGCTTTTGAAACCCGAGACAAGGGTGTGAAGCGCTGAATTTCTCTTCTTTCTGCTATACTGTGCCGAAGGTGCTTTCGTAGAAGCAGTCGCTTGATCTCTCCACAGGCTGAACATATATCCCCATTACGTACAGTTCCTTCACATGCATGTGCATGGACAGTCGATGTTGACGTCATTCGGTTGTTGTGCTTCGCGTACTTCACATGTCTATAGTATCGCGTGGTGTCCTCAGTACCAGGGGGAGGTGGGAGGGGTGCGTATCTTTGAAGCTTTTCATCCACGATCCCTGGGCAGGGCGGCAGAGGGGCAGGCTCCTCAACATCTGGTTGCAAGACCTCCAATGCAGGCAGCTCACGTTCAACCTTTAATAGACAATCCATAAAAATTATAAATAAACATTCTGTTCAGTGTGCACTGTTTATTTATCATGATTAAATATTAACTTTTGTAAAAATTCCATAGTGTTGGTTAAGGCAAGCCAAATTCTAAACATGGTTGATGGAAACACTGCACCTTGACAGAATGAAAATGTAAATTTAATTTCCCAATTGTCATGATTGTCAGATAGTAGATAAAGCACTTTTATAGAAACTGGTGATTATTATTATTAGCAGTAAAAAATGTATGTCCACGCATGCTGAAACACAGAGCTGGTAACATATTAAAGACAGACTGAGAAACAAATTTGTTTTATTTGACTTTCTCCCCCCCCTCCCCCCCGACTGACATCTACATTTATATATTTCTTATAGTGATTGGTAAGGGTTAAATATTGTTATTATCACATGATCACACAACTTTGCTTAAATATAACATGCAAATAAAACTTCACATAAAAAACTAAAAATAACAGTGCTTAATTGCTCTTAATTATCACTTAACAGGCTTTTTTCTATTTCCCAATTGTCACATAGTAGATAAAGCACTTTTATAGAAACTGGTGATTATTATTATTAGTAGTAAAAATGGTATGTCCACGCATGCTGAAACACAGAGCTGGTAACATATTAAAGACAGACTGAGAAACAAATTTGTTTTATTTGACTTTCTCCCCCCCCCCCCCCCGACTGACATCTACATTTATATATTTCTTATAGTGATGGGTAAGGTTTAAATATTGTTATTATCACATGATAACAACTTGGTACTATAAATGCTTTAGAGCTCAACTTTGCTTAAATATAACATGCAAATAAAACTTCACATAAAAACAAAACAAAAAATAACAGTGCTTAATTACTCTTAATTATCACTCAACAGGCTTTTTTCTAGGTTTAGGCTTTGGCGTTTCAATCGATCTTTTAGGCATGTACTTTGTGGGTAGACTCCCATCTATCAACTGTCTGCGTCCAATTTGTGCTAAGAACATTGTTTATAGCAATATTCTTAATATTGTGCTATATGTGCTATCAATGTTCATATATATATATATATATATATATATATATATATATATATATATATATATATATATATATATATATATATATATATATATATATATATATATATATATATATATATATATATATATATATATCATACTACAATGAATCTACTAAACATGCTAAAGTAGATGGCTGACCGGATACTGGTGACTAAAGTATCAAGTATGGTACTAGTAATTGCATTAATATTGTTTCCAGTTTGGCTCAATCCAAATTGAACATATTGAGCTAGACTTAAAGGCCTTGGAGGCATTCCAACAACTTTGAAAAGCAGCACAACCATAAAGGGACTGCTTAATAACTACTCACATACATTAAGGCAGCTCTGTCAGATCATGATCCTTCCCCCCACCCAAACAAAATACTTACCAGTTCTGAAGCAACTGTCTTCAAAATGTCGAGAACAGATGTGTGATTTATCAGGATTGAATCGCTTGTCCGAGCGTGAAATTTTCACAATCATTTTCGCCCGCCAGTCATCTGGTTTGTCTGCAATTTAGAAAACCAAAATTATGAAAACTGATAATGACATAGGCACATAGCAATATGCCACTCGCTACTGGTATAATGACCAAAGTAAATGAGTGTGCAATCTGATACATCAGACACATATGACAAAATAAAAATAACGAGTCCATACGATGAATTTGGTTAAATGTTTTATCATCAACAAAAGTAAACAAAGTAACATAATATACATAATTTATCACACACCTTTATGGAATTGTTTCATAGCATATTGGTGTATTTGGGGCAAAAGGCATTGTGGAATACAGAAACATTGATCACACTGTTGTCTGTTTGACCATCTGTATCTTTTGGAGTGTACTAGTAATACAAACCATAGTTGATGATAATATATATAATGTCGATGCATTTTTACCAAATGAGAAATATTAAATTTACCCTTTCTCGGCAAACGATGAAATGACAGCCCTCGACATCTGGCTTGAGATGTAGTGCAGCCAACGATACCACAGGTATTTCCTCCCGTCATTATACTACAGTACTACCAGTAGTTCTAAAACTGCAACAGAACGTCAAATCAAAACTTCATCGACACATACAATATACTAGTAGGCATAAAAGTAAAACACAGCCTCACATACCTGCCTTTGCCTTTGGTTACAACCCTCTGGCCCCTGCATAACCAATTAACCATTTCAAGTTTCCTCAATTATCAATACTCAGATGTCTAATAATATCGGGTAGTTATCTATACGAGTCAGGGTTGGCACATTTCTGGGAAAAACTAGTTAAAGACAGGGCAGTGGGAATAACCGGGTAATTACCGGTAATTACCGGGAAAAGTGGTATTTACCGGGAAATATGCCCATGGCGCAGGCACACATTTAATCCATTCAATATCTATTGAAAGAATGCCCATCAAAAAATCTCCACTATAAAATGGTTTTATATTATGTATTTGTGTTTAATACATGTCATAATTGGGATAAAATATAGACAGAAAGGTGTGTTTAGAATATATAAATCGTCATAACCTCAATGAATTTCACCTACGAATTTAACCTTGTGTGTAATGAGTACTTGAACTTTATTGAACCACAACAATTATATAGTTGTAGATATTTTTATTATATTTTAATGGGTGTATAGTATGCTTGTTATAAAAAAATTAAGATGACAAGAAATTTCATTTTGAATATAATTATAATAGTAATAAATTGCATTATATCATTGTATAATTGCAGAAGTAATAAGAGTGAAGGTAAATACAGTACTGATGTATAATTACACATGTATCATTATGGTGATGGTACAATAACTTGTATTGCAAAAATGGTTCAAATTTCATCCCTTTAACAGTTTTTCCCAGGTAGTCTGGTATTTACCACTATTTGAGGTTTTTCCCAGGACGGTAATTACCGCCCGGTATTTACCAGGGTGGGAAAAACGTGCCAACCCTGATATGAGTTACGAGTACATTAAATTAAAGGTTGAACAGGTCACAGGCACCCTATCAAATTATAACGCCGCCCGAAGTCGTCGACGCCAAAGGCGTTTTATGGCTACGTACGTACACGAGAAAGTCAATACAAACAGAAGACTGAGAAGTCAGATCATTGTATACTAATGGTTGTCAAATCTTTCACAGATTAAAATAGGCATGCCGGGTGAATCAATCAAATTACAAATGCACTGATTCAGACAGGCTGACAGCTGTCAGATTTTGAGATTACCAGGACAGGACGGCCGATTAACGGCACCTTGACCTATAAATACAGTGCTTAGATATACCTTCACACTCAATCACAGTATAACAACATTAACTTTATGCTTACTGCTGACAAACGTAACAAAACGTTCGGTTTTACCTGGCAATTCACCATTCTCTGCAACGTTGCGAAGACAACTTCAACGAAGCCCCTGGAAAAGATCGAAACGGAAGTAAACAAGCCCTGAAAATGCTCGCGCATGCGCGACGCAAGCTAGAGGCGCGAGATTTGAAGTTGGCAGTCCATGCTTCTACGTCTATGATATATATATATATATATATATATATATATATATATATATATATATATATATATATATATATATATATATATATATATATATTGGTAGGAATTATCCTTAGCCTTTGGGAAAAACTGCGGGAATAGACTACTGCAATACTCTCAACTATCAACACTATCGTCCTGTCAGCCTTACTAGCCGTCCGAGCAAAGTAGTGCTGAAAGTTATTGTAAATAGACTAATGCCACTAGCAGAAAACTTGATAACTGGAGATGGAGCTGGTTTCAGGGCAGGACGAAGCGCAACTGAACATTATTTTTAATCTTCGAATATCGTGTGGCAAATATCATCAATGTCAACAACATATAGTTATCAAGCTTTTATCAATTTGTAGAAAGCATTTTATGGAGTATGGCATGCAACTATCTGGGCTACAACGAACAAATAACGTCGGTCGCTATCTTGTATTATATTTGTCATTGAACAATTGCGTCTCAAAAACATCACAGGTTTGACGCCATACCAAAGTCGGAGCCCAGTAAGGTTGCTCTCTCTCCAACACTCGTCAACATTTCGTGACACAACCCCTCGAAACTCACACAGGGACAGCGAACATTGGAGGAAAAACGATCACAAACCTAAGACTTGCTGATGTCATCGATGTCATAGCAGGTGTTGAACAAGGACTGGCCAACCTAGTAAAACGCATGGACAAACATCTATACACTACGGGAAGGAAATATGCGTAGAGAAAACAAAGCTCATGACTAACAACACAAGTGGCATACAAAGACGTTAATGGGGGGGGGGGGGGGAATATAAACCGGTAACAACTTCAAATATACCGGTGCAACGTTTATTCAATACATATCCGAGACATGGACCTGCGCGCCCGTGTCCAGGTTGCTAAGCAAACTCCACCAAGCTGTCAATAAAAGGCTATCTGAACACTTGCTTTGTAGACATTCTGATTATTTCAGAAAATCACTTTTATATTAAAAAAGCTAGCGGAAAGTTGTTGAAGTGCACATATATGCAATACAGTACTAACGCTTGCTCTGTAAGAAGTCATTTCGCAGCAGTAGGGTAATTCACACATTTAACCGTTACCAATATACGTTGTAGCGCGGGCATTGTGAACAAAAGAACGTATAATCTTTGAAAAAAATTATTAGTCTCTAATTAACACGAGGCAAACAGGTTTTACAGACATATTTTGATAGCAACAGCAGATCACGTGATTTTATGGTGTCTTAATTGTTGAACATTGATGATTTTACATTTATCGCGCAATGATAGCAAAAGGCAAAGCGTTTATAGTATAAATACCAAAGGTTGCTCCTTAACTTTCCTGTGGTGATTAACTTGAAGAGTTGCTTAGAATTTCATTCGAGAAATTGAAATGTTATTTTTGTTTATATCACTCTCACGGATTCGGGCGCATTGAAGTCATGTGATATGCCGGTGCTATCAAAACATACCTCAAAAATATGTTTGCCTCGTATTCATTTGATCTGAACCAAATAATTTTGCTGAAAGGTTATGTACATCCTTTTGTTCACAGTACCCATATATATCGTACTAAATATGTGTATTCAGCAAGAAACGTTAACGTACTTATTGGTAACTACTGACAAAGACTGACTCGAGCATGCGCAGAAACGTCACTCGGATAGTATTAGGTTAAGACTGTCTGGAACGTCAACCGCTCCAGAACGTCCTTCTACTTCCGTTTATCATCGGTTTATGCGCATGGCTCGTACATGTCAAAGGTTACCAGTCTGGTATGTACATCCAGTCCAGGATGTCGTCACACCTCGTTTTAAGTGTTGTTTATATAAATGTATGTCAAAGAGTAACGTCTTCTTTGACCAGCTTAAACACTGTGACTATCGAAACTATGCGCGGCCCATGCATATAATAGTTTACGTTAATGTTTTATTGGTGCTGTAACTGTTTTGCAATTATTATTAAGAAACATAACAAAACATCATCATTAACATCACTTGTAATTATTTATAAACAGTGTTTTCTTTATACCCTGATCTCAGAGCAATAATTTTCAGCGCGTTAAATACAAATATCCACTTTTTCATGACATTTAGATATCTCTGTCAGTTTGGGATGTGTAAAGGTCTACTGGCGTGAACACATGCGCGCACGAAACTGTAATCTGCAACGTAGGGGAAATTACGTCGTCGCTACAGCGCGTGAAAAATAGTAGTATGTAATTGTAAAGCCCGGCGTACACTACACAACAACAGTTTTTGTGTACGCTTGGACAACAAACGACAAATGTTGGTGCATCGCGCACACTACACAACCAAAGTTGTTCATGCGCGCCACAAATGTTGTACTTACTGCTGCGATCGTAGTATAGTTTAGTTAAACTAAATGCACACGCCGAAGTCAAGCTATGTTGAGTAGATCGAGATGTTAGGCTCAGCCACAGAACCTTATAGCTTATAGCGTACCAGAACCTTATAGCTGGATAACGTAGCGAAGAGTGCGATGGATTCGCAAAATTTCACCGGATAAAACCGGCTCACTTCGATTATAATTATGTTAAGAAACATAGACCCTGTCGTCGCCCGTTTTGACATAAAATTAATATAGTCTATCTCGTCTGCAGAACAATTGGCCAACACGATTCTAGACATGAGATAATTATGTATTAACATTCCGTAGTACCATAAACAAAAAACGTCAAAATAACACGGCCGCGCGCTATCCAGTCTTTGATATAGGTCAGTGGATGCGATTGGCTCATTGTTACAACAGAAGTGTTATTATGTTGCTGCTCGGCGTACATTACCAACAAAAGTCTGACCGATTCAATTTTTGAATCGGCCAGACTTTTACTGCGTTGGTCAGGACAACGAAAACCCAACATTTTGCAAGTTATACTCGCGTACATTAGCAACAACAGTTTTTATGTGGGCAAATCGCCCGACTTAAACAAATGTTTTATAGTGTACGCCGGATTTAACACAGTCGCAGCGTGGGTCATGAGCTCAGTCTCGACATTCTGGCACGGGGTCAAAGTTGATCGGCCAACTGAGATCACACCAGTCGCGCGCGCATGCACGTGGGATCATACCCTAGACCGGATATACGTTCCGGAAAATGTAAACGCTACAGGGCTTATATTTTCCTGACGATAACTACTTCACGGGTAACGTTTATGCGCATGCGCGATTCAGAAATTGTAATTAGCCATTAGGAACATTTACGCTTCCCGCTGAATCTCATACATCTTTAGCTAAATGTGTCGGACACTGAGTTATGCGACGCGCACATTATTTGAGCAAACGTATTTGTCTCAAGTAAACACGAGACAAACATATTTTTGAGACATGTTTTGATAGCAATCGCAGATCAATTGAATTCATGGCCATAACCCATGATGACCATACAAACAAACATAATATTTCAATTTATCTGACGAAATGTTAAGCAACTCTTCACAATAATCTGCACAAGTATGTTATCGAACGAACAGACAGTGGTGTTTATACTATATATGCAGACAAGCCACGTGATACGGATTACCCGTATCCGATACGGATTTTGGCCGTTTTTTAAGTGATACGGCCGTACTCCATTTTGATAAGGATTTTAACTAAATTTACGGAGACATTATTTTTAACCACATTATGTCCTTGTATGCGTCACAAAACTACAGCACAATGGAATAATCGTTTACTGTTAGTGACTTAGTAATTCGATTAGAAACGAACGAACTAAACCACCGATTAGTTTATTGTAGCGCGTAATAGATGGCGCGCTGGTAAATTTGTTCTGAAAACTGCGGCAGGTGGCTCAACGGGTGTGAACAGGGCGCGTGGCAGGCGCGTGACGATTATGAAAAGCAGTACAGAAAATGGAGCTCGACGCGGCGAAACCGCCTGTATTTCTGATTTCAAGATGTTGACGCTTGCCAGTGAAACTTCGATATACCCGCGAACTGCTGAGATAAATTGTTATTATTTGATGACACTGTCTGTTTGCAGTATGCAGTTTAAACGTGCTGAAGTGAACTTAAATGTCAGTAATTTTCCAGTTAACTGGCCTAAATTATTAGGGCCTTTCCAAAACGGTTTTACCATTGTGTTTTCGATGTGTATGTGTTTGGAATGTCATTCTGCATCACACCCGCTAAAACTCATGTCATGTTTTTTTAAATTGTGTTTTATGTCAATTTAATGTCGTCGAGTCGACGTAAATAAGCCGATGTCACTGGGCGTGAGCAATACATAGCGCTCCCCAGACGTATCATGACCGCAAAGCCGATGTCTTGTGATTTGCGAATATGTCCCCAAAATTAAGGCTACATCATTAACTTTTTATTCTATATAATGCAGATATATTTGATTTAAGCATAAATGTTATTAAATATGGTTAATTGGTTTTTTTTCGACTTCGCAATGCACACGCTAGACATCGCCTTTGACAAAGCCGGGGTTTGAGGCCCTGATGTGTCTGGGCTGCGCTAATTTAACTGCTCGCGCCTTATGACAACTGCTTGTTTACGTAGACTCGACGGCATTACATTGATCAAAAACACAATTAAAAAAATATATAACTGACTTATTTTTTGTGGGAGTGTTGCAGAATGACATTCCAAACACATACACATACGTTTTGAAAAGGCCATAATAACTTAGGCCAGTTAACTAGAAGATTTGATTAGTGATACGGATTGATACGGATTCTTGCGGAATTTTCGATCAAAAATTCGGATTGCCATCCCAAATATGTGGCATGTCTGTATATGCTTTGCGTTTTGTCGACATTGTTAGTTTTACGTGCACGCGCAGAAACGTCACCCGGAAAGTCGTTAACGCCCGGAAAAATGCAACCGCGACAGCGTAACACAACGCTAACAAGCGGCACGCAGAGCAGGCGCCTATATTATGCGACGGCGACTTTCAAACGTTATAATAAAAACAACGGGCATCAAACGACTTATTTGGAGATGGCATAATTATCGTTGCAATGATGTAGAAAGACATGACATTCCGAAGATAGAACTCAACGTATATTAATTTTGTTTATATTTAGTACTTCAAATAATCAATCTCCACCCCAGAACGAATGTTGATAAATCTAAATCTAAGAACCAACCGCGTGGGCCCGCTAGCTAACACTCCAAAATCCAGTTTGATACATACATGGACTGACGGAGATGTGGGTCGAATTCCTATATATATTACCTGTGGTAAGCGATTATGTTTTTCAAAAGCCTAAACTTTAATACGTACGTAGAATGTTTCCTATCACCAAAGTCATAATTGTAGATGGCATAATTATATTTATATAGAGGTAACATGATATTTTGCGGATTGAACTCTACATATAGCGTTTAGATTTTGTTTTAAATATTGAGCCCCAGGTTCTCCAACACCTAGGACACATTCGGGAACATCTTAAATCTACAAACCATCCCCAGGAGCCTGCTAGATCAAAGCAAAATGTCAACCTGATACATTTGGTCCATGTGCAGACAGAGAAATAGTTTTATAATATAAGTGTAGTTTTATAATATATGTGTATGTTTATATACACAATTTCTCTCTGTCTCTGTCTCTGTCTCTGTCTCTGTCTCTGTCTCTGTCTCTGTCTCTGTCTCTGTCTCTGTCTCTGTCTCTGTCTCTGTCTCTGTCTCTGTCTCTGTCTCTGTCTCTGTCTCTGTCTCTGTCTCTGTCTCTGTCTCTGTCTCTGTCTCTGTCTCTGTCTCTGTCTCTGTCTCTGTCTCTGTCTCTGTCTCTGTCTCTGTCTCTGTCTCTGTC
>OZ024866.1:2362753-2392753 GCA_964017155.1 Oasisia sp. SBJ-2009 | reverse complement strand
TATATAGCTATGCCGTAGAAAGCATCGATAACAATGTGAATATGGTAGCTTAAATGTCGCACGTGTTAAAACTATTAATAATTTATATAAATAAAGTGTCTCCATCCTCATATTTGCATCAAACTACACACCAATAATATTATATGTACGTCACGAGATATCGTGGCCAAACCTTTACTAATCATTGTTAAAGCTTTAATAATATTGTATTTTATTGTATAATGTCAATCCAACTCAGTTGAGTTGCGAATAAAAGTTGTGTTATTTATTTATTTATAACCAAAGAAGCTTTGTTTTGATGTTTTCCTGAATAAGTCAGGTCGCATATCTCTGTCGGAAACGGGCAGTGATTTCCAAGTGGTGCGACATAGCGCTACATAACAAACTTATCAACACCACGGGGACCCTGCTGGTACACTGAAAACACGAAACAGACACTGCAGCAAAGGGTGGGTGATATATGACATGCCCCGAAGTTAGTTACAAGCCACAGTCCACCAGTGTTAGAAACAGGCAACCAATGTTAGACATAGCTAGCCACCAGTGTTAGACACATATTAAAGACAGGTCTGTGAGGACACGGTGACAATTGTCGTAATCATAGGTTCAGTGTGGTGTGCACAGTCGTTAAGAAGCCACGTCGGAATGGGTTCAAGTTCACACGATTTCATCGGCGATGACTTGAAGTTTTCCAATTCCAGCCTCAGTGGGCAGTGCTCTACTGTGAACGTAAACAGACGCCACTAAACGATTTCAATTTACACATACGATTAACAGGACTCCTGCTATGTATCCTAAATGAGGCTAAGCCATTTAAAAACCGCACGCAGGTATAAATATAACTATTATTAGACGGTACACATCTGCCTTGGGACCCGGCGCCACACACGCGGGGTAAATTGCTGACCCGTCTGTATTTACGTAGAGTCCAACGCTTTGAGTGACAGTCGCGTTATTCGAAACTTATCGTGAAGCCTGTTCACGCCCGGAGGTACACGTATTGACGGCGGTTCAATTATAGGACCGACACAAGACAGACACCGATCACACCGGTGATCACACGGTTCAGTTCACACGGCACACGTCTTCACGACTCGTAGCAGGGTGTATTTTACTTAGAAAATAGGAACATTGTCGCCACCCGTTTCATTTGTCTCCGAGTCATGTCAACGTATCTCTTTCCTAACCTTGGCACTTTCCACAAAAATTAGCAGTCAGGTATATTTGCATACTCTCTTTGCAGATTATGTTGACAAAGTACTTTAATAGTTGTACTCTAGTTAACATTCTCCATAATCACAGGATTGAGAAGGCACATGGAATGTCCAAAGGGCAACTTTTCTTCAATGTGCCAATTTACTTCGATACAGATCCTCAAAATAGCCAAATGCAATTTTTTTCTCCCATATAAATCAGCTACCTGAGATCAACGTGTTTATTATTGAAATGCGCCAATTTTCTTTTATTGGGAAACCTACTAGCACCATATCTCAAAAATAAAATCATCTTTAAAAGTAGTAGAGCAAAATCCGAGTGACAAACCCAACTCCGTAGACCGACGTATTCGTGGCGGTTCATTTACAGGACCGAGACGGGACAGACACTGACACGACCGGTGGTTGCACGGTTCAGTTGGCACGACACGCGCCATCGACATTCGACACTGGGAGCATTTTGCTTACACAATAGGAGCGATTTCGCCAACCTCTTCATATGTCAGCAAGTCAGGCCAACGTGTTTCTGTCTAGGTACGTTCTTCTCAGTTCGACAAGACCTAATCAATGTAATCGGCAGCCGTGGAGACAGATGAATCAAGTCACCGAATTCCAGTACCAGGATCTATGACACGGGAGGACGGAGGCTGTGAAAGGCGGTCAAGGCAAGACTCAAGGCGCCTGGACAAGTGGAGTGAAACAAGTGGAGTCGTGTGTGACGGCAAGTGACCACGCTAGCTATGTATGTGTAATTAGTCAAGACGGTTTGTCCTTGGACACGGTAACAAGATATCTGTTGCATGCGCACAGTTACTAAGAAGCGGCGCCGTAATGGGCTCGAATTAACCAGGATTTTCAGCTTATAATTAATTTTAATGAACTTTTCCAGCCTCAGCATGTTGTAAACTATTGTGAACGTAAACAAACGCCTCTAAATTATTTTATTATAATTAATACAAACGATTAATAGGACTCGTGCCATGAGGCTAAAATGAGGCTAAGCCATTTTATTCGGTCTACAAACCGCACGCAGGTGTGAATATAATAATAATAATACAGTTTTATATAGCGCTAATTCCCGCATGGCGGAATGATGCGCTGCACAAGAAATATACTAAATGTATATTAATAAATAGAAATGCAAATTAAACAAAATAATATAATTTAAAGTGACGTTTTTTACATGGCACACTTCCGCCCTGGGACCCGGCGCCACTCACGCGGGGTAAGTTGCTGACCCGTCTGTAGTCCGAGACGGGACAGACACTGACACGACCGGTGATTGCACGGTTCAGTTGGCAAGACACGCGTCGACGATATTCGAGGTAGGGACATTTAACGTATACAATAGGAACATTGTCACACGACGTTTGTCAACAAGTCAGGTCAACGTGTCTCTGTCTATGTATGTTCTTTTCTGTTCGACAAGGCAGTATCAAGGTAATCGACAGCCTGGAGAGAAATGAATTAAGTCACCAAATTCAAGTACTAGGATGTAATAATACTAATAATAATAATAATAATAATAATAATAATAATAATAATAATAAGAAGAAGAAGAAGAAGAAGAAGAAGAAGAAGAAGAAGAAAAAGAAGAAGAATTAGAATAACAATAATAGAAATAATAATAGGATTCATTTACAATATAATAAAAATAATAATAATAATAATAGCAAGAGCAAGAGCAAGAGCAAGAGCAAGAGCAAGAGCAAGAGCAAGAGCAAGAGCAAGAGCAAGAGCAAGAGCAAGAGCAAGAGCAAGAGCAAGAGCAAGAGCAAGAGCAAGAGCAAGAGCAAGAGCAAGAGCAAGAGCAAGAGCAAGAGCAAGAGCAAGAGCAAGAGCAAGAGCAAGAGCAAGAGCAAGAGCAAGAGCAAGAGCAAGAGCAAGAGCAAGAGCAAGAACACGAACACGAACACGAACACGAACACGAACACGAACACGAACACGAACACGTACACGTACACGTACACGTACACGTACACGAACAAGAACAAGAACAAGAACAAGAACAAGAACAAGAACAAGAACAAGAACACGAACACGAACACGAACACGAACAAGAACAAGAATAATAAGAATAGTTATATTATTAATAATAATTACTAAAATAATATTTGATTGTTTTCTATTCCCACTTAGTTTCATAGCAACAGCTTATCTTCGTTTAATGTAGCTGTAGCAAAGCGTTGCAAACGGGCCTGAACTGTGTGGACATACCAACCTTGTCATAACAGGTAATAGCCACTGAGGCAATCGTGTTAACGTTGTATGCTCAAGTAACGATTCAACCTTGCCACGCACATATGTACTTTGGATAACAAGACAACTCTTTGTTCGTTCGTGTTTGAACGCTATTAATCTAATCAGTCCCATTAAGTATTGCCCACAATTAACTGGTCCGTGCAGAACATAATTACTTGATTTGAAACCAAATTGTTAGAATCTACGGTAATATTAATATGAGTTGACACAGATTTTAAATAATATTGTAAAGATAGGCGCATAAACACTGGTGTATAGAGTCGAGTGTAATTAACGTCTACCATATTATGAACAATAATCTCCGTGGGAAATGTCACCCCCCCCCCACTGCGTGGAAGATCATTGTTCGAGACCTGTGGTACACCCTTTAAACGGTGCTTGGTTATAATTAATATGTCCATATCTAGTAGCATCTAATGACATGCACGAAACAGCGATGCAATATTCCACTGGAACGTTAATAGTTTTCAACACAACATAATATTAAATTGTTGGTTACAACATAGGATGTGTCAATCATTTCTACCACACGAATTGTAGGTTTATAACTAGATTGATCAGTGCAGAAGCACCTAGCTCTAATGGACGTGTAGACTCTGTATAGTGCCAATGCAGGTGACGATCATCGCTGCGTATAATTGAACATTGTGTCAATGACGTCCGTGCTTGGATGAACGCCAACCTGCTCAAAGTTAACGATGACAAAATGTCCACCCCCGTCGTATCGTCACGAATCTATCAGAAGAAACACAACATCACTACGATAAAGATCGGGTTCTGGTATTACCCCCAGTGCCACTGCTCTCAACATCGGTGATGTTTTGATGCCCACATGTTCAGGGATAGTGACGTGCAACACGCGTGTCGAGTCGAGGTCTTGTGTAACCAACACGGCGGCGGTTAAAACAACATACAATTGTTCCCGAGGCTCGAAAAGGGGCAGGCGCCATTGCTCGGTGTCCGTGATGTCCTCGTATCTAAGCTTAGAGAGTGTACAGTGCAGCCGCTAGACTAGTAGCACACTGCAGCAGACGACATATCACCCCGGTGTATAAGAAACGCCACTGGCTTCCAATGAAGCTGCGAACTGTTTACAAAATATTCCTGCTAACATTCCGTTCTCAACGCCGTACCGCACGTCCGTATATTGTCGACTTGATTCCGCGAACAATACCGACCTGCGGCTGCGAGTTCCATCTTCTATCAGCAGGTTCGGGGATCGATCTTGCGATGCAATTATGATATCAAACAATTTAATCAATTCACTATAATTTATTTAATTCCTGCTATGTAACTAAATATTTCTAGTTAAAGGAATTTGAATTTGACAGATAATTATGGGCGGTAAATCGACGGTTTTGACCTGCTCCAATGTTTTTTTACACGTATGCGGCGTAGACATCTGTGACGTTGTAGCGCTTACATTTTTCAGATTGACGTTTCTGCGCATGCGCAATACCTGTAAAATCATCAATGTGCAGCGAAAGGATAAAGTATTTGTGGCATAAATACTATGTGTTGTTCGTTAGGATGTATATAACTTCTCATCGAAGTTATTTATAGCAAATTAACACGAGTTAAACAAGTTTTGAGGCATATCTTGATAGCAAGCGTAAATCACGTGACACGCCATAATCCGTGGCAGTTATTTATAAAAAAAAAACTAATATTTTATTGCATTGAACGCCATTTTAAGAAACTCTTCACAGTAATCATCACAGGAGAGTTATCGAAGAGCCCGTGGCATTTATACTAAAATGCTTTGTCGTTTCGCTGGACATTGGTGATTTTACATTTATTGCGCATGCGCAGAAACATCAATCGGAACGTTTTTGACGACGAAAAAGGTAAGCGTGACTACGTTTACTGCGCTGACGAGCCTCGTCTTGTCGCAGCAACACCGCTTTGAAGAGTTTCACGACGGGCTGCCCTGGCTCCTTGTCGAACGGGTAGCCGAGTTGACTCGCTCGTTCTACGGCCCACGCGCTGTCCAGGCCGTACTGCCGGGCGGCCGATACCAGGGCGACGATCACTGCACACAGAATATGTCCATATCTTTAGAATCAAATGACTTGCACGAAACAGTGATGAAATATTCTACTGGAGCATTAATACGTCTTCATCGCAACATGTATGTAATTGTTGGTTACTACACAAGGTGTGCCAAATGTTTCTACCACACGAATAATAGGTTATTGATCAATTCATCCATGCCGCCGCTCCCAGCCGTAATGAACGAGCATAAGGCCAATGTCAGTCACCTCACGCACTGGTAGAGATCGTCATCTATCTAATTAAACTTCTTCTCGTTGTGGCTGATAAGACGGCGTCGGTTTTTGTGATTCGCTCGTTCTACGGCCCACGCGCTGTCCAGGCCGTACTGCCGGGCGGCCGATACCAGGGCGACGACCACTGCACACAGACGGCACTGACAAGAGACGTCTTCCATACGGACATAATTGTTCAGTCGTTGTATTGTCGCACTGCGCTAATCTCTGTTCGAGAAGTCCCCTCCCACTGCGTGGAAGATCATTGTTCGAGACCTGCGGTACTCACTTTAAACGGTGCTTGCTTGTAATTAATATGTCTATATCTAATAGCATCTAATTACTTGCACGAAACAGCGACGAGAGAGATGGTCATTTATCTAATTAAAGTACTTTGAAGTTGACGACTCATTATGGCCAATAAGACGGCGACGGTTTTGTGATTCACGTTAATACAAGGTACACTCTAATGACAAGCAATGCACGTTTTCTCCTAAGTGGTTTGTGAATCCATGTGTGCTATTTTTTATGACACAAACATGTTAGGTTTGGTCTTCAACCGAGTCGCACCAAAGCACGTCTACGGCCCCCCCGCTGTCTAGGCCGGACTGTCTGGCGGTCGATCCCCGGGCGACGATCGCTGCACACAGACGGCGCTGGAAATAAAATTCAATGGCAGTGATACAAAACCACTGCACCACTTGACGCCAATGTTGCGGTTTAATAACTTTTATTGTAATCTTCGTGCATTAATTGTAGCGTGGTTGAAAGCTTCCCACATAAATCGATACGGTGTTGAATAGAAAATGTTTGCCAAGAGTAACATGTAAAACGCTTTGAGCGATCTTGACGACTTTGTCATGTAGTAACTTACTACGAGGCCATCTTCTCAACAAACAGTTAATGGGAAGAGTGATCACTTGGCCGAGCGCCGGACTTTCCAACGAAACATGTCAATTATAAGTTTCTGCGTGTGCGTGTCCGTGTGCGCGTTTGTGTTTCTCTCTACATTTCTCTGTCTCTGTCTGTCAATCTGACTGTCTGTCTGTCTGTCTGTCTGTCTGTCTGTCTACCTCTCTCTCATTTTCTCTCTCACCCCACGCTCCCTCCTCTCTCCCCCCCCCCTCTCTCTCTGTGTCTTTCTCTCTCTCTCTTTCTCTCCCTCTCTTTCTCTGTCTCCTCTCCCTCTCACCATCTCTATCGTTATCACTCCCTTCCTCCATTTCTCCAACTCTATCTGTCTGTCTCCGTGTCTCTGTTGTGTCTCTGTGTCCGTCCGTCCGTCCGTCCGTCCGTCCGTCCGTCCGTCCGTCCGTCCGTCCGTCCGTCCGTCCGTCCGTCCGTCCGTCCGTCCGTCCGTCCGTCCGTCCGTCCGTCCGTCCGTCCGTCCGTCCGTCCGTCCGTCCGTCCGTCCGTCCGTCCACCCCCCCCCTCCGTCCCTCCCTCTCTCTCCCACCCCCCAGAGTGACTTTAATTGAAACTGTCCGCGGCACAGAAAATATGTAATAAAATAAGCATATTCATATTTTCTAGGTTAATAGAAATTACGATCCCTAAAATAATTACGATAAAGAGCCTTCCAACTTATTCTGAAACAAAGTCTGACTGTACTGACCATCCGCGTGGGCTTGACGCGTGTACGGCGCCCACGGACAAAGTCGCGTCTAGCTAGCTATAAGATGGCCGCTTGAAAGAACTACAACTGTTCAGCGGACGTCCGCACTTCAGCGATTACGTCACATCTGGTATTTATCGAAACTAAGATAAACTTCCACTTGAGCTTATTACAATGTGCCGGATGTGTCACCGCTATTTCAGCCTGGCCTGCCCGAATTTGAATAGAATTAAAATAAAAACATTAACTTGATATATAACTTGAATTGAAGTGCACGTATTGAGACTATTGAGTTACATCTTAACGGTGATTAACAGAAAGAAGAAAGTGTGTAATATAGACGGATAGGAAACTTCTTCTCACAGCAACATTTATTATTCGTTAACAGTCAAACGTGTCCCGACATTTACGATTTCGTCTTGGTGCCATTGCCAGTTGACACAACTCCAGTGGCGCCATCTGACGGACAACTGAAGAACGTAATCTCAAACAATGCAGCGTCATCGCCAATATTGGTAAATGAGAGAATAATATTCCACACAAGTGAGAGTTTATCGGAAGAGGTCCGCGCACCTGATTGCATTGGAAAAGACACACAGGATTAGAGTTGGCGACAACACCGCTAGTTACCCGTGCCGTGTTCTCTGCACGACGTGTTACCGCCACTTATTGACTGACGTATGTGTAGGCAGAGACTGTAAGTAAACGTAAACACAAGCCGCTTGGTGGCAGCCCAGTATAACAGCCTGGCGTGGTCAATGGCTAGAGCTGGACCGACACACCGTTTTACGAGACGGCGACGGCGACGGCGACGGCGACGGCGACGGCGACGGCGACGGCGACGGCGACGGCGACGGCGACGGCGACGGCGACGGCGACGGCGACGGCGACGGCGACGGCGACGGCGACGGCGACGGCGACGGCGACGGCGACGGCGACGGCGACGGCGACGGCGACGGCGACGGCGACGGCGACGGCGACGGCGACGGCGACGGCGACGGCGACGGCGACGGCGACGGCGGCATCGGCGGCGGCGGCGGCGGCGGCGGCGACGGCGACGGCGACGGCGTCACAAACAGACTTCAGGAAAACAAACGTTTAGTTATGAAACGGTAATTACTAATACAGAACAATAACGACACAAGCCGCGACTGGTTTTTATTTACGACATCGTCATCAAGTGGGCGGGAGGACAACGTGGTTCTGTGACGGCACCCTCAAGTCTAACTATATGTGCACGCCAGGGGGCATTGCTGATTATGTACGTCTCGCTCTGGCTCGCGAGGAGTGGAATAAATAAAACGTGGTATTTTAGTTGAACTTGGCTCTGTATTTTTAATTAACTATTTTAACACAGCGGTTGTAGTTCACAAAAACAGTTTGCCGAATGACAACATGTTGTTACCATAAAGTGACTGGAGGAATCGATCATTTCTTCCGCCTTTTCGCTACGCGTCACTCATGGTCAATTTGCCATTGCAAAAACGCATACAAAAATATGTAGATTGTTGTAAGTGTAACGGATTAAACAGTGTTAAACATCATGAATAATCTAATTAATATACCACATATGTGTAAACAGTCAGCTATAATTTTATACCGTAGCGTTCGGGAAATGTTATGATATATGAGAGTATCTAGGTACATATTAAGTTTAATGGGTCCGTGGTTGTAAAAACTTGTGTCGACGCTTTGATCGCCTGTAGTTTAACATTGCCAAGTTTACTCGCATTAACCGTTTCAAGTGGGTCTACCGTGTGAAATGTCTTTACGTTGCGGATGTGCGCATTTTAATAATTTGTCTATCATGTTGCATATAATTTATCGATTTATTAATGGCATTTTAATAACTTGAGAAATTGACTCGAAAGAGTACATTACCAAGTGTGCTGGATCCCGCCTACACAGGACGCACGCACAGAGTCTGTGGTATCTACGGATGCACGTGACACAACCGACCCCCTCGCTTAGTGCAGGGCAGTGCAGTGCAGTGCAGTGCAGTGCAGGGCAGGGCAGGGCAGGGCAGGGCAGGGCAGGGCAGGGCAGGGCAGGGCAGGGCAGGGCAGGGCAGGGCAGGGCAGGGCAGGGCAGGGCAGGGCAGGGCAGGGCAGGGCAGGGCAGGGCAGGGCAGGGCAGGGCAGGGCAGGGCAGGGCAGGGCAGGGCAGGGCAGGGCAGGGCAGGGCAGGGCAGGGCAGGGCAGGGCAGGGCAGGGCAGGGCAGGGCAGGGCAGGGCAGGGCAGGGCAGGGCAGGGCAGGGCAGGGCAGGGCAGGGCAGGGCAGGGCAGGGCAGGGCAGGGCAGGGCAGGGCAGGGCAGGGCAGGGCAGGGCAGGGCAGGGCAGGGCAGGGCAGGGCAGGGCAGGGCAGGGCAGGGCAGGGCAGGGCAGGGCAGGGCAGGGCAGGGCAGGGCAGGGCAGGGCAGGGCAGGGCAGGGCAGGGCAGGGCAGTTGCTAAGGACATAAAGCAAACCAGTTGTTACGGGGCTTCCAAAAAACGTTTTTTTAATAGTAGTTCAGAGAGCATAAACTTGTTGTGGGATGTGACTTGTGTGTTTCTGCCTGTACGTGCGGGACAGTGCACATGAAACAAGCACAAATAGAACATGGGAAACCTGGTGGCGTCGACGCAGTTGGCTATGCTTAAGACAGCCACCTGCCAAGTGCGACCGACGATCACAGAGAGAAGACCCTTGAAGCAAAACTCTCTCTCCTTCGTTGGTGTTGAAAGTCTCACACGGGCTGACGATCGTCAGAAGACCAATGTAATGTTCACCTGTCACCGTTGTCCTTCCGTGTCTCTGTTTATTGTCGGTGCAACCATTTCCAGAAGCATCGTACTTTTGTGTAGATATATATATATATATATATATATATATATATATATATATATATATATATATATATATATATATATATATATATAAATATATATATATATATATATATATATATATATATATATATACATGTCAGAATATATATATATATATATATATATATATGTATATATATATATATATTATATAAATATATATATATATATATATATATATATATATATATATATATATATATATATATATATATATATATATATATTATAATTAAGTTAACGAATTTGCAATTCATTTGTCATGGAATTAGGAAGAATTGCTGATAACTTTAGGGACCTATCGATTTATATCCGTCGGACGTTTGGTACGAGCCGTAAAATGGTAAATAAGATCCCCTAGCCGCGAGGAAATGAAAAGACAATTAGAGGCTTTCCTTTTTTCGAACGGTTCAGATGTTAATCTTTTATAGCTTAATGTCAAACAGACGTGGGAAATTGGAGGGTCGGCAAGAAGCAGCCCCCAATAAATCATCCGTTAGGGGGATCCGCCACATCTATGTCGCCTCTGTGATAAAATGCACGTGCTACTACATAACCGTTGTTGCCATGGAACCGTTTGACGGAGTTCACGCGCACCATTCTAATTGTGACGTCATATTCCGCTTAGTAACTCGAGGAATCTGCTAAGCGCATAATTTGAATGTCGTAACAACAGTTGGCCTACATTTGGTAGTAAAAAATGACCAATAAGCAGGCGACATTTTGATGAAAAATCTTAAGATTACAACATATGTTATTCCTGTAACATAAAGGCATAAAGACACTCCACACATAGTTCGATATTTTGCAATTGTTGCTATTTGGGGTGGGAGTGTGACCGCTTGTGACTGAGTTTCAATTTTAAGTATGCAAGTGTTTCCTGTTCGACCCGGCGTGTTTCGGTGTCCGATGGCTTTCACGTTTGAGGACTGGTTCCTGCTATTGAGTGTTAGTAAACACCCAGCCACACACAGGTGTAAGTCGATACTCGAGTAGTGCAATGTCCACATTATATCAGCGCTGTAAGAACTCGAAGGAACCCTCGAATTCGCTTTGCGTAAACAATAGATATCAGATGGCTGATTACTATAAATGCGTGGCGTCTGAGCGAGGCCTACGTCTGAGAGACGCCGAGACGAGACATGTGGTCGCACGCTGGGTTCCTCTGTGTTCTCGTGGCTCTGGCCGTGCCGCTCAGCCGGGCAGGCGGCCAGGGCGACTTCCCGTCCCCGAAGACGTGGTGGGCGAAGAGGATCTCGTCCGACCTGTACACGGCCGGCCGTTTGACGGAGAGGCAGATCAAGTACGCGGCCGACGTCGGCTTTGGCACCATCGTGTCGCTGTTCACGTTCACCGACAACTACCGCATTGGCGTCGACCGGGTGCTTGATACGCCGGGAAGTCGAGACGTGGCCGAGAGACTGGCAGGTCTCGAATACCACGTCATCCTGCATCCGGGCGACAAGATGGCGACGGTGGAGACAGTGAGCGCGTTCGCCGCCATTATGGCCCGGGCAGCGAAGCCGGTCATACTGCATTGCTTCACGGCGCAGAGTGCAAGTCTGATTGCCTTGAATTACCTCGGCCAAACCGCCGGATTGAGTAGTCGAGACATCTACAGTCGAGGCGCCCTGCTCGGCTACAACTTCGCCGCCAAGTCTGAATACCGCAGTCTCATCGAGGCTGTGACGGGAGAACCGCCGCTGGCACATCCGCCTACGCCGGATGTGACGATACCGAAGTGGAACAGCAAATACTGGCTCATTAAGCCCGTCTACAAGAACTGGTACATGGCTGGTCAGATACAGTCGAACCAGGCGGGAAATCTATCGTCGATGGGCATTGACGACGTTATCAATTGCCGACAGAGGGCGGTGTCCGGTCAAATTCCGGTTCGATGGCCATCACAGGAAGAGGTTGTGTTGCTGAATGTCAGAGATAACACGGGCACCTACGTGGGCACCGGTCGACAGTCAACGGAAAGACTGTTAGTGACACGCATCGACCCAGCCAGGCGGAACGAATACATCTCACCCCACTCCACGGTCAACTACGAGCGAGAGAACAGCCTCGAGTACGGAGACGACATCGGGTACAACGCTGCCTTCGAGAAGACTGACACGGAGTGCAAGAACCTGACCTACCTACAGACACCGCCACCTAACTCCAAACGCGGTGAGTAGGTCACGTGACACGGCAAGACGTCTTGGTTCAGTTGTTGGTTTTATTTGTTATCACAGTTTCCTAGACGCGATGGTGGTTTATACTTAAAATGGCAACTAACGCTTGATGGTTATACACGCGCACGCGCACGCGCACGCGCACGCGCACGCGCACGCGTACCCGCACGCGCACGCGCACGCGCACGCGCACGCGCACGCGCACGCGCACGCGCACGCGCACGCGTACCCGCACGCGCACGCGCACGCGTACAACCGTACGCGCAAACGCAAACGCGCACACACACGCTCAGGCACACGCACATTTCCCTCGAATTATTATTGTAATATATTATTACTTTAACAAGACGCATGTCGTGCGTAAGACCTTCATTTCAGTGTATACGATTAACGCCGCCAGTAACAGTTTGAAATACGACGTAACACAGGATGGAACAGCCAATGTTAATCATTATTCAGCATCCGTGAACAGTTTCGTAAACTAGGAAGAATAATTGTTTGACTCACATCGACGTGTCGACTACCATCGGTGGTATAGCCGTCGTGTCAGTTGTGAAGCGTCGTATTAGTTGTAAACTAAGAAATATTATTTGAATATAGTATTCAGCGTTTTGTCTGTAAGTATTGACATCTGTTGTAATTGTTTCCAGACATGAAGGGCATCTACACGCCGGATTCCGTCAACACCTACCTGTCTACGTGGCTGGCTGCGGGGGAGGACGCGTCTGTCTGCGTTCATTCGCAGTCGGGATACCGAGCAGGTAACGATGGACAAGTAGTCGGACGCTATACGCTCGACTTTAGATGGAGGATCACAACTTAGGAAAGAAAGTTGACGGTTAAAAAGTTATTTGATAATAACTCTGTGCTACGCTTCTAATGAAAACGGCAAAATATCAAATCAAGCGATCTCGGTTATGTTTGATAATTTTGACACGTATAAGTGACTGTTAATCCTGGGCTATATTGTTGGTAGAATAGTTCAATACCTACCTGTTGGATAGCCTGATACAATAGATAATACTGTAAAGTAATGAACAAAAGATACGAACATATTTGATTACAAAACGGGCGTGGATATGGTAGTTAGGATGTCCACCAGAGGCGCCACAGGTCGCGTTGAGCAGCCTTTTAGACCCTCTAAATACCAATCTTGTAATTATAAGTAGACGTCTCCTTTCAGCTCACATCACTTGAACCTCTGCCAAATTACTGACTCAGTCTATGTGTACCTTTCAGCCGTTGTCGCCCTAATATCTGCCGCCCGGCAGTACGGCCTGGACAGCGCGTGGGCCGTAGAACGAGCGAGTCAACTCGGCTACCCGTTCGACAAGGAACCTGGGCAGCCCGTCGTGAAACTCTTCAAAGCCGTATTACGACGGCCGCACGAGGCCGGTCGAGTCGGCAAACACCACCCGAATGTCATCGTCCACACGCCGTGCTGGATACCACTTGTGGACGGCTGAGAGGCCGCGCTCACGGGCACAACACACCGCGGACCTGTGGCCAGGTCTCGGCTGTCAAACTAACCCCTGGCCATGTCGTATTGACAGCGCTCGACGTTGCACTATAAAACAATTAGTGTTTTAAAGTGTAATACACGCAAACGTCACGCACACGAGCGCACTCACACGCGCACACACACGAACACGCACGCACACGCTTGAGCATGCGCACAAGCACATTCACACGCTACATTTTAAAATGGATGGATGAGAATATTGTACTCTCATAATCGAAAAATAATAAAACTGCATTTCGGTGCAATCACAGGAAACCGACTACTGCGAACCATTCCGACAAGACATGTAAGTGTAAGTGTGCCGACATGCATGCATTAATACTTGTACACATAAAACATGTTTGCGTATTGAAAGTAGACACATGTGTAGGTAAGGAAAACGCTCGCACACACGTGTCTGCTTAACAGTTAAAGTTGAACTCCTATAGTTTTCCATGTACTTCTGTACGATATTGTGCACAGTTGCATATCAACTTCTCAACAACGATATTTCTATTCCGGTCCAACAACACAGACAGTTCTCAATTACGTGAGAAGAGACAGTGTCGTCAATAACGTGGTGAGAGAAACAGCGGTTTCAATCACGTACGAAGTAGAATAATTAAACAGTTATGACATACATTGACTTGAGTGTCAATATGTCATAACACAAGCTTGGGACCGTCAATATAATGTTGAACAAAAGTGGTAAGTTTGTTCGTAGCAGGCATCGTTACAGTAACTTATTACACATCACGAGGAATATTAAGAAAAACATTTCTCGATGTGTACTCCAGCCAAATGTGCACATTGGCCAGGTGCTAACGACTATACTGTTGCCCCATATACAATTCGTATCAAATGGATAATTCACGAACAACATTTATGAAGGTTTTTGTAACAGTTAGTTTGACTTCCTTTTGTAAAATTATAGTCGCTATCGGATTGCAAAGAACGGTTTGTCATCAACCTATGTTAATATAATTTGATATGTCCTTATCCCATACGTGACTGTACATGTCATCTGTACTTTACGCTGCATCAAACAGATCAAAAGTTTATGTTTGTCCAGACTGCAAAAGTGGTGTAAAATGTATGAATAGGTTTTTAGCGCATTTATTTTTTTATTAAATATCAGACTACATGATCCAAATTCCAAATGCAAATTCCTGTTACTGGAATGTTACTAGCAACATGAGCCAGGCAGGTGTATTGTCAAAATGTCTCCAGGTTTGTTGCATCCTGATTTGACGGACAACTTGTCCAACAAGCGGCTAACATCGAATGGAATGTAAACGACTATTATGTTCAGTTGTGACAATTACAATTTTAATTTAGTTCATGTTCGATTTGCCATTATTAAACATACACTGAGCTGTTCATATAACAACAATGAACTATACTTTTTGGTGATCACGATTAGGTATACGCAACGTTGAACTACACCGGCGTAGACGCAGCTGGCTTAGTCGGGCGGTGATGAGCAGAGACGAACCCTTTGCTTCAGTCTTAGCACCAGTCACATTACTGATTGCCAGAGGACTAGAGCCAAGGCGTTAAGACTATATTACGTAATTGGTTAGCATGACAGCGGTTGATCGCGTAAACAAGGGAAGCTTGACCCTAACCATAGTCAGAGCTAATCCTAATTATTTTCTACTATTATCCCTGACCCTAACTTGTCTTATTTGAAACTATGTATGGTAACAACCGTAACTCTATGAACAACCATCGGCACGGTAGTGCCTTTGGTGGCCTGGCTCCTTCCAGCGACTTAGGTAGGAGCTTAGATATAGGGTTAACCTAACTAATGCAATATTATTTCATAATTTGTGCTGTAGGTAATTTGTTGAACATTGTATATAGTATGTCAATGAACACTTCCGATTCCAATATTTAGGGAAGGGCCGTGTTCTTTAGGGTTCAATTAGAGGTTTTTCCTCTGTCGTGGGTTCAAATATATGTATTTGAGAGCACTAACGTGTGTTCATTGATGAGCGTCGAGGAATTGTACAGATCATTTTTTGGGAGAACCTCAAACTTATGAGCCTTGTTTGTGGGTGTAAATCGATACTTTGGGGGATCTCGGCGTTACCCCTCAATATTCGTCACATTGCGACGCCAGTGTAATACATAATGAGATTGACACTAACTGTTTGTTCCCGTCGGGTAATTCGTACTACTGATTACACAGTAGACGCCAGCAGCATTGCAGAAAAGGTGATTATTACGAGATAGATATGTCTTGGTCAGTCAGGAACGACAGACACGTTGCGGCGTCTGTGTAATCAGAACTCGTTAGTAGCTAGTGGTGAACATAGCGAACCTAAATTAACCAAATGAGAGAGTGCCGACTATTTCACATGTTTAGTTGATTTACTGGTAGACAGATTAAAGAACAAAATGTTCATGCTCGATTGAGGCGAATTTGCAGATGTAAATGTATGTTCATATACTGTACTCGGAACACTGCACACTGCTCGACTGTACGAGTCGTCTGTGAACCTTTCAGTGGAGATACGTATCTGTAGTTTACAGTTGTTAACTACAGTTCGGTCTCAAGTCGCTCTGACCTAGGCTGATTGTGCGTCCGACCGTAGCTACGTTCCTCCGACTCTCCGGGACAACGACACAATTGGAGTCCAATAAATGCCCTGGTGAACTCAGTAACGATGTCTTGTGTGTTTCTCTGACGATCCGTAACGATGTAGGATGTTTTCACATCACATCTTAGTGAGACAAAATAGATGAGTTGTTAGGTTCAGTGCGTGCCTAGGTCAATTTGCCTGGGATGACGTTGCATGATTCATCTAAGACACCGAGGTAAAACACTTAGGTAAACATACAGAGCTCTGTAACGGCGAAACCGAGGTGTCTACGGATCGACAAAAGTGTCAAGTTATGTCTTGCGAGCTGGAGGTTTGCAATATTAAAAAAAAAATCGGGTATTTTAGCAGGCCCCTGGTGTCTATATTGCCTGTTAGTTAATCCTCCACTGTTTGTGAGCTATCTTATTTATAATGGTAATGTATGCGTATTACATTTCCAAAACGACATAAGATTATACATAAAACATTATGGGGTGATGGTGAAAGTGCTTTATACATAGGGTTGGCTAACGAGGTCGTTATATCCGTGAATTCGTTATAAACGCAAACGCGAGTATGCGCTATATATGCCGAGTGGCTTTTAAATACTATTCGCCATCAAATGTTTATCAATCACAAACATATGTTATTGTTTAATATTAATTTATTTAGAAGACATTATGACAGTGACAGAATGTTCCTATTATGTTTAGTTATAGCATAGCAATCCACTGGCTTTGAAAAATAACGACATGTCTATTGGGGCTTAACACAGGTGTAATTTAAAAGAACTATCAGTGTAAATATTAATAGTCATGTTCATTTGAATACCCCAGGGTGTGTCTACCCAGGGCCCCCCAAATTGCCTGCTGCCTAGGGCCCATGAATGCCTTAGACCGCCACAGACCAGGACATATGTGAAACCGTAGATATTTTACTTCGATTAACATAATATAGCAGTGCGATTGTTACCAACATAAGTTCGAAGTAACCTTGAATCGAGTGCAGAAGGTTGAACATATTTCTACCTTATAAACTATATAACGTCCAAAGCTAACGACCTAGGTTATGATGACCCCCCAATCTTTCAATCTGAGTTGATAATCTTGGTCGGAGAGACCAGGGTCGGTTCACTTGGGTGCCCCTAGTAACAATTCACAGCGCTTAGTGACACTATCAATTATTACAAATGCTGACAGCGTACTCAGGCTTAATCGCATCACCCAGTGAAGTTGTTTTCATGTATATTATTATTATCATTATATATAACTGTCGCCACATCCCTACAGTAATACGAATGCGTTAGTCACCGGTTGTTCACCTGTAACGAACTGAATGACAATTCCTGTCCGCGCTGGACAGGAATTCTTGTCCAACAGCCGGACAATCCGGCCGAATGGCTTGCAGAGAGACCTAACAATTCGCCGTACACCGTCACTCACAGTAGCTGTGTGCTTCCTGTTGCGCACTCGCGTAACGTGTCGCCCACCACAGCAGTTTCACCGCAACAGTTTTTGGTTCGATTTTTATCTCGTGTTGTAGAATTGTACTTTACCAAGGTTAGATCGGAATAACCTTCCAAGCAGTGCAGAAAGGTTCAATGTAAATGACCTAAGTTACGGTCACCCAAATCTTGCAATCTGAGTCGATGAACTAGGTCGAGAAGTCCTGTGTCGATTCACATGAATGCCCCCTCATCCACCGAAAAAGCGCCGTCGAATTAATTCCAAACTCGTCGTCGTCGGCGATGTGTGAGATAAAATAAATACCTGAGTCATTCTCCTTTGAACGCATAATAGCATAATTTTAAACCCTCTATCAATTAGTTTGACATTTTATGTCAACGCCATACTTAACGTAAAAACAGGTTACATGTGACAATTTACAGCGCTTAATAACGCTATAAATTACTAGAAATGCTGACAACTTGCACAGTCTGAATCACACTACCCACATGTAGTTATTTCTTATTATGTTATGTTATGTTATGTTATGTTATGTTATGTTATGTTATGTTATGTTATGTTATGTTATGTTATGTTATGTTATGTTATGTTATGTTATGTTATGTTATGTTATGTTATGTTATGTTATGTTATGTTATGTTATGTTATGTTATGTTATGTTATGTTATGTTATGTTATGTTATGTTATGTTATGTTATGTTATGTTATGTTATGTTATGTTATGTTATGTTATGTTATGTTATGTTATGTTATATTATGTTATATTATATTATATTATATTATATTATATTATATTATATTATATTATATTATATTATATTATATTATATTATATTATATTATATTATATTATATTATATTATATTATATTATATTATATTATATTATATTATATTATATTATATTATATTATATTATATTATATTATATTATATTATATTATATTATATTATATTATATTATATTATATTATATTATATTATATTATATTATATTATATTATATTATATTATATTATATTATATTATATTATATTATATTATATTATATTATATTATATTATATTATATTATATTATATTATATTATATTATATTATATTATATTATATATATATGTATATTTATATATGTATGCTTACTTACATATATATATATATATATATATATATATATATATATATATATATATATATATATATATATATATATATATATGACTTCGAGGGCCATGAACCTGGATGCCACCATAACGGCGCCGTTCATGTTAGGTTCGTTCGTTAACGTGTAACTGACAGACGAGTGGATGAGAGCGAAAGAGACTCAGGACTGGAGACGGTTGGTTGAGAGGAGAACACGAGTAGCGTGAGGGTCGTCGATGATCAGAAGTTCAGAGCCAAACACAGACTCGGCCCTTATAGACAGGGAACGAATACAACAACGACATGTTAGTGCCTTTCACGTTGTAGAGTTACGCCAGATCGTGTGTGGAGCCACAAATAATTCATTAGACCGTTGCCACTCTGTTGCCAACTGAACGACACTGACTGTAATCTTGTAGTCATAAGTAAAAGAACGAACTCCTGCCAGGGGCAATATACAGACACAATAAGTGAACACCCCTCGATCAAATGCTTTAAATCGTTGGAGCAAACATGTCTAAGCAGACTGTTTGTGCCGGTCTTGTTCGGACCAGTGAAATAGGCGACGTTGTGTCGGTTAGTAAGTCAAATTGATCGACTTACTTATAACTGCGTAACTAGTCAGTTGTAACGTCTCTATTTTGAGCCATACCAATGGTGACGTTTCACCAATACGGGTGTTTGTACAGACGTGTGTCTGGCTGCCCAAATAACACTACATGAAGCAGTTGCTACGATTCCGAGAAACACATCGCACCGAACAATCTACCGTGATCACTACTACTACTACTACTACTACTACTACTACTACTACTACTACTACTACTACTACTACTACTACTACTACTACTACTACTACTACTACTACTACTACTACTACTACTACTACTACTACTACTACTACTACTACTACTACTACTACTACTACTACTACTACTACTACTACTACTACTACTACTACTACTACTA
Source organism: Oasisia sp. SBJ-2009 (assembly GCA_964017155.1). Taxonomy (NCBI): domain Eukaryota; kingdom Metazoa; phylum Annelida; class Polychaeta; order Sabellida; family Siboglinidae; genus Oasisia; species Oasisia sp. SBJ-2009. The sequence goes on along the minus strand of OZ024866.1, from coordinate 2,372,681 downwards.
CTACTACTACTACTACTACTACTACTACTACTACTACTACTACTACTACTACTACTACTACTACTACTACTACTACTACTACTACTACTACTACTACTACTACTACTACTACTACTACTACTACTACTACTACTACTACTACTACTACTACTACTACTACTACTACTACTACTACTACTACTACTACTACTACTACTACTACTACTACTACTACTACTACTACTACTACTACTACTACTACTACTACTACTACTACTACTACTACTACTACTACTACTACTACTACTACTACTACTACTACTACTACTACTACTACTACTACTACTACTACTACTACTACTACTACTACTACTACTACTACTACTACTACTACTACTACTACTACTACTACTACTACTACTACTACTACTACTACTACTACTACTACTACTACTACTACTACTACTACTACTACTACTACTACTACTACTACTACTACTACTACTACTACTACTACTACTACTACTACTACTACTACTACTACTACTACTACTACTACTACTACTACTACTACTACTACTACTACTACTACTACTACTACTACTACTACTACTACTACTACTACTACTACTACTACTACTACTACTACTACTACTACTACTACTACTACTACTACTACTACTACTACTACTACTACTACTACTACTACTACTACTACTACTACTACTACTACTACTACTACTACTACTACTACTACTACTACTACTACTACTACTACTACTACTACTACTACTACTACTACTACTACTACTACTACTACTACTACTACTACTACTACTACTACTACTACTACTACTACTACTACTACTACTACTACTACTACTACTACTACTACTACTACTACTACTACTACTACTACTACTACTACTACTACTACTACTACTACTACTACTACTACTACTACTACTACTACTACTACTACTACTACTACTACTACTACTACTACTACTACTACTACTACTACTACTACTACTACTACTACTACTACTACTACTACTACTACTACTACTACTACTACTACTACTACTACTACTACTACTACTACTACTACTACTACTACTACTACTACTACTACTACTACTACTACTACTACTACTACTACTACTACTACTACTACTACTACTACTACTACTACTACTACTACTACTACTACTACTACTACTACTACTACTACTACTACTACTACTACTACTACTACTACTACTACTACTACTACTACTACTACTACTACTACTACTACTACTACTACTACTACTACTACTACTACTACTACTACTACTACTACTACTACTACTACTACTACTACTACTACTACTACTACTACTACTACTACTACTACTACTACTACTACTACTACTACTACTACTACTACTACTACTACTACTACTACTACTACTACTACTACTACTACTACTACTACTACTACTACTACTACTACTACTACTACTACTACTACTACTACTACTACTACTACTACTACTACTACTACTACTACTACTACTACTACTACTACTACTACTACTACTACTACTACTACTACTACTACTACTACTACTACTACTACTACTACTACTACTACTACTACTACTACTACTACTACTACTACTACTACTACTACTACTACTACTACTACTACTACTACTACTACTACTACTACTACTACTACTACTACTACTACTACTACTACTACTACTACTACTACTACTACTACTACTACTACTACTACTACTACTACTACTACTACTACTACTACTACTACTACTACTACTACTACTACTACTACTACTACTACTACTACTACTACTACTACTACTACTACTACTACTACTACTACTACTACTACTACTACTACTACTACTACTACTACTACTACTACTACTACTACTACTACTACTACTACTACTACTACTACTACTACTACTACTACTACTACTACTACTACTACTACTACTACTACTACTACTACTACTACTACTACTACTACTACTACTACTACTACTACTACTACTACTACTACTACTACTACTACTACTACTACTACTACTACTACTACTACTACTACTACTACTACTACTACTACTACTACTACTACTACTACTACTACTACTACTACTACTACTACTACTACTACTACTACTACTACTACTACTACTACTACTACTACTACTACTACTACTACTACTACTACTACTACTACTACTACTACTACTACTACTACTACTACTACTACTACTACTACTACTACTACTACTACTACTACTACTACTACTACTACTACTACTACTACTACTACTACTACTACTACTACTACTACTACTACTACTACTACTACTACTACTACTACTACTACTACTACTACTACTACTACTACTACTACTACTACTACTACTACTACTACTACTACTACTACTACTACTACTACTACTACTACTACTACTACTACTACTACTACTACTACTACTACTACTACTACTACTACTACTACTACTACTACTACTACTACTACTACTACTACTACTACTACTACTACTACTACTACTACTACTACTACTACTACTACTACTACTACTACTACTACTACTACTACTACTACTACTACTACTACTACTACTACTACTACTACTACTACTACTAATTTGGCAGACGTCACTCGTACAGCTGATATCGTTTTATCTCGGTTAGCTGCCCTATTACATAGCACCAGTTCCACTTGCCTCGAACTGTATATGAATTGTCATAATATGAATGTATCGGAAGTCGCATTTGTTAAGACGAAATCTCGTTCGTCGGCAGCCGTACGTCTTGCAAGTGCCCAGGAGCAGGCGACAAACACCTGGTGAACCCGCCTACTTGTCTCCTAGTGGCCACTTAACTGACATGAGTGACAGTGGGCGGTGCTGTGGCTCCACTCGTCAATGATTCCGTCTCGTGCGATTGCTATCGCCGTCGGAGTAGCCATGGACAGCGTGCTCAACGTGGACAGGTTGCGCTCTCGTGAATCATGCATGCGGGACAAACTGATGATCGGAACAAGTCAAAATCGCCTTAAATATTTAAAGAAATAACCAACTGCCTTGCGGTGCGATTTTACAAGAGACATACATTGACATGTTCAACGAGCAACGACGTAACTTTTGCAGTGCTATTCAAACTGCAAGCGGTGTAATTGAGAGACGATTACTAAGGATTATTGTTATTTTATTAAGGAAAATATAATAGTGGCACACGTGTATTTGTAACTACAATATTCATTAGTTGTGCAAATAAACAAATAAATTACAACACATGCATATCTGTCAAGTATCATTTTGATATTTGTCATACTGTACCGGAAGATCTGCATGAACTATGTGACTGAGATATATTCTCGAACACATCGTCTTGTTCTCAAATGCCTAAACTCTCAGCACACTATCACAATAAACAACAGAACAGAATATGTTTGAAAGTCCTACTTCCAACGTATGGATCCAACATAGTCAATGCATCGATTCGTGGAACGACGACTGTTTCAATTACGAAAGACAAGGATAACTCCCAACGCATTTGTGTACATGGTAAGTGGTTTGTGGTTGTGGTGTTTAACAGTCAACGTTCCCAGTACGGAGATCGTTCTCCCATTTTTAATACCGTGTTATTATCTTGAGACAGGCTACGTGTATGTCTACTTAGCAGTTGACTAATGTTACCAAAGAACACCTTCATAATAAAAGCCACACAACGCTAACAAATAACCTAATCAAATTACCCGAGTTGTCACTAGACGGAAACGGCCTTGTTCAAGGTACCGAGTATTGGTGATAGAAATCTATATATGTGGGCCCATGTTCTAGATCACTGTGACTGCCAACATGCTCTTCTTAAATAGGCCGTGCCGTGCGGTCACGGTTCGTTGCACAGCGTCAATGGGCAGTGCGCAGTGACACGGACGTTGATATGCCGGAGCGGGTCAGGCTGTGCTCCAGCAAATGTCAATCATGAATGCCGGCGTCGCGCCGTTGTGAATCTGTACGCGGTGACTTCAAAGCGCGATCAGAGTTTTAGCCGGAAGCCAATCACTTTGACGTAACACATGCATTCTGGGTATTTAGTTCTGATTGGATGGTTTATCCACTGGTTGGGGTCTCTGGGCTTGAAAGACATGCGCGGATTTTACGATAGGTGTTTATTTCGGGAGTGATTTTTCTCTGCCATGTAGCCTTCGTTCTAAGCTGAACGGTGAGTGACCATGTTTTAGAGTATACATATTGTGAGATAAAATTGACGTTGTACGTTACCTGTTTATTTAAAAAATATATAAACAATAATGTCTGGCAATATATGATAAGAGTATATTGTCTACGCATGATTTCGTTTAGAACACCGAAAATATGCTTAGCCATTTGAACATTTTGACCGCGAATTTTTCGTATTTCACAAATTACATTCTAAATGCATTCTGGGTTGTCAGTATTGCTATCGCCGGTTTTTGCTAAAATTCGCAAGGTGTTTTGTCATCCACCGTTTTCTCAGGGTTTCTACATTAAAGACAGCATATTCAGCGTAATTATCACTAAATGTATGTACACAACCAGGGTGCTCTCATCCCTACATCATAACATATGGGACACAAGCAACGTGAACAAACATGCTACATACGATATCCGATATCAATAAATTATAATGCTAAGTTATATTAGTGATTGTGTGCTGAACGTTTATTTTTATATATCCGATATCAATAAATTATAATGCTAAGTTATATCAGTGATTGTGTTCACAACGTTTATTTTAATTAATACTGAACGAAACGTAATCATTACGTCGGAAGAGGTTAATGTACAAATAACCACGCGCATGATTAGTACGCCGTGCTGACAATGACTATTGCCTATGGTTTGTGGGGCGCGGTGGCACAGTGACTGGAGAGTCGGACTAGCAACTGAGAAAGCACGGCGTGGAATCCGGTGCTGCCGGGTCGAGCGTTGTACAAAACCTCTCACTGTGGGTTGGTCCAATTCACTCAGCCGTATGACTGGCTGTAGTTTGGTGGTAGAAGTTTGTGTGTGAACGAACAGTCTACGCGCATTGAACGTAGTGTCGTTACGCTTTAACGAATAATAGAGAACGCGATGAATTGAACTAGGTCTGGTTGGGAGCGAGTAAAGTGTGAGACACTGGACACGATACCATGTAGTAATTCACAATAACATCATTTTCCTGGGATGATTATTGCGGATAACTGCGTAATATATATTGTCTAAACGTTTACTTACAATGCTTGTAATAACACGTACTGGTTTTTAAAACCGTTTACGTTTTTATCGAAATATGGCGTATATTTTCTGTGGTATTTAGAATAGTTGAGATACGTTACATTTTACTCCATGCAGATATGATCATTCCAACACCAAGACACAAACGTGAACCGAGCGCAAACTCGCCTGGTTCTACCTGATTCCAATCACTGTCTCTTGCCAAATAAACATTTATCTACTCATCTTATTATATTTATCTATATATTTATTCTACTTGCATTTCAAAGAATAATTTTTTTTATATATTTGTGTGTATTCATATATGTGTGCTGTGTGTGTGTGTGTGTGTGTGCATGCGTGCATGCGTGCGTGCGTGTGTGCGTGTGTGTGCGTGTGTGTGCGCGTGCGCGCGTGTGTGTGTGTGTGGGTGGGTGGGTGGATGGGTGTGTGGGGGTGTGTGTGAGCGTGCGTGTGTGTATGTGTGTGTATGCGTGCGTGCGTGCGTGCGTGCGTGTGTGTATTTGTAGTTATGTGTGTATGCGTGCGTGCGTGTGTGTATTTGTAGTTGTGTATGTGTGCACATGCGTGTGTGTATGTGTGTGTATGCGTGCGTGTGCGTGCGTGTTTGCGTGTGTATATGTGGGTGTATGCGTGCGTGTGTGTATGTGTGCGTGTGTGCGTGTGTGCGTGTGTGCGTGTGTGCGTATGTGTATTTGTATTTGTGTGAGTGTGTGAGCGCGTGCGTGCGTGCGTGCGCATGTATGTGTATGTATGTATTTGTATTTGCGTGTGTGTGTATTTGTATGGGTGCGTGTGTGCGTGCGTGTGTGTTTGTGTGTATATTATGTTTCAGTCCGCGCAGATTCGTGTGTGTGTGCGTGCGTGCGTGCATGTTTGCTTTTCTAATCCAAGTAATTCCTTGTTACGTGAATTAACTAATTTCCTCTTACCGAGAGCGTAGTGTAGATTGATATTTCATTAAACCATTTTTAAATACGGTGGTGCATTTCAGTGAAATAATAAACCAGAACGAGAGTTTGTGTCACCTGTCACTATTGTATGGGTGAACTAGGAGGATGACGTCACCGCTGTGCAATGCAACGACAACGATTTAAGTGAAGTTTAGTGACGAACACATTAACGGAAGTCGCTAAAAGACGGTGAACACATGGGACGAAACGAACAAAAGAGTTCACTTGACCTGTATTGAATATTGATTATTTTGAAGTTTCAATAGTGACAGTAACGCACGTATACTATTATGGGCTCCATCGGCAATGCTAAAATACCGTTGGTTTTTAATCTTTGTGTTTGCAGACTATAGATATTCCTTGCGTACTGCACGGATCTGATCACATTTTGTTACGGAAGCAGTACAACATTAGATTAAACCAAAATCAAATTGTCTGGGTGTTTAAAAAACAAGATTATTTAAGAAAACAACCTCTTTACAAGTAATGTAATGTAAAATAATTCTTAACATGGATGGTAGCTATAAACCTGAATGATGGAAACTAGTAGAAAATAGGCAAATAAATACATAAAACATAAAAAAAACATAATAATAATATTCTTAAAATTGTACTATTAGTATAATAAATTAACGAATGAACTAAATTAAATGTAGACGTCAATGAGTCAAACTAAAATCTTAAGATATATATATATATATATATATATATATATATATATATATATATATATATATATATATATATATGTATATATATATATATATATAAAATAAACTGAGTAAAACATCAATCAACCACTGCAAATGAGTGTTGACAGTGAGTGAGCTATACAACACGGTGTACTGATGACGTTTCAACGCTGATTTAAGCGAGCGCAGTGATGTTCTACCGTCAGCACTCGGCGACAGACAGATCCACTCGGCTGCTGCTACTCGAAAAAAAACAGTCACGTGTTTTGCCGAGGGTGTTTGAGACACGCATGACCTGTTCCGTCACACCAACACAATGGACACTTGCTCTTTCGTAGAAACACGAACTAGGTCTGTCGCAGATGTGGTGTGCGTCTTGTCCTCATTTTTGAAGTTCAGTTAACAGCCCAACGAAATATCCAACATTCTGAAACGGCTAGTTCCATATTAAGCAATTATGCTAAAGATACAGAGATATGCAAAAGTTAAGTAGTTTGCAACAGAAACACGAGAATACTTAATTTATTGCAGGCAAAATCTTTCGTTAAACAACACCGCTGATACGATCAAAATTCAGCCGTTCGTGCTGCGACGGCAGCGTTACCAACTTAAATAATTATTTCCCAAAATGCTGCCGATAGTGAAAACATTATATGCCGAAACGACCACTTTTTAAAGTGCAACTTTGTGTCATTTGTAGTTAATTGTAATTGGAATGGAAACAAATATCATTATTTTTACGAATCCATTACCGTAAATATAATTACGATTTAACTTTAAACTGGTTCAACATTGTATTCAACAATTGCTATTTTAATCGTACTTTATTAGCAGGGATGTATGAGCTACAATCACCGAAAACATTAGGTCCACAAGATAACAGAATAAGTGCAATGTTTTGCTAATAGTTAAGAACTTTTTGTTATGAAACAATAGACAAGGCAATTATATTCAATTCAACACATACACACCCCGTGTCTTGATTTGGTAGAAAATTGTACTTTGGCTTTATAAATGTTTTATCGGCAAATCGGTTATGTGCAATGTTTGATTCCCTGTGACATTCGTAACACGTGCACCAGACACGTGACGTTAGATGTAACAGAGATAACACACTTTGCTGCGTCTGGCAGCACAGACTAATGTCTGGTAAGTTCTTTGTGTTACCAAGCAGAATTACGTATACACAGTCGGTGTTCTTTGTTGTTCCGTACATATATTTAAACCATTATATTTACCATTAACGAGGTACTATAATTATAACGAACTTAACATGTTTTTGTTTCTAAAGACACAATCAAATTTGTCAATATCGATTGTTAGAGTTGATTTCAGGAACACAATCAAGTAATTAACAATTACAATAAACCATTGTCTCCGTTTTACCGGTAAATACGTTTGCATAATGTACCTTTGACGCACGGATTTGACCCCTCGGTAGGGAGATATTTTGGGCCCCCAAACGACAGACATAAAACATTGTGGTTACCCTGCTACACAGTGCTATTAAATTTGGTGTATGTGATTCCGCTCAAGCGTGCATTGAGCAGACACAGTCTGAAATTGTACATAATGACATACCTAGCACGTTGTTTCGTACGAGCTTATTTTTTTTAAAAACCTCATTCAAAAAGTTAATTTGCGCGTAACACTGAGTAGCTGGGATTAGTTTTCCCGCCATTCGGGATAAATAAACCTTGACCTGCCCCGAGCATTGACTTCAGTTACAATATAATAGAGTAGTTTGCGGTATAAGACCCAGTTTTTAGATATCGGATACCAGAAAAAATCCTGTGGATTCACAAGGTTTGTTGTCCCTTTATGTTCTCGTCGTTCATCTAACATATACATCGTATGCTGACAACCGTAATGTAAGTAGTCTATTCAGAAAAAATTCAGGTCAATTTAGCGAGGGCTCTATATATTGGAGTTATGCATTAAAACGCCCATCTTCTGTCTTCTTTCGCACATTACTCACATATATCGCACGTGACATATACATTTAATCAAATACATATATAAGGTGGTTTATGTTGTGCATTAACATCTTTGTCACATGTTCCCACGGTTACTTTATAACTATTTGTAGTGCCCGTAACAACTGCTATAGTCGCGAAGTTATTTGTTTTGTGATCACAGACTACCCTGCGTTTTACTTGTCATGTAATATCTGTTGCGCCAAACACGTATGTTCATATATATGGCTCTATGTAGCAACGACAGCGTATATATATATATCATTGATTTTTTAGTGTTGCAGTTGTGTTTATCATTTAGCTGTATAATATGTAATAATTGACAATTGCAACTGATATTAAAACTGTTGTTATACCTGACATCTGACTAATAATTCCGATGATTATGCCTTCGTCCCTATCTTTTCGCAAAGACAAGAAGAACAGTGACTATGATTGTAGTCGACAGACTTATTGTGTCATTTGTAATTAATTACAATTAAAGTGTAAACACAATATATATTTTTAAGTTTCCATCTTTTATCTTTTGCGTCAACGTGCTTAACATTGTAATTAACAAATGTTATACAAATCAAACACTGTTACCAAGACAGTTTATAGTCACAACCATACTTTACCGAACCACAGAATAACTTTTTTTACAAAACAATGAACACACCGAACTTTGTCAATTCAAGTCATACGTACATATATGCATACATGAAAATCGGTCACACAGAGCATATACAACGCACGATCACCCCCCCCCCTCCAGTAAGGTTCATATTTTAAGAGTTTTATCGGTGAATCAGCTGCACTGCGCGTGATTCCTGATCACGTTCGCAGCACGTACGTCAAGCACGTGACTTTAACATAACTGAAGCATCTCGTTCAGTGCGTCGTGCAGCGCAGACAAAAAATGCCTGGCGGCGTCAGTGTGTTACCGAACAAAATTGTGTAGACGTGTTCGCTTTACCCTTGTGGTTCTGTATATGTTATATAACCGTTCTATTTACCGTTGATGATGCAGTATA
>OZ024866.1:2347753-2360253 GCA_964017155.1 Oasisia sp. SBJ-2009 | reverse complement strand
GTCTTTGGGGAAGATGTACACCGAATTTCAAGTCTAGCACCAACTGATAGTATTTCTCACAAGGCGTATTTTCACCAATTGTGCATGATAGTGAGATAAAGCTTTCTTAAAAAGCTATCTTTTCTAAACAGTAAGCTTAACTATTACTTAATAATAAACCTAATTCTAAACCACGCGGCCATGTAGCACTGTAGCCAGCGAAGGCGGGCTAAAGAGTGACGTCACACACTTGCGCCTTTTGATATTTCCGTAAAATAAGACATGTTTTTCTAATTTATGACAGGGCACTATATAAACCGAATTGTTATAAATGCTTTGGCTAACATATGGCTTCACATTCGTGATAATATTGAATAATATATATATATATATATATATATATATATATATATATATATATATATATATATATATATATATATATATATACGCACGAAGTTTACTTGTCATCATATGCTCAGAAATGCAGACTTGCTTGGCTCTATTTACAACAGGGAATTTTCCTTGTATACTAGTATAAATTAATAAAACATCCTGATGGTTGTCTGGTATTGGCGCTATGGGACAGGAGAACTGCACGAGAACTTCCCCACGGCTTACAGCCAAGGATACACTTTGTACGTTACGTTCAAAGCACCTCTGGCGGGTATGGTCTCTAACAGCGTAGAGAGATGTCTTTGAATGTGACACGATAACACTGCAGCAGTTCTCAGAAGGACTCGGACCCACAACTTCGGGCAACATACCTTCTCTGTGCATGGGCTGATATCTGATGGAATCTTACATTGGCAACCTGACACAATAGGTACTCTGACTGCACGCGTCTTGATACCACAAAGCGAATCTCGTTAACCTGATTTTTGTAAATAGGTTGGCGACATCATTCCTGATCACATACCACCCAATTCGTGGAGCCCAGATCTGTATGAGATCAGCCAAGCGAAATGTTTATATAACATTGTTTCATAGTATGGAAATACGTATTTCTTCTAATAGGGCAAGGTCTAGATGTCACTTGGATAAATATATAGGAATTAGTTGTTTTGACACGGGTATTTTGATACAACTGAAATTGATTATGTCTAACAAAAGACTCACACAACGGTAATATGTTCCTGCTTACTGTTTGTGTATCACAAGTAATGTGAATTAGAATACTAAGTATTCCAAACACGGTAGAAATGTCAAGATATGATCCAGATTGCCGTCAATTAACTCTCAAAACCTGCCCCCAATCTTGTGTATTGTTTATGAAATGTGCTCAACAGTTTGCTTGATGTTATTTCTCGTCAACATTGCAATTCACATACATGTTATTTCTAATGATTAAGCATACCATTGGTTTACATTTCACACTCTCGTGTATGTGTTTCTTATATAGGAATATATAATTATCGGTGTCAAATGTGTGTCCTGTGGCCTATATTAAATTGCGTTACATCATTACGGTGAGGCCGCTTTATTTTTTTTACCAACTATATCAATACAGATCAGTATCTACGTGAATGTGGACCACTGAGACACAACGTAGCGAAAGAGCGATCGACAACTTACTATACCGCAAAACGGCTATCTTAGTGCTACGAAATATCAAGTCTTATCATATTCTAAATACGCACACAGTCAGCTATATAGTAATACCACTGAGTTCATGTAGTAAGTTGATACGTCTATATAATATATATATATATACGTACGTACGTATGTACGTACGTACGTATGTATGTATGTATGTATGTATGTATGTATGTATGTATGTATGTATGTGTGTATGTATATATGTATGTACGTATGTATATGTGTATGTTTGTATATATATATATATATATATATATATATATATATATATATATATGCATATATATGCACATATATACAGGCACTCAGGCAGAGAGCAGACATACATATATACAGACATACAAATATACATACATACATATGCATTAATATATATATATATATATATATATTTATATATATATATATATATATATATATATATATATATATATATATATACGTATACATACATATATACATACAAACATACACACACATACATACGTACACATATACATACGTACATACATATATACGTACATACGTACGTACAGACAGACAGACAGACAGACAGACAGACAGACAGACAGACAGACAGACAGACAGACAGACAGACAGACAGACAGACAGACAGACAGACAGACAGACAGACAGACAGACAGACAGACAGACAGACAGACAGACAGACAGACATACAGACAGACAGACAGACAGACAGACAGACATACAGACAGACAGACAGACAGACAGACAGACAGACAGACAGACAGACAGACATACAGACAGACAGACAGACAGACAGACAGACAGACAGACAGTCCGCCCGCCCGCCCGCCCGCCCGCCCGTCCGCCCGCCCGCCCGCCCGCCCGCCCGCCCGCCCGCCCGCCCGCCCGCCCGGCCGCCTGCTCTCAAGCACACCTACTTTGTCACAATTCTCACAACACCCGTGTACATTTCTCATTGCAGTGTCGAATTATCCACTTGCTTCAACCTGTGAAACGCACCAATCATATGACATACGACATCAAAGGTTCTGTCGACTCCCGATGTCGCATAGCATAGAGATTACTGCACGATATTTCTCTTGTTAACAAAATGGTTTCGAAACTATTCCTGAAGAAGCCGTCAGAGGTATTCTTGGCCATACTAGAAGGTGTCGCCATTGCCATTGTCATTGCGGTAGTCGTGGTGGTGGTGGTGCTTTCGTCTGGGAAACCTAACGGTAGCGAACCGACAGTAAAGCCAGACCATGCTTCTGATTCCGACTTCCCGGCCCCGAAGACGTGGTGGGCGAAGAGGATCTCGTCCGACCTGTACACGGCCGGCCGTTTGACGGAGAGGCAGATCAAGTATGCGGCCGAAGCTGGCTTTGGCTCCATCATCTCCTTAGTCGACTTCACCGACAGCTACAACATGGGCGCCGACCAAGTGCCCAGCACATCGCAGGAGCGAGACGTGGTTGAGAAAGTGGCGGGGATGAAATTCGAAGTACTTGTGCACTCCGATGCTGAGGTCCCTACTAAGGCAGCAGTCGACATGTTCGCCTCCCTTATGGCCAAATTACCTAAGCCAGTCATACTGCACTGCATCACGGGGTTAAGAAGCAGTGTGCTAGCCCTCATATATCTCCATCAAACCACCGGTCTGAGCAGCCAGGAAATCTACAGTCGCGGCGCATTGCTTGGCTACCCCTTCGCCTCGAAGGGAAAATACGTCGATCTGATCACGTCCGTCACGGGCGAACCGCTGATGGCCGACCCGCCCATGCCAGACGGGACGCTGCATCACTGGTTTCACGACTACTGGCTCATCAAGCCCGTGTACAAGAACTGGTATATGACGGGACAGATTCAGTCGAACTACGTCAGCGATGTCGCATCTATGGGAGTCGGCGTCGTTGTCAACTGCAGACAAACGGCTAATTCTCAGGTAGGCCAACATTTTACATTTCGATATACAATAACAATTATGTTCTTGTTTAATTAAAGCGATATATTAAAGTTATAGAGTCCATCAATCAATAATTAAAATTCAAATGGTGACTTATTACTTAATTGGGTGTATTAGCAAATGAGACTCATCCTGAATACAGGAAGAAGTCGCCTTGTTGAACGTCGAAGACAACACAGGCACATACGTGGGCACGGGTCGACAGTCGACGGAGCGGCTGCTGGCCACACGCATCGACCCAGCCAGGCGGAACGAATACATCTCACCCCACTCCACGGTCAACTACGAGCGAGAGAACAGCCTCGAGTACGGAGACGAGATCGGCTACAACGCCACTTTGGAGAAACATGACATGGAGAGCAAGAACTTGACCTATCACCAGACACCGCCGCATAACCCTAAACACGGTGAGCTGGCTACCGTACATAAGTATTACTTTAGATAAAATCGGTTTTCATAATTTGCTCTTTTCTGTCCTGCGTCAGAAAAATAGCGTCGATTATTGAAGCACTTCGGCAAAACAGTTCCTACCAAATGTAAACACGTGATTTTCATTACGTCGACAACTGTTGGCAATGATAATGATAAACACAATGATTAACTCGGTAGTTTACATACAAAGATGCATACATTATATTACTTTTGTCGTTTATAAATACTTCTTCGTTTGATTGAGGTTGACACACCTGTTAGATCATTATGTGACCGATAATTTACTGGTAATCTTAGACGGGTTATAAAATATTACATTTAAATACCATAAAATCCCTGTGTACGTTTTAAGCAAACCTATTTGTGACATTTGTATATTATAATTGTGTAGGATATATCTGACACACATTTGATAAAGAAACCAATACCGTCACTATTAGAACAAAGAACAGTTGTAACCATAATGTACTTTTACAAGCAGTACTGATACATATTGACACGTTTGCGATTTTATAATTCCCAGGAATGAAAGGCGTGTACACCCGGGATTCGATCGAGGCGTCCCTGTCTACGTGGCTGACGGCGGGAAAGGACGCTACTGTCTGCGTTCATTCGCAGTCGGGATACCGAGCAGGTAAAACAACGTGGATGTAGTCATAGATTATATTTAGAAAGAAACAACCATTTATTTCAAGCAATGTGCCACATATTACAATGTTGCTTTATTTTTGCCTGAAACAAATTCGGGGAAATTATATTAGAAAGGTGGTCTATAATGTAATATGCATCATTAACACATGGATTTCATTAACCACTTCTATATTCCGAACCGAGTTTTTACCTCTAGATATTATATCAGTGCTTTCCTACAATAATGTTACTGCATAACATTAGGTATATACAACTTCCAGTGATTGTCGCCCTGGTATCGGCCGCCCGGCAGTACGGCCTGGACAACGCGTGGGCCGTAGAACGAGCGAGTCAACTCGGCTACCCGTTCGACAAGGAGCCAGGGCAGCCCATCGTGAAACTCTTCAGAGAGCTCCTCCCGTCCAAAGACTTCCCGTCCCCGAAGACGTGGTGGGCGAAGATGATCTCGTCCGACCTGTACACGGCCGGCCGTTTGACGGAGAGGCAGATCAAGTACGCGGCCGAAGCTGGCTTTGGCTCCATCATCTCCTTAGTCGACTTCACCGACAGCTACAACATGGGCGCCGACCAAGTGCCCAGCACATCGCAGGAGCGAGACGTGGTTGAGAAAGTGGCGGGGATGAAATTCGAAGTACTGGTGCACTCCGATGCCGAGGTCCCTACTAAGGCAGCAGTCGACAGGTTCGCCGCCCTTATGGCCAAATTACCTAAGCCAGTCATACTGCACTGCGTCACGGGATTAAGAAGCAGTGTGATAGCCCTCATCTATCTCCATCAAACCACCGGTCTGAGCAGCCAGGAAATCTACAGTCGCGGCGCCCTGCTCGGCTACCCCTTCGCCTCGAAGGGAAAATACGTCGATCTGATCACGTCCGTCACGGGCGAACCGCTGATGGCCGACCCGCCCATGCCAGACGGGACGCTGCACCACTGGTTTCACGACTACTGGCTCATCAAGCCCGTGTACAAGAACTGGTATATGACGGGACAGATTCAGTCGAACTACGTCAGCGATGTCGCTTCTATGGGAGTCGGCGTCGTTGTCAACTGTAGACAAACGGCTAATTCTCAGGTAGGCCAACATTTAATATTTCGATATACAATAACAATTATGTTCTTGTTTAATTAAAGCGATGTATTAAATTTATAGAGTTCATCAATCAATAATTCAAATTCAAATGGTTTCTTATTACTTGATTGAGTGTATTAGCAAATGAGGCTCATCCTGAATACAGGAAGAAGTTGCTCTCTTGAACGTCGATGACTACACAGGCACATACGTGGGCACCGGTCGACAGTCGACGGAGCGGCTGCTGGCCACACGCATCGACCCAGCCAGGCGGAACGAATACATCTCACCCCACTCCACGGTCAACTACGAGCGAGAGAACAGCCTCGAGTACGGAGACGACATCGGCTACAACGCCACTTTGGAGAAACATGACATGGAGAGCAAGAATTTGACCTATCACCAGACAGCTCCACATAACCCTAAAAACGGTGAGATATCTTAGTTTGAAATTTTCTAGGATCAATTTTCAAAACAGGCAACTTTATCTTAACGTATGTGGCTCTGATTTGTATCTTACTATTTCGTGACGTCAGTAGACGTGGATATTATAATGTGCGTTGTTTTATATTATTATTATTACAAATATTCAAAATGTCAGTCAAATTAATGTAGAATTTCGGGTAATTTGTACCAATATTAGTCTCGATAAATTATTACTCGTTAATGTAAATTTACGTACAAGTTGCGTGAAATAATGTGTGACTGTATATTTGACATATTCGCAGGCATGAAACGCATGTTCACCCGGGAAAACACAGAATAGTTGTAACTATTATTTGCAATACATATTTGTGTTTTTACAAGCAGTACTGATACACGTTGAAACGTTTGCGATTGCATTATTCCCAGGAATGAAAGGCGTGTACACCCGGGATTCGATCGAGGCGTCCCTGTCTACGTGGCTGGCGGCGGGAAAGGACGCTACTGTCTGCGTTCATTCGCAGTCGGGATACCGAGCAGGTAAAACAACGTCAACGCGGTGGTAGTCGTAGGTTGTATTTAGATATAAATCATACATTTGTATCAAGCAATGCGCACAACACATGTTAATAGTGCTGGATGTTTGTAACCTGAAATCGATTGTAGGTAAGCATATTACAATGCTGGTCTACAAAGAAATATTTATCAATCATTAAAACAAGCATTTCATTGAGCGCTTCTATTTCACGAACCAATTCGTTTGCCTGTATGACTTATATCAGCGCCTTTCTACAGTAATGTTACCGTATAACATCACGTATGTCGAATGTACAGTGGTCGTCGTCCTGGTGTCGGCCGCCCGGCAGTACGGCCTGGACAGCGCGTGGGCCGTAGAACGAGCGAGTCAACTCGGCTACCCGTTCGACAAGGAGCCAGGACAGCCCATCGTAAAACTCTTCAGAGAGCTCCTCCCATCCAAAGACTTCCCGTCCCCGAAGACGTGGTGGGCGAAGATGATCTCGTCCGACCTGTACACGGCCGGCCGTTTGACGGAGAGGCAGATCAAGTACGCGGCCGAGGCTGGCTTTGGCTCCATCATCTCCTTAGTCGACTTCACCGACAGCTACAACATGGGCGCCGACCAAGTGCCCAGCACATCGCAGGAGCGAGACGTGGTTGAGAAAGTGGCGGGGATGAAATTCGAAGTACTGGTGTACTCCGATGCCGAGGTCCCTACTAAGGCAGCAGTCGACAGGTTCGCCGCCCTTATGGCCAAATTACCTAAGCCAGTCATACTGCACTGCGTCACGGGATTGAGAAGCAGTGTGATAGCCCTCATCTATCTCCATCAAACCACCGGTCTGAGCAGCCAGGAAATCTACAGTCGCGGCGCCCTGCTCGGCTACCCCTTCGCCTCGAAGGGAAAATACGTCGATCTGATCACGTCCGTCACGGGCGAACCGCTGATGGCCGACCCGCCCATGCCAGACGGGACGCTGCACCACTGGTTTCACGACTACTGGCTCATCAAGCCCGTGTACAAGAACTGGTATATGACGGGACAGATTCAGTCGAACTACGTCAGCGATGTCGCTTCTATGGGAGTCGGCGTCGTTGTCAACTGTAGACAAACGGCTAATTCTCAGGTAGGCCAACATTTAATATTTCGATATACAATAACAATTATGTTCTTGTTTAATTAAAGCGATGTATTAAATTTATAGAGTTCATCAATCAATAATTCAAATTCAAATGGTGTCTTATTACTTGATTGAGTGTATTAGCAAATGAGGCTCATCCTGAATACAGGAAGAAGTTGCTCTCTTGAACGTCGATGACTACACAGGCACATACGTGGGCACCGGTCGACAGTCGACGGAGCGGCTGCTGGCCACACGCATCGACCCAGCCAGGCGGAACGAATACATCTCACCCCGCTCCACGGTCAACTACGAGCGAGAGAACAGCCTCGAGTACGGAGACGACATCGGCTACAACGCCACTTTGGAGAAACATGACATGGAGAGCAAGAATTTGACCTATCACCAGACAGCTCCACATAACCCTAAAAACGGTGAGATATCTTAGTTTGAAATTTTCTAGGCTCAATTTTCAAAACAGGCAACTTTATCTTAACGTATGTGGCTCTGATTTGTATCTTACTATTTCGTGACGTCAGTAGACGTGGATATTATAATGTGCGTTGTTTTATATTATTATTATTACAAATATTCAAAATGTCAGTCAAATTAATGTAGAATTTCGGGTAATTTGTACCAATATTAGTCTCGATAAATTATTACTCGTTAATGTAAATTTACGTACAAGTTGCGTGAAATAATGTGTGACTGTATATTTGACATATTCGCAGGCATGAAACGCATGTTCACCCGGGAAAACACAGAACAGTTGTAACTATTATTTGCAATACATATTTGTGTTTTTACAAGTAGTACTGATACACGTTGAAACGTTTGCGATTGCAGTATTCCCAGGAATGAAAGGCGTGTACACCCGGGATTCGATCGAGGCGTCCCTGTCTACGTGGCTGGCGGCGGGAAAGGACGCTACTGTCTGCGTTCATTCGCAGTCGGGATACCGAGCAGGTAAAACAACGTCAACGCGGTGGTAGTCGTAGGTTGTATTTAGATATAAATCATACATTTGTATCAAGCAATGCGCACAACACATGTTAATAGTGCTGGATGTTTGTAACCTGAAATCGATTGTAGGTAAGCATATTACAATGCTGGTCTACAAAGAAATATTTATCAATCATTAAAACAAGCATTTCATTGAGCGCTTCTATTTCACGAACCAATTCGTTTGCCTGTATGACTTATATCAGCGCCTTTCTACAGTAATGTTACCGTATAACATCACGTATGTCGAATGTACAGTGGTCGTCGCCCTGGTGTCGGCCGCCCGGCAGTACGGCCTGGACAGCGCGTGGGCCGTAGAACGAGCGAGTCAACTCGGCTACCCGTTCGACAAGGAGCCAGGGCAGCCCGTCGTAAAACTCTTCAGAGAGCTCCTTCCAACCAAAGACTTCCCGTCCCCGAAGACGTGGTGGGCGAAGAGGATCTCGTCCGACCTGTACACGGCCGGCCGTTTGACGGAGAGGCAGATCAAGTACGCGGCCGAAGCTGGCTTTGGCTCCATCATCTCCTTAGTCGACTTCACCGACAGCTACAACCTGGGCGCCGACCAAGTGCCCAGCACATCGCAGGAGCGAGACGTGGTTGAGAAAGTGGCGGGGATGAAATTCGAAGTACTTGTGCACTCCGATGCCGAGGTCCCTACTAAGGCAGCAGTCGACAGGTTCGCCGCCCTTATGGCCAAATTACCTAAGCCAGTCATACTGCACTGCATCACGGGATTGAGAAGCAGTGTGCTAGCCCTCATCTATCTACATCAAACCACAGGTCTGAGCAGCAAGGAAATCTACAGTCGCGGCGCATTGCTTGGCTACCCCTTCGCTTCGAAGGGGAAATACGTCGATCTGATCACGTCCGTCACGGGCGAGCCGCTGATGGCCGACCCGCCCATGCCAGACGGGACGCTGCATCACTGGTTTCACGACTACTGGCTCATCAAGCCCGTGTACAAGAACTGGTATATCACGGGACAGATTCAGTCGAACTACGTCAGCGATGTCGCTTCTACAGGAGTCGGCGTCGTTGTCAACTGCAGACAGACGGCTAATTCTCAGGTAGGGCTGACCAGTCTTTGATACATTATACTTGATCTACTTACTTATGGTCATATATGAACGTTTGATATAGTTCAGTCGTTTGCAGGAGAATAACTTGAATTTGACTACATGATACATATTATTAGACTATGTATAGAAAGCACACTGCACTCTAAACCTTTGTACTCTCGATGAAGAGAACCCGCGTTCAAACCGTGTGCTGCCGCGTCGACCCTTGGACAAGTTCGTTTATTCTACATTGCTCCAGTTCACTCAATTGTGTGAATCATTACATTGTTACAGACAGTGGTGGATATTTGCATACGAGTAGTCTTCGCGCACTAATTGCAGCCCAGCTGATGATTATCGGAGAATTCGAGATGGGAATAAAGTCTGATACATTCTGAAGATACGCCCATTTCCGTACAGTTTCTCCTTTCCGTGAAATTAGAAATGTACAAATAGTTTTGGTTTGATGTTGGAGATGGCTATACATTCTTGAACCAGCACTAACCAAATCTTTAACATTATTAATAAATCAGGTATTAACAACAGGAATATTCCCTGATAAACTAAAAATTGAAAAGGTAATTCCTGTTTATAAAAAAGTGAGAAAACTGTTTTCAGTAATAATAAGCCCATATCACTTCTACCAGCTATTTCAAAAATACTTGAAAAACTAAATTTTGAACAATTATCATCTTATTTAAGAGACTCTAGGCTTTTGTTTGATCATCAATATGGTTTCAGACCGAAACATTCAACAGAATATGCGGCATTAGAATTAATAGATAGAATAATAACACAACTGGATAAAGATGAAATACCAATTAATATATATTTAGATCTCTCCAAGGCTTTTGATACCATTGATCATATAATTTTAATTGATAAATTGAAATATTATGGTGTGCATGGAACAAATCTCAACTTATTCAGCAGCTACCTATAAAATCGTAAACAATACACGGAAATTGACAATATCAAATCAAATATGTTATCAATAACAACAGGTGTACCACAAGGTTCAATTTTAGGACCACTATTATTCATCATATACATAAATGATTTTGCACAAGCAAGTCAAATGTTTAACTTTCTCATTTATGCAGACGACAAAACTTTGTCAAGTACACTAAATGTGTTCAGTGATAACACGCATGACCGAAATTTAGAATCTTTAATTAACGAAGAACTTGTTAAGATAAATGATTGGCTCAAGATTAATAAATTATCACTAAATGTAGTAAAATCAAAATTTATGATATTTCAAAATAAAAATAAAAATACAGAGATATTAAATCTGAAGATAGACAATATAAACATTGATCAAGTTAAGGAATTTAATTTCTTGGGTTTAATTATAGATACAAATTTAAACTGGAAAAAGCACGCTGACATTTTTTCAAATGCGTGTTCTAAGAAAATTGGAATCTTAAACAAATTGAAACATATTTTACCCCTAGATATTAAGAAAACATTATATAATTCATTAATAGTGCCACACATTAATTACTGCATTATGGCATGGGGCTTTGAATCAAATAGAATAATAAAGTTACAAAAAAAAGCCCTGAGAATTATTACTTTAAGTAACTACATTTCCCACACTGATCCACTGAACAAACAACTTAGCTTATTAAAAGTAGATGACATCCTTAAATTACAACAATTAAAATTTTACTATAAATATCTACACAATGACCTACCTTGCTATTTACAAAATTGGAGGTTTGTGTTTAAATATGAGGTACATGGTCATGACACAAGAGACAAAAATAAAATTTACATTTATCAAATTAAACATGATTTTGCAAAAAAAATTCTCAGACATAATTTGCCACTATTATTAAATAACCTTCCTGAAATAGTGAAAGAAAAACTTATGTCACATAGTAATCAGGCATTTGTAAATTATGTAAAACTGTATTTCTTACAAAGTTATGAAGTAACATGCACTAGACAAAACTGCTATGTTTGTATGCAAAATCTAAGACCACCTAAAACTTCATTCAGTATTTATATTTAAAAACAGAGCCTTTCTACTTGAAATACAATAATCTTGTCAGCTGCGCACATGCATCTTCATATTATGTATGTTTGGTGATATTTTTTTGGTTTGTTTCTGGAAGAATTTGTTCTAGATGACGAAATTATTATGTACGTTAAATTTTCGGATAGGTGGCTCCTCGATAGCGACTAGCCTGGTCTTAGAGGAGTCTCCTGACCCCAGGTTGTAATTGTTAATTATACGCATTATTACCATGTTTGCTATAATGTTTTTATGTTTGTATTGTTCTGATTATTTATGTATGACATGGATAACGTGTATGTGTGTATTGTGAAATAATGGTAAAATAAAAACAAATTCTTCTTCTTCTTCTTCTTCTTCTTCTTCTTCTTCTTCTATACACCAGCACACTCGATGACTTCTTTGTTGAAGTGTTTTTTGGAAAATGACATGTTTGTTAATAGTTTACTATGGCATGCGTCAGCTCTGTGGGTCGCATTAGCCGATTGAGGAGATGTTGGTTTGGTAGATACTGAGTTTAGTTTTTCTTAAGTACACCGACGATCTCCTTGAAGTATAATTTGTCTACTGGTCCACCAGGACAAAGTAGACACACGCTTCGTGGTTCACAATCCAGTAAAAATGTATACTGATTCAATAATGTAAAGCTATTTTGCTCCTCAAGTATTTGCCCGTCTACATCCCCGTT
>OZ024866.1:2335253-2340253 GCA_964017155.1 Oasisia sp. SBJ-2009 | reverse complement strand
AAAACTAAAGTAATTTTCTGTTGATAAAACCATTTTAAATGTTTTATAAATCTTTTATCGAGAGCGTTCTTTGTTTTTCATTTATCTGCTGGTTTTTCAACCTGAGTGTTAAGAACAGGAATAGCTTACAGAAGATTGTACGTGTCAGCTCCAACATAATTGGAGAACCTCAGAGAGACATAATTAAATTCTGCGAAAAACAAATGCTTAGGAAGGCTCGTTCTATTTCAGTCGATGGAAGAAGTCATGTCCTTTATCCAATGTTGGAGACTATGCCGTCGGGACGTCGTTTTAAATGTCCCGTGTGAAAAATTAATCTTAACAAGTCATCTTTTATTTCTGTTGCCATCAGTCTTTTTAACGATGTGAAATTAATTGACATTAATCGCCTTTACAGTGATAAATAACGTTTTTATTGTATTGTATTGCATTGTACCGTAAACACAATGGACATTAAAACAGTATTACCAGTAATAATCATACAAAACATAGATTCAGTCATTGATTCATACAACGTGACATTTATTTCAAGGATGATATTTTTATCTAGTGTACCCCCATATTATTTTATATTCTCCCATATATCTACTCACTATGCCGAGTAAAATTCTGTTTTGACGTAGGGACCTTCCTTATTATGTCTGTAAGTAGGGCCGAGTATGTGGTTAGATGTATTAATGCTAGGCAGCGTCAATGCATTCAACTTCAAAAGGACAGCGATCGATGTCGTGGCTTTGTGGCGAATGCAGCTCGTTGGTGGAAGTGTAAGTTAAGGTGATCTGGACATGTAACTTTTGCAAAGATGTCATGTAATGCTCCGTCACGTTGACCTGGAGACCTATCACCACCCCATGTAATTCTCCGTTACGTTGACCTGGAGACGCGTCACCACCCCATGAAATGCTCCACCACGTTGACCAGGATCCCCATCACCACCCCATGAAATGCTCCGTCACGTTGACCAGGATCCCCATCACCACCCCATGTAATGCTTCATCACAATGACCATATAATGATACGTCAAGTTGACCAGGATCCCCATCACCACTCCATGTAATGCGACGTCACGTTGACCTGGATACCCATCACCACCCCATATAATGATATGTAACGAGGCGTCACACTGGTCACGATACACAACACAATCTACAGCCCCGTCACGTTGACCGTTGGTTCTATAACACCCCATGTACACCACCCTATCAATCCGTTACGCAGCACTTTAAATCCCAATACCCGTGTAAAGCTGTGTCACACTGACCTTTAACCAACGACACTCGTGTAGCGCTCTATCACGCGGACATTTAGCTGCATCACGATGGACTAGACACCGAACGTGTGACGGAGACTCCACTCTAATGGGTGACCTGTGAGCTCCAGATATCCTACTCCTGAAACGACAATCATTTACACTCTCTCTCCCGGTCACGCCACTCTGGATTTGTGATATCATACACCAACATTGAACACGATGTGGGTTACTCAGTACTACATTAACACCCTGCTATAGAGCAACACACCATTTATCATCACCACTATGGTGGCGCCATCTGGCGATCATTTCTCAACTATTTCAGTTAAGCGAAGGTACATTAACACCTGTATTGGGCGACCTCTATCATGACCAACCACCTGTCTTGATCGACCGCTTTCCTAGACACGGATCGTTTCTGATCAAAACGCACCTGCCGTGAACGAGTACCTGCCAAACGCGATCAGCAACCACACAAATTGTTCACGCGACCGTTGTTTTCTCGCTAACAGCGACCGGAACATGTTTCGTCGTCGGTTTCGAGTTCACTAAATGCCTGTATCGTCGATTGATCTAATTGGTCGATCTGTTTGATCAGTATAACACAGTGCGTGAGGGTGAGGGAGACGACGAGGAGGTCGTGCCTTCTCGGTGCCGCTCACACTGTAGAGCGCAGTGACTCAGGGGTAGAGCTTCGGACTCTCGACTACGAGAACCCGGGTTCGAATCCTGGCTGCGACGTTATAACCTTGGGCAAGTTTTTTCACTCTACATTGCTCCAGTTCACGCAGCTGAACAAATGAGTACCTGGCTATAGACAGTGGTGGATATGTGTATGAGTAGCCTTCGCGCATTAATTGTAACATATGGCTGGGTAGTTCCCAGAGAAGCCGAGATGGTGTCAGAGTGAACAGGTTTGTCAGGGAAGTAAAGTGTAAAGCACTTTGAACGGTCCTGAGGACTGGATACTGCGCCATATAAGAACTTGCCTTTACCTTTTTTTTTACTTTACATTTCAGCAAGCAGCTGAATACCTCCGGCACTGCGCCACTTCGACTTGTACACATGTCAGCCCCTGTCTACTGCTTCAATTTGCCAGGCAGAAGAACTGCTTGAAACTAAACAGTGCAGTAAAGCAAACTGCTTTAAGCAGACAACTGTAGATCCCTTTGTTTTAGAAATTGATGATTTTAAGTGAACAGTGTTCGGAGAATAATTTTCAGTGGACATAAATATAAATTTGATATTAACAACGATGAACATAATACATTATTAACTTATATCCCAATGCGTTTCTGCCTTGTCTCAAACATAGTCCTAAATACAAAATGTATTATTCAGTATTACTTTTCCATTTTACTAGTACAATCATTACCTGCCTGTATGTGTATATTATACACACATGCGTGTACACATTCATTATTTTGCCGACCCGATTTTGTGTGCAACTTGTTATAAAGGACCACCTGTATTGAACGACCGCTTTTGCTGAGCTGGAGGGGCGGTCGCCCAAGACACGTTTTCAGTACCTAGAAAAGCACAGCAGAGCACAACAAACCACACAAGTCGTCATAATCGTCATTGTTCAGCTACATTGTTGCACAGTTTTCCAAATATGTCTGTCCTGGGTCAGAAACTTCCTTCGAGTACTTGGCTACTTTACCTCGCCATCGTCTGTGAGATTTCTGTTTGTAGCTGTCTGTGCGTTTTTTTATTGTTTGTATGTTCTTAGTGCGGTATGCTAGCTGTTTTTATGTGTGTTTGTTTTATATCAGACGTGATCCAAGTCTGATATAAAACATACTTAAGAAAAAACAGCTAGCATACCGCACCACCAAGGACATACAAACAATGAAAAACGCACACCTATCATAGTTGGATGATACACGTGCTAAGTGCGATAATGTTCCACGTTATCGAGACGCAGACAATTGTGGTTTGCGGTGGCATTGTATTGAATCGCAAAGGTGGCGCGTGTTGGCTTATTGTATTGCCTACCGCTGTCCTGTATCGCAGAGTATCTCGATACTGATGTTGTGTATCGTGCAGCGTAGTGTACAGTGTATCGCGATACAACGGGTCACCGGCGTAGCTTTCTGGCTACGCTGTGTGTTAATATAAAACACTGCAGAGTTAAAATAATAAATAATGAAACAGTTTAAAAAACATGAATATAATTATTCTTTTTATACAAAAAGCTCATTGAAATAGAAATGTTTAAAATTATTTCTTGAAACAGTTGTCAGTCTATGGCAGTATGTTTCACACGCGAGGGGTAGCCAGTGAGAAGGCTCTGTGCCCCTGGGTATGTATTATATAACCTACTGCCCGGACCTTCCAGTCTGTGAGTGTCAGCAGAGCGTAATGCGTGTGTCGGCTGGTGTCGAATGAACAGAGTGGTCAAGTACGCCGTAACTACGCCTTGAAGACTGCGAAACGACATCAGTAGTAGTGTGTACGCAATACATTGTTCAGTTGAATAGAAGCGATTTGATCGTGTTTGTTGTTGTTGTTGTTGTTGTTGCTGCTGTTGTTGTTGTTGTTGTTGTTGTGTTATTGTTATTGTTATTGTTATTGTTATTGTTATTTTTGTTGTTGTTGTTGTTGTTGTTATTGTTATTGTTATTGTTATTGTTATTGTTTTTGTTGTTGTTGTTGTTGTTGTTGTTGTTATCGTCGTCGAGAGTCGTGCAGCAGCGTTTTGCATTCTGTTTTGTCTGTTGAGAAGATGGTCAGCAATGCCATAAAGCAGATCGTGTCTTTGTCTACGCGAGACGTCACGTCGGGCAGGTGTGCACCGTAATCTCTGTCGTCTTTTGGTCTAGACTGTTTCGAATTCTTCCAATGCTGTGCAGGTAAACGGGGTTATTCACAATTATACAGCACCATCAAGGAATTCGTCAGCTAATGTACTTATATAAACGAGCAAAGTTAAGGAACAGTACCCACTCTGAATGTCAATACCCACTTGAAAATACGCGGTCTGTTTAAACAGTGGGTGTATTTAGCTAATACTTTCCCGAGTTAGGTGTCTAAACACATGTCATATGAATATATGTAAATGTTATACAAACAAATGTAATGACCATTTTGTACTATTCTCATTGTTTTCTTGAATCATCATCAATATTTCATACTACTATTCGACACAGAAAAATTCAGAATATATATATATATATATATATATATATATATATATATAACATTGCAAACATTACACACACACACATATATATATATATATATGTATATATATGTATATATATATGTATATATATATATATGTATGTATGTATGTATGTATGTATGTATGTATGTATGTATGTATGTATGTATGTATGTATGTATGTATGCATATATGAATGCACATACTCGTTTATCACGAAATATCCAATTTGGGATTATAGCCATTACAATATATACAACCCGACATTATAATTTGAGTCGTTTGCGGACAATGCCTCGATGACAGCTGTCATGGAACACACTGCTATAATTTATGTGTACCTTTAATTCAAGTGCTTTTTTCTGTTCCTATAAAAAGCTGCACATACCACCGTATCTAATATAAGCATTTAATCGAATGTACGTGCCATAGAACATTTAATGTATAAATAGTCCAGAAATAGCAGGTGTTTATAATAAAATACTAAAACAGTTCTCTGAAATGATTGTGCGGATCAAATATGCATTCGCAAAATTAGCCTCGGAAATAATGTAAATCGGTGGAGAAATATAATAGTCTGAT
>OZ024866.1:2310253-2330253 GCA_964017155.1 Oasisia sp. SBJ-2009 | reverse complement strand
TAACTCTATTAGGTGTATGCCACGAAACAGTTAACTTTTTTTGGCCTTTAAAAAGGATAGAGTATAGAGGTACAGAAATGTTGACTTTCGACAAAGCCAGAACCGTTGTTATGCTCCTGGCCTCGGTGAGTTGTATATGAAAACCAGTATCCGTGCATCTGATTAACTGTGAGTTAGAATATTTACATCACTGGCTTGCGTCGTGTGCGGTTAATGCATTCACTCCTTTAGCTTAAGTCGCTTACGTTTCACACGTGACGACTATATCCAGTGCTTCTTGTTACCATAACACCACAGTTATGTAAGGCTTCGTACGTGATTAGGGTGAGCATTGTCTTCTCTGTAGCTATCGGGCTTTTGCTAAGCGACGTTTCATATGTCACGTACGTGACCGGTGGCCTCGCCTTCTATAATTGACTATGCATGTTTCTTTAGTTCGTGAAGTGTGTGACTATTTGCCGTGTCTTGGCAGCGGAACAAGATGTGAGAATCACTTACCGCAATAGTGTCTTTAATCAAGATGTCACGTGTATGTATATACGACTTGTCTAGGTCATTGAAAGAGAATGTTCGAAGAGGGAAAACGTGTTCGTACATGATCGGACAGAGCGAGGCTCATTCAGTTATATCTGTCAACATAAGTGTGTGTGTGTGTGTGTGTGTGTGTGTGTGTGTGTGCGTGTGCGTGTGCGTGTGCGTGTGCGTGTGCGTGTGCGTGTGCGTGTGCGTGCGCGTGCGCGTGCGCGTGCGCGTGCGCGTGCGCATGCGCATGTGCATATGCATATGCATATGAAGTCTGGTAATATGTGTGTGTATGTGTATGTGTATGTGTATGTGTGTGTTTGCGCGCGCGTGTAGTGTGTATTTGAGAGCTTGTCTGTATGCTCATTAACGCTTATTTGTTGTGCCGTGTGTGTGGTAGAGACGTGCACATAGGTTGTCACTGTGTGTATGATATCCGCTGAACCAAATGTTTTTATCCGACATAGCTAACAATTAAACGATGCAGACAACAACTAAATCAGCGATACTTGAATAATAAATGGGAATGTAGTCTGGCGTTGACTCATATATACAATCAAATGAAATATGGCAAATAAATATATAATATACAGTGTACATAATATGTTCTTTAAAATGATAAAAAAATATTATTTTGATCTAATAAATAACATATCTCAGATATATTTTAAAATAATAGAGTATCCATTTAAAAATAATTGTGTTAAGCTAGTTAATAAATAAATACATATATATAAAATGTCCTTTAGAATTAAAAAAAACATTACAAACAGTAAACAAATAAATAAATATTATAAGAGTTATAAAATGTCATTTAAAATGATATTTAAAAGTTAATTATATGTAAACATTATTAAAGTAAACATATTATATTTCTTCGGAAATTGACGCTGTATGTTGAGCTAGCATTCTGGATATTACGTCACGTCATAATATATCGCCTTGGCGCCCGTACACAGAAGACAATCGGCATTTGCGGAAGGAAAGCATTTCTCCCTGATACTGATTTGCTTTTCTATGTTTGACTGTATTAACGCATTGAGACAACCGTGGACAGTGAGAAGACAGGTTTGCCTGTCATTTTAAGTAAGTCAAGAAAGTTACATGGTAGTTGGGAGATATATAATAGTGCACAGTCGATATCAACGCTAGTCTAGGGAACGTAAACGGTCAAAGTGTTGCCATCTAGCGAATGAAATGTGTGATTATTATAACTGATACTGATAGTATAGTAGTATATTAGTTTATATATATATTATATATATATATATATATATATATATATATATATATATATATATATGTATATATATGCACACACTAAACATTAAACATTTTAAATTAAACTATTAAACTGAAGGTTTTCCACATATACCCATACGGACAGACACTCACTCACTCTCTCACGCAGTCATTCACTCACTCGCTCGCTCGCTCGCTCGCTCGCTCGCTCCCTCACTCACTCACTCACTCACTCACTCACTCACTCACTCACTCACTCACTCACTCACTCACTCACTCACTCACTCACTCACTCACTCACTCACTCACTCACTCACTCACTCACTCACTCACTCACTCCTCACTCACTCACTCACTCATACACTCACTCACTCACTCACTCACTCACTCACTCACTCACAATTTGGTACAATTTACATTGTCCTTCTTTACATATGACATCCAAGTACATTGCCGAATCAGGTCTCACTATTGTTATTTTTCGTATAGGTCTAATTAGTTACATTTTTGCTAACATAATTTAGTTAACAAAATTAAATATTCAGTTTGTTATTGTTATTAATGGTTTTATTTTTCGTCAACAAATGTAAAATGTCTTTTTTTTATTAAATGTTGTATGGTTACACAGATAAATAGTGTTGTCGCACCTTCTATTGCACTGTTCAGATGCTTTATGTATGG
Source organism: Oasisia sp. SBJ-2009 (assembly GCA_964017155.1). Taxonomy (NCBI): domain Eukaryota; kingdom Metazoa; phylum Annelida; class Polychaeta; order Sabellida; family Siboglinidae; genus Oasisia; species Oasisia sp. SBJ-2009. The sequence continues at coordinate 2,327,808 of OZ024866.1, read as the reverse complement.
AATTAAGAAATTATAAGGGTAAACATGATAAATATTGTACCTCTTTTACCCTTTTTTCAACAATTGTATTGCATGCACTGTATTTATAATGTAGTACACTGTAGTAGTTGTTGTTGAAATAAATTTCAATTCAATTCAAATAACAGGTCTGCATTGCTCGTAAATGTTCGCGTTGGGTTTAGACATACAATTTTATCATTTTCAGTTGTTATTTTCCTAGAATACCTCCATCCTCTATATGTGCCGTCATATCCTATATCAACTCTTACATTTGCCCTGAGCATATTACTCGCTGCCACCGTGAACGAACAAAAACACTAACAGAAACATTACTTTGATAATTTATTAATAAACTCATATTTAATTAAAAACAGTGCGAATACGTGCTTCCTATATTCGAAAGAAAGCCACGGTCACCTTGAATGCAGAAATCGTCACTGTGTGGACGCTATGTTATGAAGACGTCTTTTTCCTTCACTAGTTTGATTGAGTAGCCACGAAATGAGGTTTGCACCAATGTTAACGTTCCCTGTTTACGTGTCCAGTCATGTGTTGTATTTTATACTATATTCCACTCCATAATGACAGATCGCAACACGTATACGTCACGTGACTGTGTTCGTCTTTCGTTTCCTGAAAGCATCTATTTTTCCAAAGTCAACTCTCGGAGTTTGGCAACGTTATTCCGAGGTTCAGCGACGAGCTATTGCATTTTCGCAGACGATCTCTGTGCTGTGAATTTGCAGTGGAATGTATCGTGTTCGATGACACCGAGATAGGCACACCAGTCACGCAACGGTTGAACGTGGCACCATTACAAACGAGCCCCATCTGGCTATCCGCAGCAATTAATCACCGCGAAGACATCGCATTTTCGCCAGTGGCACGTTTCGTTCGCACGAGCGCTCAACGGGGCTTTGCCGGACGGGCTCAGTCGCGACGTCAGCTCGGTTCGCCGGACGTAGTCACGGCGACGACAGGTTGACAGACCGTTGTCTCTCGTGTGGTCAAGAGATGAGGCAATACCTCGGACTGACCACCTTCTCCACCTGTAGATTCGCCTTCTGCCGCACGTGCTCTGGAAATGCGTCAAATGTTTGCGATACAACGACCGTAGCGTAGTTCACAGACGATGGTGATGACCAGTAACAGTCACAGACAGGTACATATGGTTGCACGCATATTTACGCACACACTAACATATCTGTGCAAACACAAACACATACCTATACCTACATACAGACGCGCGCACACGCATACGCGGACGAACACAGAAAGCTTTAAATTCGAAACATTCACCAACAAGGGAATGAAAGCAACACGATACATTAACCAGAGTTAACTGTTTGAAAACACACAGTACAGTTGCTACATAGCGCCCTCAGAATTGTTCAAAACCCTTGACACTGTACGCCCTGGCAGACCTGTTCAATCGAACACCGTGTCTCTTCTCTAGGTAGAGTTCAACCACGCGACAAGGATTGCGCCAACAATTCACCACGGTTGCACATTCAAAAAGCTGAATGAACTGGCGCAATAGAGTGAACGATGTAGTCAATACTAACAGTGACATTTTAAAGAATGGAATTAATGAGTAAGGTGCTTGGCAGCTATCTCACATAAATGCTAAATATAATTATTACCATCTGTTACCTGCTAGTTCACGACGATCTATTGCTACCAGCGCCTCAAAAAGTTCCTTCATCGGATTCTTTTCTTTCTTGAGCCCGTGGAGCCATATCAGTAGCATCCTGTAGCCGTGCTCCTTGTAGCTGTGAACGCCTGCAATGATGAATACGTCTTACTTGTTGTTTATTAGTTATTTACATAGGGTAACCTGGGGCAGCGCGGCCCCCCTAAGGGAAAAGTTGTGTATTTTTGTATCCATAACTTGTCGATGCATAATTGTGCATTAATAGTATTGAGGTGTATATACTATATGTATGACACAAGTCTCTGAACGATTGAATAACCAAAACGTAAGTTATAGCAAGTTTAAAATGTGCTCCAATAAAACCGTCTTGCCCCATGCCTGGGGCAAAACGGCCCCTCGCCTGGGGTAAAACGGCCCCTCGCCTATTTACTCTAATATTAGGTTTAACCGTTGTAATTATATAAAAACAATGTGTTTTATCCATTATTTATTTAAACCGTCATTAACTACTGCTATTATTATCACTCATCGTGAACAGAAATAATCACTACTCCGCATTACTCGACATTACGATCACCTTTGGCATCTGCATCATCACAGGCATTAAAATCATTATAGTGTTGAACATATTACACTAAAGTAATGGCATGCAGATACTTCGCGGCAGATACAATAGCCTAATCATCAATCGAAACCACTCATTAATTACAATGTCAAAAAATTACAGTTGTCATTAGAAGCAATATTCTGCATTATCATTACACTCGTCACTGAAAACACTCATTAGCTAGCTTTGGAATTTGCAGCATCACAAGCCTTAAATTCATTAACATTAACTGTATTAACGAATGGCTTGCACATACTCTACTGTCTAATCACACTCTGATTCGAGGTTGGGACATATGAAATACGGGAGCCCTGGTGGGCACTCACTATGAGCCCAATTATTGCACTCTTAGCATTGAACCCAGACTTCTCATGGCCGACTGCAACTGAATGGTTCTCCGGACACCAAACAAGGCCATTCCTCTTCATCGCTGCTTTCGTCGACTTTCTTTCACGTCTTATTTAAACTATTGTGTATGCTATAAATACATCACAGCTTTATTGCGTTTACATACCATATTCGTACTGCATGGCGGGGCAAGACGGCCCCGGGGCCGTGTTGCCCCGCTCATACGGGGCCGTCTTGCCCCATACACACCAGTGCTGACTTTTTCACCTTCACACATAATCCTTTAATATCGCTTCCATTTTCGATGAAAGTTATTGAAAACATATATAGTTGTAAGTGCATTAGTACCAGTCACTGGCTTACCATCACACGGTAGACATGTTAGCATCAATTTGACCGAAGAGTGATTATTAGATCACAGGGTATGCAAAACTTAAAAAACAGTCTGTGAACTTATTTTTGGTAGCGTTTGGCCTTGCGGTCGCTAAGAATATTTGCTAGGTAGCAGCATCATGCTACACTATTCAATGTTAGTTTGGGTTCGCTCGTTTTTCAGATAAGACGGGGGCCGTCTTACTCCCAGGGGCCGTCTTGCTCCAGGTTATCCTACATCTTTTCATACATCTTTTTCATATGCTGAGCAAAACAAAAATGGCATGACAATGCCACTTTGATTGGCCAATATGTCACCGTAGTCAGTCAGTAGATTATGTGTTTTATTCGTACATAATTCTCTGTATTATTGTTTAAACCATCAGCCAGTGGGGATGCACATGTACCCCACATAAAGTTAAAGTTTCCCTCTCGGAGGTTAGGTCCGCTTGAAACAAATTCGTTATGGCTTATTTGAAGTCACGACGTAGGCATATGTTGTGAACGACACCGCATGAAATGTTAACACTACACTAACGGTTTTCCGCAGTCATTCACTCACGTCATACAACAAGGGTGACTCCCGTTAAAATATAAGGTGGGTATGGGGGGGGGGGAACATGCAGGAAAACACTTCTAAACATCTCAACACGGGCAATATACCTGCTGGTATAAACTGTTCTTTCACTAAAGTTGCATCATGCCGTCACGTTACATTGTAACCTATGATGTTTTTTTTTCAGACATAATATCCTACAATATCCTCTTTGTAGTTGTAACCGCGTCGTACCTATGTATTGGTATTTTATTGCTTTGATATAGGAGTTGTCGTTGTAAATGCTTCGTACCTGTATACTCGTGTTCTATGGCTCGGATATGGGGTTTGTAGTTATAAACGTGTCGTACCTATGTAGTGGTATTCTATGGCTTGGATATGGAGTTTGTAGTTGTAAACCTATCGTACCTATGTATTGGTGTTTTACGGCTTTGCAATGGGATGTGTAGTTGTAAACATGTCGTACCTGTGTACTGGTGTTCTATGGCTTTGATGTGGGACTCGTCGAACCTCCAATGAAATGCTAGTCTTTTCCAGTCTTGCTCACGGAGTTGTTTCGTTGCCAGTTTCCAGAGTATCTCTTTCATGTATTCCGTACTTTCATGGTCCGGCCTCTTGAATTGCAGTGTGCTGCTGTTCCGTGTATTTAATGTCGTCTAAAATTATATAGAAAACATGCATGATAAATACAGTTAAGGGTAATCCATAATAGTTGTCAGCGTCAACAGTGGAATCGGTGCAAACTCAAACAGTTCTAACTTCGGTTCAAGAGCAATGGATAGAAGACGTATACATTGAACTCTTTAAAGATATGTACACCAACAGCTGGATGACAGTCCACCTACACAAAGAAAGCAACAAGATCAATATCAGGAGAGGAGTACGACAGCTAATATACCACATGAATTACAACAAATGCTACAGGAATCAGCTGATGAAAGTGAAAATCAATGTATGAAGACAAAGGTGATGTTGGAAAACGACACACCAATATATGTCAACAACACTCAGATCGAAGACGTTGAAAGCTACATGTACCTTGGACAGAGATACAGCACTAGAGAAAAAACCAAGACAAAGCGATTCAAAGAAGAATCACGGCCGGATGGTCAACATTTGACAAGCACCGCGACATCTTCAAGGATAACATTGGAACATGCTTGAAAAGACAAGTATACAACTCATGCCTACTTCTAGCAATGACATACGGCGCGGAATCATGGACACTGACCACCCAAGCAAGGAATAAGCTAGCAGCCGCAAACACAACGATGGAAAGGGGTATGTTAAAAATCACACACCGGGACAGAAAAACAAACATCTAGGTAAGAGAAAAAACAAAGGTCACAGACGTGATTGAACAAGTCAGAAGACGGAAGTGGACCTGGGCAGGGCACGTCAACAGGATACGAGACAACCGATGGACACTGCATATCACCATCTGGAAACCCTACGAAAGAAAAAGACTTAGAGGAAGGCCGGCGAGACGGTGGAGACACGAACTAGACGACTACTGGAAGGGTGCCAACTGGCAGAGGACAGCGCATGATAGGCAAATGTGGAAGCAGCATCCTGAGGCCTTCGCCTATAGCTGCACAATGATGATGATGATGATGGCGATCATGATGATGATGATGATGATGATATATATATATATATATATATATATATATATATATATATATATATATATATATATATATATATGCCCTCACCTTTGTTGCTTCCAAATACTAGTGGAAGATTAGCAGTGCTGGGAATTTTACATATCATGTATGTAGGATAGGATATGGTAATAACATTTGCCCTTTTACACACTTAATATCTGTTGTCAAGTGTTTATATTGTTGCACCAAACGAGCTACGGCCTCATAGGCTCATTGCTTTCTGGTAGGGTACATATATATATATATATATATATATATATATATATATATATATATATATATATATATATATATATATATATATATATATCCAATCAAGCGAATTGGTTTTGATCTCGAAGAATGTAAATACTAATCACAAATAAAAGACGAATTATTCCGTTTCCATTTTTAATATTTCAAATCTTGGGAAAGAAAATATTACTTTTCAATTTAATTCCGGTTTTGTACCATGATTTTTTGCGCTGCTAAAAATTCTGCGGTTGAGAAAAAAGTGGTGAACTCAACACTAGTATTACTAAATACAATTTATAGGCCGAATTTTGGTGAATTATTCATAGATCGCGTTTTAACAGCGGACACAGTTGCAGCGTGAGGGTGTGTTTCCCGGAACCAGGGGAAATCAATGCGAACACGACACGTTGTTAATATCTCAATCTCAATCAGACCGTCGCATTAAACAGCCGTTTGATGAATTTTATTTCAAGCGTGCAGTCGGTATAATTCCAGCGACCTGTTGATCGTAGACAGCCTCCCGATTGCATCTTCCGCAAGGGGACAACGTTTTGATGGAGACTCGCAAATTGCGGTGGGATGAACTGAAAACCGGACGAGTTCCGGGCGTCGAGTAGGAAGCAGAACGGGAGGCGATTGGATATTCTGCGCGCAATTGAATCAATTGGATGGAAACAAACTAAGGACAATAAATACAATTTACTACATGCAGTCAAGGTGTGACTCCAGATTCAAATAAATAATGTATTACGCACCACCGCATTTGAAGAAACTCAAGAGATGTGCGAATTATTTTTTTTAGCACAGCCTGAAGATATTTGTTGGCCATCACTGCTGGAAGCTACCGCGCCAGTACAATAGCGTTCCCACCACGACGCTTGTGTCATAAATGTACAAAAACGGGATTTCATTGAGTAAATCAGAATGAATGCAATTCTTGTGTGAACCAAAACCTGTTACGCAAATAGCGTCGCGGAACGGGTCAGCTGAAACTGCGTGGCTTAGATTTGAACTTGCAGTTTTACACACGCGGGTCGTTGTTGCAGAACATGAGACGCGATGCTACCTAAGTGCTAAAGGTCCCAGTTAAAACTGAGCACAAACAGAGCACCGACACTTTTGAAAGCCACATAGCCAATGGCAAATCCAATCGCCTGGCGTTCAGGCAAGAAATGACAGAAGAGTTAACACTAATTTGCAGGCCTACAGTCATTATCTCTTTATAGCCTTAGTATATCTCAGTATAGCAACTGACTTGTGTAACATTATTATATGATCCAGAAACACAATAACAAAAGCATGAATACGAATATACCATGAACCGCAACATTTGTCGTTTCTTGCAGGACGTCGAAAGACGCTTGCTGACAATATCAGTTGACAATTCCTCGCAAACCAGGGGTCGTTGCACTGCGCTACAGAATCCCTGGCTGATCGCCTCCGCACCCGTTGAAGTGAGCGGAATAGAATTATAAAATTAACTTTACTACTGCGTCAGACGTGGGAATATCGCGCAAGTGCTTGCCGCAGTTTGAAGACGACTACACGACGAGTGGGAATCACAATAAAACGACCCATTCGCATCCTGGACACTGTATGCAACACGAGCAGCATGTAGCCGTAATTGTCACGAAATTATATCACATGACCGGAAGCCAACCATATCCCTCGTGACCGTGTTCATTGATTGACGTTAAAAGAGGACTTTTGGAAAAGTATACTGAAGGTTGGTACTAACGTGATTAACTGCAGCGACCCCTGACGCACGAGGATGATTTGAGACGTTTATCCGATGCCGTCATCACAGCTAAATAATATATTTTCACAAACGGCACTCACGCTGTACATCGGAGAGGTGAGTTTTTCTAGTTTTCTAAAATGACACGTGAGAAATATTAAGAAGCGTCCAAAATAAGCGTTTCTGTGCCAGCTGATGGGTTTGCTCACGTCATTAATAAGGCCTATGAACACACTTACACTGCCATGTCGGCCTGAGAACACACTTCCATTGTCATGTCGGCCTGAGAACACACTTACACTGTCATGTCGGCCTAACACACTTACACTGTCATGTCGGCCTGAGAACATACTTACACTGTCATGTCGGCCTGAGAACACACTTACACTGTCATGTCGGCCTGAGAACACACGTACACTGCCATGTCGGCCTGATAACACACTTACACAGTCATGTCGGCCTAATAACACACTTACACTGTCATGTCGGCCTGAGAACACACTTACACTATCATGTCGGCCTGAGAAAACACTTGCACTGTCATGTCGGCCTGATAACACACTTACACTGTCTTGTCGGCCTGATAACACACTTACACTGTCATATCTGCCTGATAACACACTTACACTGTCATGTCTGCCTGATAACACACTTGCACTGTCATGTCTGCCTGATGACACACTTACACTGTCATGTCGGCCTGAGAACACACTTACACTGTCATGTCGGCCTGAGAACACACTTACACTGTCATGTCTGCCTGAGAACACGTTACAGGTGGCGCCGTAGAAGCAGTGGTGGTGTTCCCCGCACTGGACAATGTTGACCATCTCTTCCTCTTGAGTCTGGTGGTGGCGGTCAGCCTTAATGAGCATGTCTACTATACCCACAAAGCTGCCGCGGGCGGCCAGATGTAATGGCGTCTTGCCGGTCTGAGGGAGAGGAGAGAAGGGGTTAGTGTGTGTGTGCGTGCGTGCGTGTGTGTGTGTGTGTGTGTGTGTGTGTGTGTGTGTGTGTGTGTGTGTGTGTGCGTGTATGTGTGTGAGTGTGTGTGTGTGTGTGCGTGTGTGTGTGTGCGCGTGTGTGAGTGTGTGTGTATGTGTGTGTGTTTGTGTGTGTGAGAATGTGCGTGTGCGTGTGTGTATGTGTATGCGTCTATATGTGTATGTGTGTGCGTGTGTGTACATGAGCGTGCGTGTGTGTTTGTGTGTGACTGTGTGTGTAGTATGTATAGTGTGTGTGTGTGTGTGTGTGTGTGTGTGTGTGTGTGTGTGTGTGTGTGTGTGTGTGTGTGTGTGTATGCTTGTGTGTGTTTGTATTTTATTGCTGTGAAATATGGGGAAATACGTATCCGTCTAGACTAAGAAAACTCTCTCTGCTACAGAAAAAAGCTATACGAATAATATATAGTCTTGATTACCATGTCCATACATCTGTATTTTTTCACTGCTCAAAAATTAAACTTCAAGATTTAATTACACATAGGACTATGGTTATGCTTTATAAAGCAAACAACCACTGTTTAGAAGGTCGTGTACAAGCGTTCTTTGAACCAACTGCAGCCGTACACAAGCATGATACCAGACAATCTAAACTATTTTATGTTAAAAAGCGAACACCACCCATAGACTACTGTCAATTACTGTCAGAAGTATACATGCATGGAACGGTCTTGCAAGTAATATAACACAGTTGCCAAGTTTACAACAATTTAAGAAAAGTTTAAAGTCGACATTACTTTCTTCGTATTTATGAACAATTAACACAATGGAAAACAAATATTATTATTGGTTTGTATTCAATCTTATAACTTTTACTATAACTATTACGCATTTTAGATGAAAAGGGCATAGCGCCTTACAAGTCATATGACTTCTGCTATGTTCTTTTAACAAAAGCACCGATATTATATTGTATTGTCGTTACCATTATGTATTGTATTATTTTTCATACTATGTTTTATATTCCTATGTTGCTGTTGTTAACTAAACTTTCATTCATGTGTGTATGTATATGCATGTACGTATGTGCGTGTGTTTATATGTGTATATGCATGTGTGTATGTGCGTGTACGTGTGTGTATGTGTGTGCGTATGTGCATGTGTGTATGCTTGTGTTTGTGTGTGAGTGTATGTATACATGTTTATGTGTTTATGTGTGTGAATGTATGTGTGTGTATTTGTGTGTGTGAGTGTGTGTGTATGTGTGTGTGTGTGTGTGTGTGTGTGTGTGTGTGTGTGTGTGTGTGTGTGTGTGTGTGTGTGTGTGTGTGCTTGTATACCTATGAGTGTGTGTAGATGAGTTGAGTTATGTAACCAATCTGATGTGTTTACCGACCAGGAGCAATAATCTATTCAATAGATTTCTCTTGACTGAATATGCGATGTTCTAGCCACTCAGCCACAGCGCCCCACATAGTTACTAATGTTACCTTTTCCTTGAGTCTGATGTCGGCTCCGGCCAGCAGCAACTCCTCGACGATCCCGGAGAAGCCGTGCTCGATGGCCTCGTGTAGGGGCGTCTGTATGCGCTGGAACAAAGATGGCGGCAGTGGAGGGCGTCTTTAACGGTCTGTCACATCTCATTCGGTCCTATTTAGAGTTTCGGGGTGATGAAGTGAAGGTCTTCGGTCACCATCATAAAGAGAAACCAACTTATTTTTTTACCCAGCCTCGAACTGTTGTAAATGAAATAATCTATGCCGGCGCCAAGTATATACAATTTCTAAATAATTTTTAACAGAATATAGTTTTTATAGTATTTATGCAATCTGTTTAGTTGGAGTGTACATATATTCAATACAATCCACAACTCCATATAATTAGCATGTAAATACATTGCTCTCTCTCACTAAAACAATACTGTTTACATACATTAAACAATTCAGTTAAATAATTAAATAAGTTTACTAAAAACATACGTTGACATTTATTGTACATTCAAATGGACTGTTCAGACATAGACAAAAACTGTAATGTTCTGAGAGCACATTAAACATCACGGAATTAATAAGTTTTTGTTGCGATTTGTGTTCGGGATTGGAACGGATAAATCGTTGAATGACCTTAGATTATGTGGCAAATTTCGAGTATTTGGTCGTCACATATTCATTTTATGGTCATTTCTACGTTTCATCCTAGCGAAATACGCTTCGTGCATTTCGTTACGTCTAATGTGCATTTATTGTAACGTATTTCACGATCATTGATGCAAGTTAGTGACCCTTCCGACGACGAGACAAGGACGGAAATGACGTGAGCCGGGTGAACGGAGGCACTCACGTGATTGGTGGTGTTGATGTCACATCCGGCCAGGTGCAGTTGTCTCACAATGGCGGGCTGGTTGCTAATGGCAGCCACGTGCATCGGCGTGTTGCCTTGCTGCAAGTATCGACAAGACGTGTTCACAGACATGCATTATATGCAGGTCGTACTGCAGCTCTCGCGGTAAGGAAACAGAGTGCGCTTTGCACTTTTATTTCACAGTTACACATTTGCAGATTCGCGTAGGAATCGATGGTATTAGAAGAAGACACAGAAGAGAGGACACTTTAAAATAGGACCACGACGAAAGTTGGCAGATGAACACAATGGGACGTGTCGGCGTGGCTCAGTACACAGTTCTGTCTGTCGATCAGTTAGATATGTAATTTTAGAACGGGCAGGGCGCGCGGACGGACGGACGGACGGACGGACGGGCGGGCGGGCGGGCGGGCGGGCGGGCGGGCGGGCGGGCGGGCGGGCGGGCGGGCGGACGGACGGACGGACGGACGGACGGACGGACGGACGGACGGACGGACGGACGGACGGACGGACGGACGGACGGACGGACGGACGGACGGACGGACGGACGGACGGACGGACGGACGGACGGACGGACGGACGGACGGACGGACGGACGGACGGACGGACGGACGGACGGACGGACGGACGGACGGACGGACGGACGGACGGACGGACGGACGGACGGACGGACGGACGGACGGACGGACGGACGGACGGACGGACGGACGGACGGACGGACGGACGGACGGACGGACGGACGGACGGACGGACGGACGGACGGACGGACGGACGGACGGACGGACGGACGGACGGACGGACGGACGGACGGACGGACGGACGGACGGACGGACGGACGGACGGACGGACGGACGGACGGTAATTTAGGCAGGCATGTCAGGCATATCAGGCATGTCAGGCATGTCAGGCATGGCAGGCATGGCATGTACTGACAGGCATGGAAGGCATGGCAGGCATTACACACCAGAAGCAACACATGCCGATGCCGACCGACAACTGAGTGGCGTAGCCGGGGGGAGGGGGCAAAAAGGAAATAAGGACACATAACTGTCTGATCGATTCATAGAGTGACACATTACATAAGAATCCGCCACTGTTATCGTAGGTGATAAGCATCCAGCCACAGAGGGGGCGGGCAAGGAACATTTCGTGATTTATAAACGTGCGTGACGGCTAATGGCTATTAATATATCAACACAAAGATACAACAGAGAATTGACCGGTTATTAGATTAAGGTCAAAGTGCACATTGTATCCACACACGCCCGCATGCACACACGCATGCACGCACGCACGCACGCACGCACGGACGCACGCACACACGCACGCACACACGCACGCACGCAAACAAACACACACACACACACACACACACACACACACACACACACACATTATATATATATATATATATATATATATATATATATATATATCTTGTATGCCCGATGGCCCCTCCAATGCAAGATACTAGCTACGCCACTGGCCCCAAATTGACGGTTACACAGCCTGGTTGACAGACAGGCAGATAAACAGAAAAATAGGCAAAATAACTTGTGCCAAACAAATAACTATAACAAAATATATCAATAATTTCTTAACTGGTTGTCATACACAGACACATCGAAGCGGCGTGGCGCATTTGCCAAACAACACCAGTCTCACGTTGCACACAATTAAATATGTAACAGAAACGAACAAAGAAGGTGACTTACATAATTACGTGAATTAATATTGCATCCGTGACTGAGCAACATAAGTGACAGGTTGGTGTGGCCGTGGCGGGCAGACACGTGCAGGGCAGTCGACTCTTTCTGAAACGTCGCCGTCCGTCATTACGAAGTCATCATACAGGTCACGGCCTCGGTCTACGCTACGGATACGTATATCAGAGGTCAGGACATATGTCTATGCCTTGTAGTATATCAAAGGTCACGACTTGTGTCTACACCATGTAATTACCATTATATCAGAGGTCTCGACATCTATCTATACCTTGTAGTCACCATTACATAAGAAGTCACTATCTTAGTCTATACTATGCAGTTTTCAATTTTTTATATCAGACTTCACGACCTCAGTCTATACCATGCAGTCACCATTCTATCAGACGTCACGACCGCTTTCTATACCAAGCAATCTCCATTATAGACTAAGTCACGACCACAGTCTATATCATGCAATCTTCATCAGAAGTCACGACCTCAATCTATACCATGCAATCACCATTATATTAGAAGTCACGACCTCAATCTATGCCATGCAATCACCATTATAGCAGAAGTCACGACCTGTGTCTGTATCATGCAATGTCTACTGTATCTGGCGATTCCTCAAGTCGTGAGACTCAGTCGCCATAACTGTTACCACTGTCCGTAGTCGTGTGCACGCTAAACGTCCGCGTGAAGTGAATGCGCGCGACTGTGTGAGTGTGCCGCCGGGATTGTCACAAGTATATATATTTATATAATAAATATACAGGCTGTCGTGCGGGTACGTGCACATGCACACTTACATACATGCATACACCCTTGTTGACACACATGAAAACCCACGCACGTACATGTACACATAACACAGACACACAGACAGACACACACACACACACACACACACACACACACACACACACACACACACACACACACACACACACACACACACACACACACACATATATATATATATATATATATATATAATTATATATATATAATTTTATATATAATATATATATATAATTTTATATATAATATATATATATATAATTTTATATATAATATATATATATAATTTTATATATAATATATATATATAATTATATGTAATTATATATAATTATATATATATAAATAATATATATATATATAAATAATATATATATATATATATATATATATATATATATATATATATATATATATATATATATATATCGTTGTGTTTTCTCCTCCCATTGTAATATCGGTCCCTTAGTGCGTAAGCCAATATGCTCAAGCTAGCCAAGGCAATGACGTATGTTGAAATATACACGGCAAGATTTCTAATCAGCCATGTAATGTCAACACTATACGACAACATGTTTTCAGGAAACACGTTATATGAATCCAGCCTCTTTCGTATGTTTACAATATAAGTCTTATGATGTAGTGTGTGATACACTGTCTTAAACTATAACACATATATGTTATCCAAGCCATCTGAAAACATGATTCATATATATATATATATATATATATATATATATATATATATATATATATATATATATATATATATATATATATATATATATGTATATGTATATATATATATATATATATATATATATATATGTGTATGTATATATATATATGTATATATATATATATATATATATATATATATATATATATATATATATATATATATATATATATATATATACATATATGAAAGGCAATCTAAAGGAAGTCAAAACACAGTAACACGTGCTTTTTCACAGCTCTATTTGCCCTGAAAACACCAGGTTGCCATCACGTGATGATTTCTCTTCCCGTATGGAACATTAATTGGTCTGTGCGCATGAATCTTCTAATTAGGAGTTTGGTATTGTATTTTTGTATTGCATTTGTGTTACACTCCATAATGTAAGTTGCTGTTTCACATTCCTTTCTCCTTTGACTGAGTCAATTTACTGTTTCATATTCGTTCCTCCCCTGTCTGAGTCAGTCAGGAATTTGTGTGTCAACCGACTATATAGTGTAGGTCACCTTATAGGACACTTGATATTTACAGTGAGTAACTCTATGTATGCTATGGTATAGTCCGGATATATATGTTTCATAAAAATCGGTTTAAAAAACACTTTGAGTGGGTGTTGTTAAATTGTGTTAACATTTTATTTTAAGATTTCCACAACTCAATTCTAAATACTGTTGTACTATTTGTGAACACAAGAAAAATCGACCTCGAAATTATTGGAAGCCTATCCCAGACCTCACGGAATCGTAGCTGTATCTAATACTGACCATAGCATTGACCCCAACATTAACCATATAATATGCAATCGTTGTATGCTTTATGAAAAAAAAAACAAGATAGCCCTGTTAAACAACTATTCTTACTTAATTACAGTTGTTTAATTGGTTTAGCTGATTACACACTCGACACGAGCATTTGATGTACTCCGTACCAAATAAATGTATCTTAAACGAAACAAAACATCGATTCAGAAAGGTTCCCTTAACTTGTGCCAAAGCCTTTGGTTGGATCTATTCAAAACATGTATGGCCAGCGGCTCAGGACCGCCGATTTATTTCGTAAGGAAATCGGATTGGCATTTTGGCACATAGATGTCAGCCGAGATCTGTGTCGACGGAACGGGAAGTATCGATTGCGCCTCATTCCAACGCGCGGTGCATTTTAATGGAGTCATCCTCCGTAGAAACATTGCAGCGAGCTCTGGGCAACAACTCAAACGTTGGATGCGCGGGTACGGTTAATGCACGACACACGCAGACAATCAACTTCCACTCACTCAGGAACGTTGCTCAGATTGCTCTTGCTGCAATCTCTATATCTGTGCAACTATGTTGCATTTTGTTATATGCAAAGTCCTAATATGTTACACGAAATGTGTTCATTTAGACAGCAGATCATCAAAGATGACGTATGTTAAAATCTAATTTGAAACTTACTAATGTTTGTATATGAAACAATGATGTGTCTCAAGTGCAAAATTAGCATTAAGTATGAAATTGTGAAACAGAAAGGCGGCGTCATGTCAGTCAACAAATATATTGCTTCGTCCATTATAAATTAATATCCCCGTAGTCATTGTTTAACTATGAATTCAAAATGGGCGGTTGGCGAAGTGTTACATACAATTGGTAGCAGAGGAACGCCATTTCCGTTTGCTATATTTGAACAGTACAATTGTGTATACAAGAGTTATCTGCACGCTATGCTTTTTGAAACAGAGACATCTTTGCAAACCTTGAATGTTCACCGAATGTAATGGAGATGTTCAAAATCACTATATCGTTATTAAATGTTTTTTTTTAATGAAATTCATGTTTCATTGAACATTTACTTTGAAAAGTTGCAACATTAATATGTAACGAAATATTCACGTGCAAAGTTAATGTTGTTTAGCAAGATGACATTTCATAACTTCCGAATCGTCTGTAGCATTTTTACTGCCGCCTATTTGTATTTATAGTTAAGTAGTGGTGGAGGACGTACGATCAACGTTCACACAGGTGCACAGGTTGCGGGAGGGCTGGAACATAGGTAGCGATATCGGCATTGACAACGCAACTATTGTCTCCCTTATAACCTGGCAATCGGGCACAACAATGGGATATCATACATGTTATACACCTATATGACTGTCTTCGTTTACTGTTGCAATTAGTTTGATAAACTCAATAACCAGTAAACAAAACGGAATGTTGTGGTATTTCGGCATCATCTCGTTCTGACCCGTAGAGTTTCGGTTTTGCAGACCGAAATTGTTCCGTTTGATATAGCGTCTTACCGTGGTCTCGGCGTTGATATCAGCGTTGCTTGAGAGGAGAAGTTTCACAAGTTCCGTGTGGCCCCGTTCGGTCGCTAGGTGGAGCGCAGTTCGTCCTTCCTTAAATGGAAATGAAGTGAGTTTATTGTCAATTCATACTACTTTATGCGAATGTACGTTATTTCGATAGGACAATCCACCACGTTTACCTGAAATATTAATATATCATTAAGGTAACATAATTATGTAAATCATTAGGCAAATAATATATCTCGTAATTGTCAGGTATTGTCACGGATTATGTCGAATTAACACATTGCGGATGTTTCTTAGATGTTCGCAAGTGATGCCCCTCTTTATATGTCATACCTACTAACGTCATTTCTTGTATTGTAAGACAATGCGCGAATCCATGTAGTTTGTATTATTACTGTATCATTCCGTCTACCACTACATTAGAGATAACCATTCTACAACATCGCATGACATGTTTCTCTTTAAAATACATTGTAGAAGTATTGCTGTGTGAGTAGTTGTATAAGAATTAATATAAGGCTTATTGATATGATGTAAATATATGCAATTTCACATATGCGCGCTTCACAATGGTACTTATGCATCAAGGTCAACGTGACGATATATATGCATGGATACATGTATACATGTATACATATATACATATATACACATATGCACACGCCATACACACACATCACACATCACACATCACACATCACACACACACACACACACACACACACACACACACACACACACACACACACACACACACACACACACACACACACACACACACGCACGCACGCACGCACGCACGCACGCACGCGCGCGCGCATGGATGCACACACGCAAGTACGCACACCACACACACGCACACACACATACATACAGGTAGACATACGGATATATAGCCATACCGACAGGCAGACATGCAGACAGGTAGGTGGAAATACATGCAGATTGATAGACGGACCGACAATAAATCTCTGACAAACGCAGACTTTGACACACATATATTAATGGCCGTAGGTCGAGTAGAAACAACACTCACGCAATCCCTGTCATCTATCTCAATTCCTTTTAGGATCAACTTTCGGAGAATGTCAAGATGTCCATGTCGGGCCGCTAGGTGGACCGCTGTCTGTCCCGTCTGATATGAAACAAGATCATAAACATCCCCGTAAAAGTCAGAATCTATATCCACTCCAAAACTACAGATTATCAAAGAAAAGTGGAATACTTCCTTGATTTCGTGTCAATTGGAGTGGCGTTTTCCACTTGACAAAGGCTGTGTGTGTGGGTGTGCGTGCGTGCGCGCGTGCGCGTGCGTGCGTGCGTGCGTGCGTGTGTGTGTGTGTGCGTGTGTATGACGAACAATGACGTTCAAAAGGAGACTATGTACACATATTCATCAAATTCACCAACATTCAGCCGCAGTGTTTTATGGCGATATTAATAAACGATATGTCCTGTACAGGCAGCTGCGGTTGCAACCCTCTATTGGGACTTGGCGTGCGTGGAAGATTAATTTTAGGTCTGCCACAATATATTATATC
>OZ024866.1:2270253-2305253 GCA_964017155.1 Oasisia sp. SBJ-2009 | reverse complement strand
TTATTGAGGCTACTGGAGAAAGATGAGTTAATTATTTGCTCATACTCTTTATTATTTCCCACACACACATGCACACACACACACACACACACACACACACATATATATATATATATATATATATATATATATATATATATATATATATATATACTTACATATGTATATAAATATATGCCCATAAATGTATTGATATATGTATTCGTATGCGTACATATAATAAATATGCATACAGTATATATATATATATATATTATATATATATATATGTATATATATATACATACATATATATATACTTAATATATATATATTATGTATATATATATAATGTACTCCTTATTAGCCTAGCGATAAAACATCCGTTTACATCTTTACTATACCTCTTAGGCTCGTTAAATAATGCAACGCGCCGTGGCTAGTAATGTGATTACTTGGCTGAAACATAGTAAATATGGAACCGTAGCCACGGCCTTAAACAGGTCGTTATGACGAATCCCCAATGGCTGACCTTTAGGAAGAAGCAGTCAGTTCTACAGGAGATTAAAGTTATACCAGGTGTGTGCAGTGCAATCCTGACAATCTTCACTGACACCACTAATTAGACTGAGTGGATCATCCATAACAATTACTATTAGTGTAATTACATTGTCACATTTTGAGAGAAAAAACACGCAAGCCTGATGCATTTTCGTCAGTGGTTAGTGACATTGTTTTTTCGCGCCCGTTTAATTCTACTGTACCTTGAAGCTTAATACAGAGTAATTGTAACAGTTATCTGTGCAATGCGTTTGCTATGTTAGATGAAATGTTTAACTGCACCCATTTTTGATATATGTTTTTAGAAATAAATACCTTCATACATGTAATTCAGAAACACGCTTACAAAAATATATCATAATTTACCATTGAAACACAATTTAAACTGACCGTATTCAATATACATATTCCATGCACAACAGGATATGTTCAGGATACGTAATCTCTCAGCACACCACCGTTTTACTAGTGGCGATATAAAAACAGTTAAACAGAGCAACACAAGTGTGGGTAAAATACATGGTCGATACATATGTAATTTTGTTCTTCTTGTTTGTATTACATGTTCATGCAAACAAATTCATGTTCATGCACGTACTCTTCGACTTATGTTTTAAGCAGAATTGTAAGAGGAATGTATCGTTAACGCAGATCACCGTTATATGTATATGTATATGTATATGTATATATATATATATATATATATATATATATATATATATATATATATATTTCTAACAAAATTCAAGCACGATTCTTCTCCTGCCCTACACGTCAGACTTAATTCCTACGGAGGAGCGGAGTTCATCATTACGGATTGTCCTATTCCATTGCCAGTATTGGTGACGGTTATTCAGTTGTTGGGCCGGAGCTATATTTACAGTCACAACATGACTTCCGGTATGTCCGGAAATGGGCTGATTTGTCACATGCGACGAAACAACACTGTTAGTTTTCCTAACGACAGGGCCGGCCGGGAAGGCGTCCCACAGCCGATGTGACCCCGCCCTACGACACCGCACGACGCTCTCTGCTGATTTCCCCCGACATGCGTCGCCACGTCGACCCATCGTGAGACAATCTGTCAAAGTTTGGAATTTGCATTATCCCGCAGCAAAATAACGTTAAAACGATCTAGTTGTTGTCCTTACCTTGTTGGCCCAAGTCGCGTTGACGCCATTCTTGATGAGCAGCTGTAGCGCCTCCTGGTGGTCGAACGATGCAGCCCATAGCAGCGGGTTCATTCCATACTGTAAGCAACCGCATGGATCTGGTATAGTATGTTGAGCTCAGATATTTTTTCGTCGTCTTCATCGTATCGTAAAACAATCTATACATATTACAGTATCTAGTTTACCTACCATGTTCTCACCAGCTCGACTTTTTTTAGTAGCAGAACAGCTATACTGTGATTAATACACACCTAGCTATTTAACACTAAATATAAACTATAAAATTATATTTACGTCAAAACATCGACATTGAGTAGATAACAGGTACGTGTAAATGTAATTTAGTAAATGTATTTTGACGGTAAAGATCTTTATTTTTGTTGTAGGCTCAGCTGATAAACGAGTTCAGTTTTCTGGTATACATATAGAACATCCATATCGGTGTAAGTTTAATGAGTTACGTCATCCATCGATGTATTTCTCTGCTGCGTAACTCAAGAACGTGTATTGACATAAATGCACTGGATTCACTATATTCAAGTACTTTGTCATGTATAATTAAGGAGTCTTCACAATACACGAACCTTGGTTCACAAGTATGACGTGTTAATGTTACGTCCGTGTTTGTGTTTTTACAGTGGACCAACTGAATGGTTGTAAATGATTGTTAAATGCATTATCCGTCGATAGAGGAGGGCGTCCCTGCTGGATCAACATCCTACAGGATGACAACACACACTAGGATGGATGCGACATTCGCATTTTAATTTAGAGGTTGTGTTGATGGTCACAAACTCAACTGGAGTGAAAACATCGGTTCACGGTTTTTGTGAAATGCCGTCTACGTAAATGAACCAAAGCTTTTGCGATGCGGTTTGAATCAATACCAACAGAGACGTAATTAAGATGTTGAAGTAAATATCTTCATATAGATATATGGGATAATGCAGAAATGTGTATGCACGATATATTACTATCTGCTGAAATGGTATTTTGTTTGTACGTATTGGTTGTTTGGTACTGGTGAAATAAGCTGTTAGATTACTTTATTTACGTATGCATACACCATACGCATACGCATACGCATACGCATACGCATACGCATACGCATACGCATACGCATACGCATACGCATACGCATACGCATACGCATACGCATACGCATACGCATACGCATACGCATACGCATACGCATACGCATACGCATACGCATACGCATACGCATACGCATACGCATACGCATACGCATACGCATACGCATACGCATACGCATACGCATACGCATACGCATACGCATACGCATACGCATACGCATACGCATACGCATACGCATACGCATACGCATACGCATACGCATACGCATACGCATACGCATACGCATACGCATACGCATACGCATACGCATACGCATACGCATACGCATACGCATACGCATACGCATACGCATACGCATACGCATACGCATACGCATACGCATACGCATACGCATACGCATACGCATACGCATACGCATACGCATACGCATACGCATACGCATACGCATACGCATACGCATACGCATACGCATACGCATACGCATACGCATACGCATACGCATACGCATACGCATACGCATACGCATACGCATACGCATACGCATAATACATAATACATAATACATACACATACACATACACATACACATACACATACACATACACATACACATACACATACACATACACATACACATACACATACACATACACATACACATACACATACACATACACATACACATACACATACACATACACATACACATACACATACACATACACATACACATACACATACACATACACATACACATACACATACACATACACATACACATACACATACACATACACATACACATACACATACACATACACATACACATACACATACACATACACATACACATACACATACACATACACATACACATACACATACACATACACATACACATACACATACACATACACATACACATACACATACACATACACATACACATACACATACACATACACATACACATACACATACACATACACATACACATACACATACACATACACATACACATACACATACACATACACATACACATACACATACACATACACATACACATACACATACACATACACATACACATACACATACACATACACATACACATACACATACACATACACATACACATACACATACACATACACATACACATACACATACACATACACATACACATACACATACACATACACATACACATACACATACACATACACATACACATACACATACACATACACATACACATACACATACACATACACATACACATACACATACACATACACATACACATACACATACACATACACATACACACACATATATATATATATATATATATATATATATATATATATATATATATATATATATATATATATATATATACCTGTACATATCCATATAATATGTCTAAAACATGCACGCACTACAGACATTTACATATAAGACATTTTGACCGTTTGTCGCTATGGGAAGGAACTCGGTTAAAGAAGGAAGCTGTAATATTTCTTAATCAGTTAGTATGGTATATTAACCTGGTACGGTTATATTACGTCAGACAATGCTACTAAAGAGTCTAACAATCACAAATCGACCTAGTAATGGCTCGTTGTATAAATATGATGTTGACATCGTCGCGTGAATATTGATACCTGGCAATAGGGAACTAATTACAATTACCTCACGGCAAGTAACGCCATCCTGAGTGATTTAGAAACAACCACATTACGCATTAATCAATAACGTATATACAGCAACAACAGACCAATTGTTTGTATCGTCCACCAACTCGAAACAATGATTCACGAGGTAATCATAGAGCCAACTCATTGCGTCCAGCGCCTTAAAATAGCACAGACCGAAGTAAGGGTGAAACACGGTCTACATCGGTCTGTGTGATAAATATAGTCATATATAATTTGTTTGTGCCGCCATTCGAAGCGAAACAATGCCTCTCGAATGACAAACTCATTATAATCCAGCGCTTGTAAAAAAACATAGACCAAAGTTGTGGGTGATTCACACTCTATGAGGGATCTACGTGAAAAATATACATCCATATGTTCACTGAGATATTTAGAAGAAGATAATATTTGCTTTGTCCCTGTACTCATCACGGGATGAATATTAACAAATAGGCTTTATAATACATTAGCTACCTTATCTTAATACTACTTAGTATTGCTAGTCATTTTTATTTTTATTTCTGTATTGTTATTATTAAGATTATGTATTATTGTCATCCCTCCTTGTACCTCATAATTGTATTGGTGTAAGTAAAAATGGTAAAATATCCCAGTAAACTGGGGCTAGAAACAAATTGTGTTTAGCCAGTGTTTTCATACGTATCGTGAGTTCCATGCAAATGCAAGATGTTAAAGTGAAAAAAAAGGCTACAGTTTAGTGTTATGCACCTAAAAGAGTTTACACTAGCTAATCATTTGCATCTACAATCCAATTTTTCACCTTAGTGGTTACCTCAGAAAGTGGTCTTAAAGTGGGAAAATCTAGCTAAATCACCGACACCATGAACCGGCCCATCTTGGATCTTGCAACCAATCACAACCCAGCAGTTTGGAAAAGTAATACGTCAGAGAGTCGTCTGCTGGTTCAGCTGTCATAACAGAGAGCCAAGCGGTACGCTAAAAGTTGCCTTACGTCGGTTTACAACGAAATCGCGACATCAATATGCCACACTGTTCCTCAAACGCTTATAGTAATAGTACAGTGAAAGACAGTATCAGTAAGATGTCTTCTTGTTAACCTATGAATCGAGCAGAACTGAAACAGTGGTTCGGTGGATTCGTTTGGACAGTCACAGACACAGCGCGGATCCTAGACGACCCGATTTGATTGACCTAACCATCAAAACGACCACCAACAGCCGCCAAACTTCTCCTCACATATCTTACATACATATGCATACACTACATTATGTAATAAAATCTCTTGCATTCCTCTGACGAAGAAAATTCACACACAAAAACGCGCAGACCTCGAGTACAACTTGTCCGGCCGCTACAACTTGTCCGGCCGCTCAGCGGTACCGTAAAATCGCTTTTAAAAGCTTTACATAAAATACCGCTAGACGCCACGTTTCTGACTGCTAATATTTAATTGTTTTACTTCACACGCGCGAAATAGTTTAATTACTTATAAATAATATAATAATAATAATTAATTATTATCATCACTATGATTTGCAGGAAATTATAAGTTTTATTATTTTTATATCGATATTTTATTTTTATAATTGTTCATATATGTTTCTAGTATATTTATGTTTTTTTTCTTCTGGTGTGTATTTGTTGTTTAGCATTTTAATGTATGTAAAACGCCATGAACAAGTTTAAATTGGATGTGGCGCTATATTAAATAAACAAACAATTGTTTTTATTATAATATAATATTTTATTTATGTAGCGCCACATCCATAATTGTTTGTGGCGCTTCACAAAATAATGCTATTAAAAATACAATAAAGAGAAAACTACTCACAGATAATATTATTTAAAAATAAATAATGAAAATACATGTTTCTATATCATTAACTAAGCTGACCTATCAGTCATAAATAAACATACAAATTACATAACAACAATTGAAATAAATGAATATAAAAGTATGGTTAATAGTAATAAATAATTAAAGTAGTAAAATAAGTACGACGTAATAATAATTTTTATTCAGCACATACACAACCATTATGCATAAGAACATATTACTGAAGCTATTTGTTCTACTCATGAATGACATTTCCACCATCAGATATGTAATAATTATTATTTTTGAACAAGACACTTTATTAATTATCGGAACAATAAATCTCTAAAATGTAAAAAGGAATATGAATATATGGGAAATATTATGGTGGTAGAAAAAGAAGGATTTAAAAACAGTAATATTAACATGTTATTGTTTTAGTTATTATTGTTAAAACATCGCTTATGTAATATAAGCTTGCATGCTCGCAGTACACGCGGGATGTTTATAGAAATATTGATGAAATAAACAATGTGACTTCATTGAAAAACACGTAATTTCCTTTTTCTTTTATAACTAATAGGCAATTTTGGATAATTATGCAGACACATGTATTTTTAATATTTATTTTTAAATATTACCTGTGGGTAGCATTCTTATTATTGCATATACTTTAATAACAGTATATTGAATAGAAGAGAAGAGAATTGTAGATTTGGCGCTATATAAAATAAACTAATAAAATTATATATTTGTATATTAAATTGTTATTTTTTATCAACTCTATTAGACCCATATCACCAAAGCGTTGCCTTAGTTTGCCGTTTAACATTTTCTGTAGATCATAGTGATGCAGCTAATTATTATTATATTATTTATAATTAATTAAACTAATTCGCGCGTGCGAATGCAGTAAGGTTAATAAATATTCGCGCGCCATCTAGCGGTATTTTGTGTAAAGCTAACTTATAATAGCGAGTTTACGGTAGTCGAAGTTGTCGAGTTGCCGTTCGCCAAGATTTGCGTTTCTGTTGTGAATTTTCTTCGTTAGACGAATACAAGTGATTTTTTGTAATGTAGTGTATGTATATGTATGTAAGAAATGTGGGGAGAAGTTTGGCGGCTGTTGGCGGTCGTTTTCGTGGTTAGGTTAGAAAGTAACAGATAATAATATGCATGCACAGTTCACGCCGACCAAGAAGACTCTCTGACGTCATTTTGTTTCTAAAATGGCGTAGTCTGTAGACTTTCTATGTCTATGTGTTTTACATTTTTTTCCTGGTAAACCACTGACGTTAAAAATATGATTGTTGTTGGAAGTTGTTACTTTTTATTCACTCTGTATTTCCCATATGATCCAAACATTGACTTTGTTTTCCCTTTAACCGTTGTCTGATCAACGACTAATGATGAACGAGCCGAGACACAGATCCGAGGGCACGGGTCGATGGGTGGATCGTCTCTCACCAATCACTGCTTGCGTCAAGTACCACACCGTGTGGACCGTAAAGACACACTTCTTATTAGTGTCACAGTGTCGTGTCGTGTCTGGTCGTAAGTTATCTGGTCGACTCGTACGTCATGCATTTCAGTCGGTTCAACCAACGGGATTGATACATCTACCAACTGTTATTTATAATTCGGGTATTTTGTGTTTTAGACATTTAATGTTTTAAGCACTGAGAAGGCGACAACTATAGTAGTTATGTTGTTTGTTATAGGTTCTATTTGATACATTTTATGTATGAAAGTTTATCATATTCCGATCGGTATATGTCAGTTGAAGATACTATTTGTTAGTGTATGCCTGTTTAAGTTGCGGTTTATTTCTGTTCAAGAGTAATTCTGTCGGAATGTGCCTGTTCAGGGCTGTCTCAATCAGTTGTACCTGCATAAGACTGATTCGGGCAGTGTGTGCCTGTCCAAGAATGACTCTGTCAATATATATTTGTCCACGAATGACTCTATCAATATGCGCCTATCCAAGACTGAGAAATCCTGTTGTCACATCTACAGGCCAATTGTGGCTGGACATGTTTATCACCCGATCTGACCGTTAGATTCGCGACCGCTCAGTACAGTCCATTCGACAATTACTGTCCAGGGTGTGCAGATGAGATGGTCAGCTCCAGCCTCGTAAAATCTTTAGAAATGTGGGAGCTTTAGGGCCGACCGCACACATTCGCAAAGTTCTAATATAAACTGGTCGGCTTATTGGATAAATTGAATATTCACTGTAGTCGTTTGTGGGAAAACATTGATAAGTGTTTTGTACATTTCCACCGTGCTGAGTCCACCTTTACTTTCTTTACTTTCTTTACTTTCTCTCTCTCTCTCTCTCTCTCTCTCTCTTTATCTCCCTATCTCTCTCTCCCTCCCCCTTCCGGCTTGGTCGGTCCCAAACTCGGACGAGAAAGGCGGACGGTCGAGCGTGGGGCTAGCAACCCCACATCGTAAAACAACTATTCGCTACAGAGACTTTGACAACAATATTTACAGAGAACACTTGCTTGGAAGAGGAAGGGTCTTCATCATGAGGACCTATGACACCATGTGGTGAAAGCCGCAAGATCACGGAAGCCACAGGGTTGAGCACCCTTCTTTCGACTAAAGACATTAGTTTTGGAATGTGAAAACCATGTCCCGTACATAGCACCGGAAATGACCAACTACAAGCTTGCACCGCTGGGGATCATACAGTGAGACAGATGGACACAGAGAGGACAAAGAAGAATACCTACACGGGAGTTATTACTCTATTACTCATGAAGAAGACGATGCCCCCCACACCGAAGGGTTAGCAAAGAAAACGAAAAAACAAGACAAACGTCATCCAGTGCAACGTACCAAAGAACGACAGTGATGAAGTAACCACTGGCCAGTTTTACAGCAGACTAGAAAGCATCCTGGACAAAAGCAGAGGAAATGATGTGATCATGGGAAATTTCAGTGTCAAGTTTGGAATGGACATCAGCGAAGAAGTGAACGACAAGATTTGAGGACACATGTGCACTGAACAACATTGTCATTGGGGAGACCATTTCACACACAAAACGACCCACAAGACCATATGGGTGTCACCTGATCACTTGACAGAGAACCAGATAGATCACATTTCCATATGAAAGAGATATAGGAGATCACATGACGATGTGATAGTGAAGAGGGGAGCGGACGCGGCGTCTGACCACCAACTGTTGATTGCCAGACTGACATTCAAGTTGAAACAAATTCCATGGTGACAGCAACAAACAGACAAATGTATAGTGTCGACCTCCTGAAAGAGCCACAGACAAGAGAGGTGTACAAGCTGAACCTTGCTAACAAATTACAAGTGTTACCAGAGTTGTATGAAGAAGAACCATACCTGAACAGCCAGTGGCAGAACGGCAAACAGATACTGATATCAACTTGCCATGAAGGCGTTAGCCTCAATAAACAGCAACAGAAAGATTGGACCACAGCAGAGCCCTGGCGCAGGATCCAGGTGCGAAGGAAAATAAATCAGCAGTAAACAAGAGTCGAACAAGAGCAGCAAAGGCACGGTACAGGAAGAGCACACAAAAACCAACAGGGAGATCAAAAAGAGTGTTAAAATCGACAAACGAAACAACATTAACAGTATGGCAGAAAAAACAGAACAAGCTGCAGGCAGTTTAAACCTGAGACAGCTGTACGACACCAACATGGAACTAGCTGGTCAGAATGGCAAGCCAGAAAGCCCCGTGAACGACAAGGAAGGAAGAAGCATTAAGGAAACGGAACAACAGCTAAACAAATGGGCCGAACATATTGAAGAACCTCTGAAAAGACCTGCTCCACTAGACCACCAAGACATACAGCCAGCAGGTGTGGATCTACCCATCAAGTGTGACAAACCTACCAAGGAAGAAATCAGGAGGGCCATACAGCAGTTGAAGAATACTGAAACGGCAGGAACGGACGACACTACAGCAGAAGCACTCAATACATAAATCGACCGCTCTGCGGAGCTGTTGTCCCCTCTTTGTTTTTTACAAAGATTTGGGAAAAAGAAGAGTGTCATCAGACTGGAGAGAGATACCCCATAACAGTTCCCAAGAAAGGATACCTCAGCAACTGTTCCAATTACACAGGTCAATAAGCCGGATTCCGCCCAAACAAATTATGCGTGGATCAAATCGCAACACTGCGCATCAAAGACGAGCAATCCTTGGAGTGGAACTCCTCACTCCACATCAACTTTGGTGACTATGAAAAGGCGTTTTATGTTATAAACTGGGACACGTTATGGAAATCACTACTACATTACGACATGCCTACAAAGCAGGTCAACTTGATTAAGAACAGCTACGAATGAACAGGCTGCACTGTAATACACGGAGGACAGCTAACCAAGCATCTCGAAGTGAAGAGCGGAGTTAGACAAGCTTGTTTGCTCTCCCCGTTCGTCTTCCGTATGGTAATCACTTGGATTATGAAGAAATGCACAAGACAGGGAAGAAATGGAATCCAATGGCCAACGTGGACGCAACTTGAAGACTTGGACTTTGCCGACGATCTGACACTGTTGCCCCACAGCCATCAACAAATGCAGGAGAAGACATGAACTGGCATGAGTGGGCCTAAGTGTACATACAGGTATGGCAAAGGTCCTGAAGGTAAATGCAGACAGCACAGTGTTAATCACGCTGGAAGGGAATGAAATTGAGGAGGTAGAGACCTTAAACTACCTGGGTTATATAATTGACAAGCAACGTGGTACAGACACGAATGTCAAACAACGGATTGGCAAGGCGAGAGGAGCATTTATACAGCTCAAGAATATCGGGAGCTCCAAAGTGTTGTCATTACACACGACGATACGCCTGTTTAACTCCAATATGAAGTCCGTGCTACTGTATGGAGTAGAGACATGGAGGACAATAATGACACACCATCAAGAAAGTACAGACCTTTATCAACAACTGTCTGGGACGAATCCTCCAGATTCACTGGTCAGACACCATCAGTAACATTGACTTGTGGGAGAGAACGCACCAATTGATTGAAGAGATTCGACTCTCCGGAAAACAGCATCAAGTATCATCAGACATGGAACCCACAAGGAAAGGAAGAACACGATGCGGTGAATTGGTCACACTTTCCGGAAACCAGCATCAAGAGTTACCAGGCAGACTCTGACATAGAACCCACATGGAAAAAGAAAAAGAGGTCGTCCAAAGAACACTAGGAGAAGGGATCTCCAGACAGACACAAAAATAGCAGATACACCTAGAGGCAAATTGAAAGAAGACTGCAGTCAACGGCCGATGTCCTAGGAGGGACGATGAGCATAAATGCATGCGTCACCTAGCGCGTGTGTTAGAAAGGTATTAATGTAAATTGACGCGACTAGCCAATCGGGATGTACCACTCCACGTATTGGTAATGCGATTTAATCAACATCAAGCCACCCTTAACCAGAGAATGCGCTTGAGAAGAGAAGAACTGCCATTTGTGTCGTAAATTTACCTTATCAGCTGCTTCCTTGTCGGCGCCGGCTTCAATCAGTAGCGTCATTGTGTCCGAGTGTCCATTGGCCGCCGCCAGCTGTAGGGCTGTCCGCTCACTCTGTCCCAACAAGAAGACGACATTGCCACTATTTATCATATCCGTCATCGATATTTTATAAAATGATAATAATATGTTTTTTTAACTATTGAGAATATGTAGTTATTGACAAAGATACAGCAGGTTGTTTACTAATAAATAGTAAACAACCTGCTGTATCTTTGTCAATAACTAAATAGTAATACTATGATGAAGGATTTGGTTGTGTGAATCTAGACATATGGATTCTCTATAGATACATGATGAGTAGCGTTGGTTATAATCGTCACGAATAACGGATGGAAGAGTGGGGATTATAACGGAGACAACATACAGATAATTAAAAGTGAGATGTCTCAAAATTATATTTCCAATTTATGTGTACGAGAATATCCTGCAGATGGTAAACCTGCCAACGTTGAACTACAGACGCGATGAATTGTGTAGAGCGTATTTCGCTAAATAATGAAGCGTTGTCACCACAAACTGAAAACGCTATCACCAAATATGCCAAATCGAAATCGAAATATGCCATATACAAATCGCTACAATTTTTTTTTTATCGGTGGTGCTTGGAAAATGTTCAGTACGGCTAATAATAGACAAGTATTTTAGTAGACAGTTCAATTTTACTAGACTGTTTAATTTATTTTAGGATAATGTTTACGTTAAATATATGTTATGTATATGCATTACATTTATTACGTAACATTTCTCCAACGATTATTTCAATAAGATGTTTTACTGTTGTACGATAATATGTTATTGTGTAATTGTTGATTTTGTTGTGAATGATCATGCACAATCCAACTGTAAAAGTGCCATGTAATAAACTGATCTAATTTATATTGCTTTCGAGTTAATGTTAAGACCGATATATATATATATATATATATATATATATATATATATATATATATAGGGATGGGGATGTACCTGCGGTACTGAGATGGTCAATACTAGACTAGGGTGAGCTGAAAATGTCGAGATACAAGAATTTGAATTAGTGGACATTACAGAAGAAAACACTGTTGGACGTTGGAGAGGAAACAACACCGGGAATGAGTGTACGGAGTGAAGTCGACAATAAGAGGTCAGAGAACAGTTTAGGGGGATAAAACGACAGACGGGAGAGGTGAGAGATGATGCCAGGAGAGAGAAAGAATAGACAATGAATGACCGAGAGTGCGGAGAATAGTGGAGGGTCTACTCGTTGAGAGGCTGCATAAACAGTGGACCTCCCGCAAGGGTCGCAAGAAGAGGATAACCACACAACTGCATGTTTGTTTGCAATGTATAAACGCCAGTATTATTGTTATCGGCAAGCCACTAAGCATTGCGATCACGTCTGAGGTAGACCAGGTCTGGCCATGTTTTCTAGATTTCACGCCATCCCGAATTAGGTCCTCTTACGTTATTCCGTGAGTTGACATCGACGTGTTCTGCAATCACTTTCCTCACGACGTCGACGCTATTCTTCCGTGCGGCCTCGTGTAGTACCAACTCGTTTCTCAGCACTGCGAACAGAGGAACCAGTTAGAGTCACGCACTAAGACGCCGTATAAGGATTAACCACGGTGCCGCTTCGGAATTTGGGCAGATCCGTGCTATCCGGCTTGCAGGTATCTTTAGGGAGAGTAATCAAATGGCGTTGGTCTTTTCTTTGTGTTGTGGATATGGAACATACTTGTTTGGGATCATTTCGATTTAAAGTTTGAATCACCTGCTGCCAACATTTTCTGCTTACATCCTTTCCACCAACACATACAATTGTTATTTTTTCTTCACATGTGGGAAAAATATATTTTGAATGGTGTCGTTGTGAATAATTTACTTATTTACTTACTTACTAGTCTGCTTGCTTACTAACGTAGGTACATTTGTAGATACTAACTAACTAACTAACTAACTAACTAACTAACTAACTAACTCACTCACTCACTCACTCACTCACTCACACACACACTCACTCACTCACACACTCACTCACTCACCCACCCACTCACGCGCCGATTTGTTTATTTTCGTAGTGGTTCTTCTGTACTGTCAACCAATCATCCAGTCGCCGACAGGTGACGCATCGACGACTGGTGACGCACCTGATATATATATATATATATATATATATATATATATATATATATATATATATATATGTATATATATATATAACACCAATATAACATAGACACCACACAGGAACGACTGCGCTTGTTGTCTCACCAGAGGGGATACTTTAATACGATACAGGCAAACAAAACTGTAAGTGAGCGAAACAAACCAAGTAATGACGCGGCGGCGAGTGGTAATAATTAGCAATTAACACAGTTATTTAGACTATCAATACCGTGCAATCGCCGTCACGCTACAACGTCATGACCACGTAGCCATGCGCGTGACAACAACAGCAGTGCCACGGGTATTAGTATCGACAGTTGAATTACCTTTTCCACTGCAATGTTTTTATTTATTAAGACGCAGCTGCATACACGCACCGCCACGATGCGCATGACTGATTAGCAAATCATAGTAGTTTCAAGGACAGTGACGTTGTATGCTTCATTTGTCCGCACGCCACAAACATTGGGCTTTACTAGTACTAATAGATGCGGCTATTGACGTGACGCTAGTTACAGGTGTGGGCGTTGATGAAGCCAGTGTGGTGTAGGTAGTTTGTGGTGTGTGTAGTATGAATACAAACTAAATGATGCAATTGCGTATATATGCTACGCTGCGATTTGTTGTTTTGTTCACACTTTGTAATCTTGCCAGTCGCATGTTGCGAGAACTGTTACATGTGACTTTATTCGACATCAGTAAGTGTGAATCCGTGTGTATGAGCGTGCAAGCATGCGTGCGTGCGTGCGTATATATACGTGCGTGTGCGCATGTGCGTGTATGTGTAACTGTACACATAGTAGAACTGTTCCATGTTAGCGTGAATGCTAGTATTAGTGTCAAATATGAATACGTCGATTCAGACATACATTATTAATTCCATGCTCCTTCCTCAACAGAATTTGCGATTCTCTCCGCTAAACAAGATTGTACTTCGCCTTCAAACAGTAACAATCAGCGGTTCAATTTATTAGCATGCCATGCAATCCCACAATCTACGACAACGTAATTAAACTTGCTGCGGGCTGATCCTACGGCCAAGCCGACTATCCCAATTACAGCCGGACGGTCTTAATCCTGTATTATCGCCCGTCCGATAGCAACTGCGTTAATGACAGTTGTTTTACAGAATATTTACATAAATTATTGAAAAATCAACGACATAATAAAACACATCGTTTTAGGCAATGTGCATGCCATATTAGCAACTCCAGAACGCTCATTCAGGTACAGATTTGCCTAGCAGAGACCGCGACATAATCGCAACAGACGCGCCATTAATTATCAACGAGGCAGCGAGCGCCGCGCACGGATACGTACTTTCGTTCGGCTGAAGCATCGTAGCGACGCTCGTTGCGCCATCGCTGTCCGGAAGTGACGAGCTGCCGTGTCTCGACCAGCCGCCGTGGCGGGAACTACTCCGGGACGACAGGCTGCGTTCCTTCTCCATCGTTCCCCTGCTACCAACGTTGTCACCGGACTACCCGGCACCACTCAACGCACCTGATCGGCCCTGCCGGAGTTTCCGGCGCGCCGCTCGGCGTTGTCATATTCACCGTCACAGAACTAATTATTAATGCCCGCGAGTCTTCAGCCGCAGCGATCGATCGGTCGGCCGTACGCCGGGCGTGTCTGTGTCTGTCTGCGGGCAACGACAGCGGCGAGTGGACCGGGAACTATGTGGCCCACGTTACAGCGGAAGCCACTCCCCCGGGGACTGTCACGCCTTCCGAGTGAGCGTCAGGTCAGTCGCTCGCCTCACACACACACACGCACGTACACATCACCCATCAACGATCAAGGTATCTATGATCCAGCGCAGTCTGTGCCCGCTCTCATGGCGACGCTGGCTTCGCGAATATGGCGCGATCGATGCGGGGTTATCGATTATTATAATCGAGTCTTTAACGGTCGGTGCATGGGAAGCGCAGCCCCTCGGAGTACGGCCACTCATACGTGACGTTCTCACTGGTGTCTGCTAGTGGTGAGATAGGATGAGCCAGCTGACGTTCAGGTAATATGAGCATGTGCTCATATAACGTTTGCTGATTAATATCGCAGTGAGATCCAGTCGAGTGCATTCGAAGAGATCATGCCATCCCCCAAACCGAACAGGAAAGTGGGAACTAAGTAGAGGAAGGCTGCTCATGCTAAACACCCCCCAGGATCCCTTCATAAATCACAACTTGAAGCACGTGACGCCGTTACATCCAAGACAGATCTTATGTCAGTACCAGAAGCTAACCAAGCTACAACGAAGAAAACCAAACGCAAACGGTCGCCTACAAATAGTTGTTCAGGGTTCAAAGACTGTGAAACAGTTAGGAAACACTGCCATGAATAGCGCCACCAAAAATCCGATATGTTCACAATGCCATGAATTGTACTTGTCATTCATACAGAGGGAATGGATCAAGTGTAATAAGTGCGATACATGGATGTATGTTGCATGCTCTGGAGCTGGTTAAAGGGTGACGGTATTCAAATATGATTTGTGTTAAGTTCACTGTGAGGCTGTTCTGGATACTGTTGTTATCAGCATACTGTGCATATTCTAACAACGTTTATTGTATTGTGAGTGTGTGTGTGTGTGTGTGTGTGTGTGTGTGTGTGTGTGTGTGTGTGTGTGTGTGTGGGTGTGTGTGTGAGTGTGTGTGTGTGTTTGTGTTTGTGTTTGTGTTTGTGTTTGTGTTTGTGTGCGTGTGCGTTTGCGTGTGCGTGTGCGTATGCGTGTGTGTGTGCATGCGTATGTATGTGTCGGCGCGCGTGCGTGTATGTTGTGATATTTTTGATATGTGCGTGCATATTATGTGCATATATTACTCTTGCATTGGTGCGTGTGTGTCCATCTTGGGTAATATTATCACGTATGCTCATATTGCCAATGGGCCATGCTCATATTATCAACACTTTAATATGAGCCATTTGGGGAACAAATTCTCCTAGTTCTCATTAAAAATGTAAACAACTTACGCATGCAATAATGTACACAACAATTGTCAATCACGGTATTTTTCACGTCATATTTTCACAGAGCACATAACTAGTCACATGGCTCCAGAATATATTAATGTATAAAAAGTGGCTCATGTTACCAGACTTTCACCTAGTACAAGAACTAAGTCTAAACGACCGTAAATAAAGTGTAAGAAAATAACAAGTGTTCTGTACGTCATTATTCTACCATTTCCACTTGCTTTACACGGAACACTGTCGCGTAATGTGTGAAGGATGCGCACATACACCCTTAAATATCTGCGAACCCTGGGAAATGGATGACCCGGTGGTCATAAAAAAATCACTTTTTGGGGCAGACAAAACGTTGTGTCACCCATGCAATGGGACGCATTGACGACGGGATTTTCCGACTTCACCCCACTCTCTTACGTCTGTCCACAATGCGACGAGTGGATGTACGCGACATGACGAGAAGACACCGGGATGGCGGAGTGATGTATGCGACAAGAGGACAAGACACCGGGATGGCGGAGTGATGTATGCGACAAGAGGACAAGACACCGGGATGGCGGAGTGATGTATGCGACAAGAGGAGAAGACACCGGGATGGCGGAGTGATGTATGCGACAAGAGGACAAGACACCGGGATGGCGGAGTGATGTATGCGACAAGAGGAGAAGACACCGGGATGGCGGAGTGATGTATGCGACAAGAGGACAAGACACCGGGATGGCGGAGTGATGTATGCGACAAGAGGAGAAGACACCGGGATGGCGGAGTGATGTATGCGACAAGAGGACAAGACACCGGGATGGCGGAGTGATGTATGCGACAAGAGGAGAGGACACCGGGATGGCGGAGTGATGTATGCGACAAGAGGACAAGACACCGGGATGGCGGAGTGATGTATGCGACAAGAGGAGAAGACACCGGGATGGCGGAGTGATGTATGCGACAAGAGGACAAGACACCGGGATGGCGGAGTGATGTATGCGACAAGACGAGAAGACACCGGGATGGCGGAGTGATGTATGCGACAAGAGGACAAGACACCGGGATGGCGGAGTGATGTATGCGACAAGAGGACAAGACACCGGGATGGCGGAGTGATGTATGCGACAAGAGGACAAGACACCGGGATGGCGGAGTGATGTATGCGACAAGACGAGAAGACACCGGGATGGCGGAGTGATATTTGCGACATGACAAGAAGACACCGGGATGGCGGAGTGATATATGCGACAAGAGGACAAGACACCGGGATGGCGGAGTGATGTATGCGACTTGACGAGAAGACATCGAGATGGCGGAGTGATATTTGCGACAAGAGGACAAGATACCGGGATGGCGGAGTGATGTGTGCGACTTGACGAGAAGACATCGAGATGGCGGAGTGACGCTGAAGCTCCGTCGATTGTTATTCCCCCCCCAAAAAAAGAAATTAGTTCCCGCGTCATTGATAAATGTGCATATAATTTGAACTAATTACTAGCAATGAGAGCTTTCCAATAGGCAATATGAATTGTTATTCATACAATAAAAAGCACATTGCATTCCAGAAGCATTGACCTCTTCGGAAATCTGTTAACTTAGGCCAACGGTTCACAAGAATGTTAAGAACGCGTGCCCCTGGAGTTATGGAAGGAGTTTTCAAGAGGTACGCGAAGAGTAAACTGAAAGCAAAGATGGCGGCATCTTGTGTACTAGTCGTGGTTGCGTTTTCACCAACAAAAAAGAATATACTTCAATGCAAGAAAGATACTTCAATGAGATCCATTAGAATTAGCTAAAAAAAGATGAGGGCGTATGATGACATATTCCCAAATGGTTTGAGGCGGAGGAACTATTATGAGATAATGTGCGACCATGTGAATGGATGATGCAATGGCCATGCATACCAATGCTATCCAAGTGAACACATAAGATATGATTCACTTTTTAAAATAACGAATTGAACGATCCACCGACCGACATTCAAAGTAATCCCACCAGAGCTAATACGAAATGTATGTGCGACACTGCGCAGTATTGATTACGTAGAATCCGTCAGATGGCGCCATCGTCAGCAGCTCTTGCCAGCAGTCTATCGCAAATGCTGCCAAATACATAAAAACAAATTGTTAGATTTCGATAAACTACTCTGTTATGCAGTTTTCGGGTTGACCGTAGAAAATTGTTATCGATGCATATATCATGTTTCTACTACATTCGTGATTACCCATGAACCCAGCGTCATTTGCCTTCACCAACTGTTAAAGCAGTAGTAGTAGCTCTAAATAATAATCAGCTCGACTATTGTAACTCTCTTCTCAACAGCATTGCAGGACAGGAATGATCTAAACTCCAACGTATACAGAAGTGTTAACAAGCGTGGTACTTAAGGCCTCCGGATTATCTCTCACTACCGCTACGGTTGCATTGGTTTCCAGTTGAATGTCAAATTTAATTCAAATTGGCTACTATTCTATGTCTTACACTTTCTAATCGACAACCGACCTATTTACTTAATATGTTACATTCCCTGTTATCCCTAGGGCCCTTGTATCATCCGGTTATCACCACGTTTTTGTTCCTAAAAATAAGGGCAATGGCAAACGTGCTTTCTCTGTGGCTGGGCCTACAATCTGGACCCGCTCCCTATTACAATTAATGTATTTCGTAAAAAATCAAAAACACATTTGTTTAAAACTGCTTTTTCACCATACGATAACGTTTCGGGAATGCCATGCTCCAGTGACAAATCATCCCTCTCACCGTGTATGATTTCTCCAAATGATTTTGTTTCTTACGCCTCTGTGCTTGACTTGTCGAAGCCATAGGCGCTATGGAAGTATTATCATTAATAGTCATCACTACACTTACCACATTACACTACTCTATGTACTAAATTAATATAAAAAAAACTTTAGGTGAAAGATTTAGCTGATATATACTATACATTATATGTATATATAATGTATAATACATATCAGCTAAATCTTTAGCGGATATCTACAATACAGTATATATATATATATATATATATATATATATATATATATATATATAACCGCAAAATATTTAGCTGATATGTATTATACATTATATATACATAAAATGTATAGTAGATATCAGCTAAATCTTTCACCTAAAGTAGTATATATATATATATATATATATATATATATATATATATACATATATATATATATCCTCAGAAACAGCTTGGGCGTTGGCAAAAAGAGCTGACGAGCTGTGGAGAATATATATACAAAAATATAAATATTTTACGACAAATATATATAAACAAATATTAAATATATACAAAAAAAATATTAAAACAAATTAAAATAAAATATATCTATACAAAAAATATATAAACAAAAGTATATATACCAACACTATATAAACAAAAATATATACAAAAATCTATAAATATATATATATATATATATATATATACACAATATATATATATATATACAAAATATATATAAAAATATATAAACAATATATATATATATATATATATATATATATATATATATATATATAAATACAATATATATATATACACCACACACACACACACACATATATATATATATATATATATATATATATATATATATATATATATATATATAATATATATATACAAAATATATGTATATACAATATATATATATATATATATATATATATATATACCTAAATTTAATGTGATAAAAACGCCTGGGCGTTGACCTCCTGACAAGTGATATACCGGGAAAACCTTTCGCAACAGCATCACAGCAGGCCACACTAATATTTTAAAAACAATTTTTTTTCGATTAACGATATGTAACACGATATATATCTTAGTAGAACGCATTAATGAACATTAACCAAGTGATCATATTGCCGACAGTTAACAAGTTTTTTCTGTTATCTTAAAAAAAGGAAGAGCTACGGATATATTATAGCAGGGTAGGTCGGCGAAATCTCATTTACGTATTGCACTTCGGAGTACACAGGCGAGAAAACGCCGAGTGTCACACGTTGAGATAAACGAACACAAACCAACGGCCAGACATGCCGTTGCTGACAATGCACAAGATCGGGTCGTTCCGTATGTTGAATACAAAGCCACATCGTCATAGCATCTGTCATATGTGCAATATGTACACGATTCTGCTTTGTGTCGTGTGTTCAGCGTATCTTGTGTTGCTGACCTACTGGTGTAGATGGCAAAATGGTGCATTGCCAATGTTACAGACAACTAACATCGGACTCCTCGATTCTAACACTAAAATGGCCGCTTTCAATCCGACAAGATATTCGCCTGGTAGTACCGCAAAGCCAGCAAATACTCAACCGAAGCACTCGGCGAAAACATCTTCGTCGTCGAAGCCGATCAAGCTACTACACGAGATACCGACAAAGAAGAAGTCGCGGACAGACAACTCTTCATCAGCTGCTAAATTAGCAAACAATTCCGTGCCAAAGAAACCCTTCCTACTTCATGTATCTGGCAAAGGAGGACGACTCGGCAACATGTTGTTCCAATACGCCGCATGTTATGGTATCGCTCGAATGAACAACCGTTCAGCCGTGATACATCTCCACAACTCCGACAAGATGTGGGACGTATTCGCCAACCTCTCGGTTCCCCGCGGGAAGCTTCCGCCGAACGTGAAGACCATTTCCGAAAAAGGATACGCCACTTACAACCGGAAGTTCGAAAAACTGCCGGAAGTCAACGTGGGACTCCGCGGTTTCTTTCAGTCGTGGAAGTACTTCCAGAACTACGAACGTGAACTGCGAACAGAATTTACACTAAATAATGAACTACGCAAACTCGCGAGTGATCGCTTAGTACGAATAGCCCAGATGTATAACAAGAACTCTGCCGTGCCAAAAAAGAATATTACTTTTGTTGGCGTTCATGTTCGCCGCGGAGATACGGTCAGGATACCTGCCTTCCGAGTCGCCAGTAAGTCGTATATCTTAAGGGCTATGCATGACTTCCGGCGTAATTTCACACGAGTACATTTTGTCGTTTGCAGTGATGACATACGTTGGTGTAAGCAAAACCTCGGACATAAGAAGAACGTGTCCTTTTCGGAAAGTAAGTCGGCCAAGGTCGACTTTGCAATTTTGAGTTTGTGCAATCATACGTTGTCGACAATCGGAAGTTTCAGTTGGTGGGTAGGCTGGATGGCCGGAGGTGTTACTACATATTACGCACCTTTCGTAGAAAAGTGGTCGCATCAGTACTTGCAACTGACAGTTGGTGATCATTTCCTCCCAAATTGGATTCCTATGTCTGATTGACGTCTAACTCAGTTGTTTTCTTAGCCTAACCGTACGATCATGATTGGCATGGCTTTGTGCATTTGACGAACAAGTGGATTGTACGCTGTAAACTCATATCATGGCTGTAAAGTCATAGCTCACCCATGCGATGACACCAGTGTATGATATAGCCAGTCACACAAAACGTAGACCTTTTAACGTTTAATAACGGCACAACAGTAAGTTGATGATTACTATTAAGCACAAGTTGCGTATTGCGCTGGAGGAGTTTCCGCATTTCGTTTGGGGTCCTTCGTGTGATTTCAATTATTTCTAAACAACGCATGCAAAGGAAGTCGTCTCTTGGTGGGAACTGTAGGTCAGAAATATATATGACTTATGACTTATGACGTATGACAAAACACTCCATGTCAAGTGCTACGTTATCTAATATCGTTGACGATGATATCATATTACGACATTCCTGATACATTGTCAACCGAAAACTTCACACTGATGGAACTGGCGTGAAGGACTAATATATATAAATCTAAACTTTGTAGAGACAAAGTTACACCCGATGGAATTCCACCAGAGGTCTGGAAGGTGAATGAATCCGAAATAATGAACAGCATTAGAAGTAAATACAATAGGCATATATGGCTGACAAAACGTTATCGAGGTATCACCTTGACACCAGTCTATGGTGAATCTACTGGAAAATGTAAAGGACAATGCATGATATGCAGCCACTGACACATGTATCATGTTTGTATGTTGTTCTGTGTGGTCGTGCAAAAAGTGATAGTTATCATGTTTTATGGTGTGGTGTTTCTGTTGGCTTTTCAGACAATTCACGCATTTCTACGAAGAGATGAAATTATCGTCCAATCTCGTCGTGCCAATGGCAACCTTTCAAGGCCAACTATTTGCTTTCGCTATTTCTTCCTCAATCACCCGTATTTACTTTTTCTTGTATCTAGAAAGCTTTGAAATGGGCAGGGTTGGATCGTACTAAACATAAAGCGCACACATTTAAAAATCGGGGCAGCCATAACAGCTTGTGATATAAATCAGCTACCACAGCTGCTGATATGAATCAGCTACCACAGCTGCTGATATGAATCAGCTACCACAACTGCTGATATGAATCAGCTACCATAGCTGCTGATATGAATCAGCTACCACAGGTACTGATATGGATGACTGCAAAGTTAATTGGAAGAACGAAATCGACAGCTTCTAAACGATATATCATTATGCTTATGTTACATACAAACACTAACTGAGTTGGCACATTTCTATCTAGCATGGATTTTACAGTATGACTAGCATCCACGTTTTTTAATATATGTACCTTTTACACAACTCAATATGATTTAACAACTGTTCTCACTATGTCCCGAACGTGATCTAGAGAATGGATGACACAATATGATTGGCGTCCATTACATTCTAGCTTAATAATGTAGTAGTTACTTACCACGTTGTCATTGCTGGGGCGGTGGTTGTTACAACATGCCTGGTCTCCATTTAACATTTGTGGACCA
Source organism: Oasisia sp. SBJ-2009 (assembly GCA_964017155.1). Taxonomy (NCBI): domain Eukaryota; kingdom Metazoa; phylum Annelida; class Polychaeta; order Sabellida; family Siboglinidae; genus Oasisia; species Oasisia sp. SBJ-2009. The sequence continues at coordinate 2,281,492 of OZ024866.1, read as the reverse complement.
CAAACCATTTGTTCAAAATAACAGTATTCACAACTTGAGTAAAGTACAAAAAGAACCGAACTGGAGCGAACCGGAACGAATAGAAATGAACCGCATCGAGCCGAAAAGAAAAAAAACTATTACACGTTGTTTTATAGTAATACGTATATTACATTTCAGTGGCATTAGCGGCGTGTGTGAGTAAGGTGACACTCTGTGTGTGACATGCAAATGTATGACATATCTACTCTTGACAGCTAGCTAGTCGCCTCACTGGGAAAAAATAGACTAGTTTACGAATTTCAATGTTTAGCAAGGAAAACCTTTGTTGTGCTAGAGACACCGGAACCGATGGTGTTCGCTTATATTGTCCATTGTGTTAATTACACTGTCGATTCGGCTACCCACAATGGTGTGCGAGTGAAACCACAACCTCACTGTCCTCTCCGTCCGCACGTCCCTGTCACACATATCGTGATACGCAGGTGTGGTACAGATGTGGTACAGGTGTGGCGCTTAAAATTCAACCTTGAGCTGATCAGTTGACGCACTAATGCTAAATAAGAAATGAACCAGCTCAGACATCGAAAGTCATTCGCTTGTGCAACAAAAAAAGATGAATTGAACATTTTGATGGTTGATTCCCTTTCTTCAAACAAAGATCAGTAGTGATTGATGACTATGATGATGGTGACTATAATGAGGACGACGACGACGACGACGACGACGACGACGACGACGACGACGACGACGACGACGACGACGACGACGACGACGACGACGACGACGACGACGACGACGACGACGACGACGACGACGACGACGACGACGACGACGACGACGACGACGACGACGACGACGACGACGACGACGACGACGACGACGACGACGACGACGACGACGACGACGACGACGACGACGACGACGACGACGACGACGACGACGACGACGACGACGACGACGACGACGACGACGACGACGACGACGACGACGACGACGACGACGACGACGACGACGACGATGATAACGTTGACGATGATAACGTTGATTATGACTCAAATACCAACGACGACGACGTTTCGACAACAGAGACAATTATGACACGAAACAGATGCCAGTCGTTGGTTCGATGTCTTTTTATTACCAAATTAATTCCAAATAATTGTATCTCTGTCATGACAGGACAATTAAATTCGCAGAACTCGCAGAACAGACCGGCGTAGGGATATATCATTGTTTAGGGGTAGATAAAATATCTACGCTGAAATCTCTCACAACGGTTTTAATTTAAACCTTAGTAATTCCACATAATATTATTATCCATACTATATATATATATATATATATATATATATATATATATATATATATATATATATATATATATATGTATATATATATATATATATATATATATATATATATATATATATATATATATATATATACATATACACACACGAATCTGCGCCCATTCTGATATAGACGAGACACCTCGTGATGTTTAGGATTTGATGAAGAACAATCAATAGGTTGCCGCTTGATATACACGCGTGTGAATTTACGCGAACGTCCGAATGTGACATTTTCGGGGAAGGCAAGTTTGCGGTGACAACATTCGGTATAACAATGGAAAATAAATGTTACGTGTCCTTTTCAGGCGACACGCAGGCGTCGTTCTGATGTATATGATTACATTGCAAAAATGCTACGTATTTCTTTACTTTTATTGCAAACTACGTAGGTCAACAATAGCGGCATACGACAACGTGATTAGTATACAACATACCTTTATTGTATTGCGTTATATATATATATATATATATATATATTATATTATATTATATTATATTATATTATATTATATTATATTATATTATATTATATTATATTATATTATATTATATATATGTATATATATATAATATATATATACTATAGTATATAATATATCTATCTATATATATATATATATATATATATATATATATATATATATATATATATATATATATATATATATATATAGTATATATATATGTATATATATAGTATATATATATATATATATATAATATAGTATATGATATGTAATATAATTTATAGTATATAATATATATGTATATATATAGTATATATATATATATATATATATATATATATATATTATATATGTATATATATATACACACTGTCATTAGATTCCATACACATACAAATAATATCGAAAGTTGTAACGGTGAGACAAACGAACTCTTATGTTATTAAAATAAAGTATATTTGTAAGTATATTTTACATGTTCGAAGGCACGACGCACCATCATCTTCCCACGCTTTCTAATCGGCATTTAAATCAAGCGACTCTTGGTAAGAGGCGATATCTTCACTTAACATCCGGCTGTTGTCTGTTGACTTGCTGGCAGCGTTCATGACGTCACCGTCGCCACCTGTGACGTCACCGTAGTCGACGTCATTAGGTACGGCGGTTTGCCATGTCCCAGAATCCCAGGCCAGGTAGTGACGTAGCTGGTTGATTCCTTCCTGTAGTCGTCGCACGCTTGACATCAGGTGGTTGTCGTCAGGCTGAAGGAAACATGAGTATGACTATTTCGTTGCGTATTGCCACAAAAACGTTGTTGGTGAGACATTGCGAAAGATTAGTAAACAATGCATGTTACTCAAATGTCAGCAGTATAATGTGGCGTGTTATATTATACTTCAATGAGGTGACCTGTATGCATGTAAAACCGGATGTTCGCTCAACTGAGCGCGCACACACCCACTAGCGCACAATAAGAGTGTAATGATTTCGTTACGTATTGCAGCAAAAAAGGTGTTGGTGACTCGTTGCGAAAGATAAGTAAAAAATGGATATTATTCAAAAGTCAGTAGTATAAATTGGCGTGTTATATTTTACTTGTATGGTACACACACACACACACACACACACACACACACACACACACACACACACACACACACACACACACACACACACACACTCATAAATACACCCATAAAAAAACACACACACACAGACATAAACACACACACACACACACACACACACACACACACACACACACATACACACACACACTCATAAATACATTCATAAACACTCATAAAAACACACACACATACATAAACACACACACACACACACACACACACACACACACACACACACACACACACACACACACACACACACATATATATAACACACGCACAAACACACAAAAACACACATACACACACACAAGCACGCATACACACACGCATACACACACTTCAAATTAACACACATTATCTTCTATAAACCTGTTTAACGGTAAGAAAACGCATCCATCAAAAATTATTATATTCACGTCAGTGTCCACAGGTGTTTTTCTATAAAATAATCCACAGCTCTATCGACACTCTCTACTGTTGCTATCCCATTGATTCTATACCTTTCTGGTCGTCTCCACAGTAGTGCCGCTGTAGTCACGTTGACCACCCGCTCGAGTCACATGGTCTGGTCGCTTCTTTGTGCCGTGCAATACGAGTGATGCATTTTTGACAAAACCCTTGTTTGGGGCGCCCGTCTACAACAGCGGAATGTCCTACTTAGTGATGGTTTCAGAATTTCGCAAAATCCATAAACAAATCTTACTCGTTTGACATTAGTTGACTACCGAATCACATTGAATATCTTAGTAAGATATAAGTACTAATTTATTTATTTCAAGCGGATGATTGGTAAAATACTCCAATATCAATGCCCTATGTGAAATAAGAGCTGCTGTGCATATACAGATGGGGTGTTTTGCATGTAGAGGGTTAGAATTGTTCACGTTATCTAGCGGACCCGTTAGTAGGGCTTATGATTCGTAAATTGATGGCTCATTGAAAATCGTTATTAATTTGTTTCTAAATTCGGCCGGTGGTGGAGAACTTGGGGCCCAATATGTCGAAAGGCTGTATGTGGAGTTTCACTCGCAGATTTTCATATTTGTCTATATCATCATTTTTTCATTGTTTTTATGATTTGAACGTTTCACAATCGCTAACGCGTAACCATGCAACACAATTGTAGCCACTCGTTGATATTCGTTGTGTTTTACCTTTTCGGAGCACAGAAACAATGTAGCGCGATCTTTCAAATGTATTAACAAGTGTGATTGTCTTTATCCTGAAGCTAGATAACCCGGCTCGTTATTTGACTAGTACGTGTCCCTACCCTGTCAACGACGTCGAGACGCCACGTACCGCGGGGATCCTCCCCCCACGTGTGCACGGACATGAAGGGCCACCGCAGGAACCCCTTAGTGGACAGGTCCATCGGTCTCGAGGACAACAGCACAGTGTCCGTCCCTGAAACATGTTTCACACATACCACATTCAAAGTGATTGCGCTGAGATGGCATAATACTACTTAGTATTATAACCTGGTCAGCATTGACGGTGATCGTGTAGCTTGCATGAATAGCCATTATAGGCTCAACGTGACATGACCAATTTTAACAATAATGTCAAACAAAATAATGCATCGCCAGTAGCACAGTTATGTTTGGAAACCAATCTTTGCAATGGAGTTGTCTATATCTGTAACAAACCTGTACATTAACTTCCAAAATGCAATTCAAGAAGCTCTGTATATGCTTACCATAACCTATGTAGTATCATATTAGGTACAATTTAAAACACATAAATATATTTAGTGAGGTGGCCCTAATACAACAAAGACGAGAATAGATTCGTACACTATTGTATTGACTAACCTAGTGGCGAGGTGAGAACGACTTCGAGTGCCCCCCGTTGACTGTAGTCGATGTCTAGGTAAAGCTGCACGTGTTCCAGGTAGGTCACTTCGTCAGTTCCTCCTTCACAACCGTTGCTAGGCAACGACAGCGTCAGTGTTTCGCCGCTGAGCAGGCGCCTGCTCGAACACATATGACCGATGGTCAATATCAGTTTGAGTTTCTACCCGTCCATTCTCTAACTGGTCGTAGTATGCGTTTATTGTGTAAGTTCAGTGTGTAATTGTGACTTTTCAAATCGATTCACATTTCATCTCATGACAGATATATTCTTTGCAACACTTTACTGACGTCAATAGGAAGCTTCCATTTACGTGGTAGTTACAGCGTGAAATATATTCACTGAAATCTTTCTGAAAACTCAGTCAGAACACAGCTTAGAAACAGTATCCAAATCGCTGTACATATCTGGTAATGCGTACTCAACATATTCCATCGTTAGCCACATGCAGTTGTAGTAAAACTGTCATGAACAATGTCATAGTATGTGTCTAATGACGCAAACAATTGTAGACAAATGTTAATGGAAACACATTTCCACGTTCGTTAAAGACGGAGTGAGTGAGTGAATGAGTGAGTGAGTGTGAGTGAGTGAGTGAGTGAGTGAGTGAGTGAGTGAGTGGGCGAGTGAGTGAGTTGGTGAGTGAGTGAGGAGTAAGTGAATGATAGCAAACTAAATAACTGAAGCTCCTATATAAAAATGTTATCGAAAGACCTATTTGTCTAGTATAATTTTGTGGATTATAAGGTATGATTTGAATGTTATTATCCAATCGTTGACACAATATACACTACGTGGCGCGGAGAAAGAACAACAATTAAGTAGGTATGTGTAATAGGCGGTGACATTCACTTGTTATACAAATGTGCAAAGTTGGAAGAAGTGAGAACTAAAGTATGTCTTCGTGTAATAGGTTGAGACCAAATGTACGTAGTTTTATTCGTATGCTACAGACCACTGAGCCAGACAAATGTAATGTCCCTGAATATTTATCTGGTATGGTTTAAGACTGTATGCGCGACATCCCGACACTTTTATAAGGGTAGTACCTAGTTGTTGGGTAATTATTATCCAGTTTGGGTAATATTTATATGTCGTGTAATTCATGGTTTACATTATGTATTTGTAGAATTGTGATCTTCATTGTAACACGATATATGGTTAGAGAGAATATAATTATATTCTATACTATACTATTCTATGCCATTCTATTATATTCTACGCTATTCTATGCTATTGTATACTATACCGTCCCGTCCCGTCCCGTCCCGTCCCGTCCCGTCCCGTCCCGTCCCGTCCCGTCCCGTCCCGTCCCGTCCCGTCCCGTCCCGTCCCGTCCCGTCCCGTCCCGTCCCGTCCCGTCCCGTCCCGTCCCGTCCCGTCCCGTCCCGTCCCGTCCCGTCCCGTCCCGTCCCGTCCCGTCCCGTCCCGTCCCGTCCCGTCCCGTCCCGTCCCGTCCCGTTCCATTATATTCTGTCTCACCTCGGTAGTCGCTGGGAGGCGCTAATGGTGCACTCAGATTTCGGCGGGACGGACTTGTAGAGTTTTGGGTCTGCGGCGTTAATGAGTGCAGCAGCGTTCAGTAGACCGAACCCGAAGCGACTGTTCACCCAAAAACCGGCCCCGTTCATCTTCCAACCCGGGTTTGCAATGAGTGGAGCGTAGTTGGAAGTCCACGCCACGAGATGCTGCACGTCTCGCCACGTCAAGGCCGGGCTGTGGCAGGAACCGTCGTTAGTGCACAGGTGTGTCCGTCTCATGTACGGTACTTGTGGTGTCATCATAACGTACACAATTATACATGGATGACTACATCACAAATGCAACTCTGCCGCCAACAATCATAGTTGTAACGAAGATACGAACGTGATAACTTGAAACAGCAGGAAGGTGCATATTTGTATAATAACTGTTTCAAGGTAAAACACATAAAACAAAGGTCGCCATCGTAAGTTATTTGTTTAGTACGCAAATACTGCTCAAAGAAATCATATATCTGACTTGCTCCAAAATAAAAACACTGGGGAAAACAGGCAATCCTGTATTGGTTCTACAGCAACGAAGTGGACATAAGGAAAGGAACTTTAACAAAAGGATCGGACTGCATGTTACCTACTTTGCTTCGAGTAGTAGGGCGAATATGCCGGCTGCGAGAGGCGCAGACGCCGAGGTGCCGGTGTGGGACGACGTGCAGGCGTCGTGGAGGTCGGTGCTGATCTATAAATATAAATGAATATATATATATATATATATATATATATATATATATATATATAAAGATATATATATATATATATATATATATATATATATATATATATATATATATATATATATATATAAAGTAATATAATGTAATATCATATACATATACATTATATATGTGCAGGCGTGTTTATGAATATCTTCACACACACAAACACACACACACACACATAATATATAAAACACACACACACACACACACATATATATATATATATATATATATATATATATATATATATATACGGTTACCGCAAAAACAGTACCGTATATATATATATATATATATATATATATATAATTATATGTGTGTGTATGTGTGTGTGTTTATATGTATAAATATACATATATTAATATATATGTTTATGTAAGTATATATATATATATATATATATATATATATATATATATATAGTGTGTATATATGTATATATGTATATATGTATATATATATATATATAAATATATATATATATATATATATATATATATATACACGGTACTGTTTTAGCGGCAACATTTAGCATTACTGTTAGACATTGTACAGTTGTACAATGTCTAACAGTAATTAGTACTTTGTAAGAAAAGACATAGCCCGTTAGATCCACGCTTAACGGAGAAGAACACTAACTGTTCAATGTACGCTTCCCACAAATCATCACCAGATAGTATTAACAATCAATAAGATACAAGTTTATTCTTCAACGTCTACACCGACACGACTCCTCGAGATAGTCGTACTTACAATCTTCTGCTCGGAGACGGTGCCGCTGGAGTAGGTGGTGGCGATGGTGGAGGCGCACTGCTCGGCGTACCACGGCGCCTGTTGCGTCTGTGAGGCGCTGCTCACGGACAACGTGTAGATACTGCCCGAGTAACCGTCGCAGTCGCAGTTGTCACCAGAGCCGCCGCCATTACCAGAAGCCCACACGTAGATGGCGCCCTTGCCGTCGCGACCCTATAACGCACAGAAGGTGTTACGGTGGTCAGACGAGTAGGTAGTCTCAATTAACCAGATTCCGTTAGGTGGCAGCACTGGTAAATTAAAGGGTTGCTGACCTAACCACCAGGGCAGCCTTACCTCAGAAACGAAACTCATGAAACTTTAAAATTAAGCTTCATATATAACTGAAGATGTAGATTACCCACGCTCCGTGAAGTAGCAGCACTTTATACGGATAACAATCAAAAGGCCGCTAGATGAGCAACCTATCTTTTTTGGTTGTTACGCAGCCGAGCGAGAGTCGGTTAAACGAGACTCACGAGTCATTAACTCACAGATAACACACAGTTCGTTGAATTGATACCACGTTTGGGAAAGTGGCTTATTTTTAAGGTTCATCTTTTTAAAGGGATATTTTGATAATGTTTAATCTTTGTAATGTACGATGGTTTTAATAACGCCTGCAAACATATTTATTTAATATATTTCACTGTCTTGCATTGATTACAAATCTGTTTTATGAATCATTTATAACTTCGACGACATATCGAAACAAATAACTCTGTATGTGCAAAGTTTATTGTTTGGACTCCGCCTATACATGGTCATAAATATTCGGTTTAGTTAGCCAGATTTCGGTGTTATCCGATAATTTCACAGTGTGTATAGTCTACCATCAGTAACGGTGTGGCTCACTGCACGTTATGCACAGATTTGCAAAAAAAAAAGAAACATAAAAGGTACTTAAGGGAAATTATCACGTTTTGATGCGATATTTCTCGAATGCATATTTGTTATAAGTTTACAATGAATCCCTTTAATTTGGTTAACAATATTTGTAGGCATGTATCGGACCTCCCATGAACGTACACTGTTGATAGTGTTAACTGCTGAAACGTGAGTGTGTTGCCTTTTTTTATTGTTCCCTAATTTCTTGTCGTTTCCTTGTCGTCTGCTCAGTAATTCTAATTTCTTCGCGTGTTCAATAATGTTAATGTTAGCTTGACATCACAACGACAGGTAATAAGAATGACTTATTTCCAATGTCATCGCCATGTCCCATTGGGTCAATTCGCTTACTATAATATAACTAGACTATGATTAATTACCCTGTAGCCAAGGATGAAACAAATCACCGCATAATTATGATGTTAAAACGTTGTACTACATGATAACATTGCAGATATAATGGACATCAAACTATTATAAACACCTTGATCCGAATTATTAGTATATGTGTTTTCGGACGAAATATTTGCCAGTATACGATACGTGATATGTCGTGTACTGCGATATTAATCAATAAGGACATTAATAGACAGAGAATTGCGGTCGCTATTTTAAGGTTGTTGTCCGCGATGGTGGTTGGTGCCAGTTCTTGCCCCGCGGGTTGTGATTGGTAAACGGACCGGGTTCACGGAGTGGTGTCCGGTATATCTGTTGCGGTCAATCCCCCGGTATCGTCTCAGACGAAAGGACTGTGATATCATGTGCGACTGGAAAACATTGTGTAGGACGTAAAATGCCCTGGAGCGAAGGGTCGGATGCCGGAGTGACGTGTCGTGGTTGCTGACACTGTGACACTGACACTGGAGATCACGTCGAGTTAGTGGGAATGTGGTGGTAACTACATACACGTCTCCTCGACTCAAGGACACACGTCGAGGTAACCACTGTTTAGCTGAACTATTCTCGTTGAATCTGTATCGAGTTAATCAGCTTCTTACATATTCTCGTTGCATTGGCTGCATTGAACCTCCAGTTTGCTCGCTCTCTCACTATCCGTTTTTCTTCCTCTTCTCTAAGAGACTGTGACATCGCGACTGGCAAACATTGTTTACAACATATGACGGCACTGAATCGCCATCTTTCTGTAATTTACTCTCCAGTTGTTTGTTTCCTTTTAAGCGGTTGTTCAGCTGGTTCTGTAATGGAGACCCTCTTTCGAAATGGCTATAGACAACCATCTTACCTCCACAATTATGTCAACTACGTCATTGGCATCGGAAAATTTCATTTTTGTTCTTAGGTTCTTTGTACTTCCGCGCTGGGTTTCTTTCCCTGGTTAAAGTTTGTGTTCCCCACAGTACTACCTGTCTATTTGTTAGAGTTATGAAGGAACCTACCGACTAACACGTTCTTCGTTGGAATGACGTTGCAAAGGGACAATAATATCCTGTAATGTGTGGATAACGTTTGGCAGTGGACTCATTACTATACCATTATATGCTTGGACAGGTAGTTTTATGCACATAGTAAATAATATCATACTATACGTTGCAACCACTTCAGAAACCAGCCTCATCAAAGATCAAATAAGCGGTAAAGATAATCCATATAGTGGATCTGAAATCCTCAGGAAGCCTGGAGGCGACTAAGGGGCATCCGAACACAAGCACAGAAGACCATAACGTATGCATGACTCACAGAAGATCACAATGTCAGTAAGAAAAACAGCAGATAATAACGTCACCGTGACAAACAGAAGACCATAACGTCAACATATCAACCAGAAGATCGTTACGTCAACACGTCAAACAGAAGCTAGTTTTAGAAACAATTGTTACAGCTTACGTGTGTTTGCGTATTACTTTAAAAATTATCTCTTACAAAAATATCAACATATCATGTACAATATATGATTCTTACATATTTCAGATAAGTCTTCACAGTTTTAAGAATGTTTATATACACATACATGCAAAGATGCAAAGAAGTGTTATACGTATTTATGGATTGTCACTTAATTATTTCTACGCGTACTACAGACAAGCATGGCATCAGAGATAATGTCACCTACAAAGAGACAAAAATCGTATTGAAGAAAAACCACACATTCGTATGTAGAGAAGTAAATTAAATTTGTAATACTACGAGTGGTTCCTGTGATAGCGACTTTATGGGGTTAACAGGCGTCACTGACCCCATTTCACAGTTCTTTTTTAAATACTTATGATGATATTTGTTAATGTAGACATTATGATTATGAATTCGTATACTTGTTGAGGTAAAAATATACATCTTGTTCTTAGTCATGTTCACAACGTCAACACAACCAACAGAAGACCGTGATGTCAACACGAAATATATGATCATAACGTCAACATAACAAAAGAAGATCGTAACGTCAACGTGACAAACAAAAGACTATAACGTCAACATAGCAACAAGTATCAACATGATACACCGAAGATCATATCGTCAACATACCAAACAGATGACCACAACATCAACATGATAAACAGC
>OZ024866.1:2252753-2257753 GCA_964017155.1 Oasisia sp. SBJ-2009 | reverse complement strand
TAAAATACATTAATCACACAGACGGGGCAACGCGGTGGCTTTGGTGGCGAAGGATGGATCACTGGGCGTAATAATGGGCCACGCTAACGGCACGTATATTTAATAATGCCCGACAGCATCTGACGGTTTATTAAATAAGCTCGCCCCAGTGGCGTAACACAGGCTCACGGAACACAACTAACTCGACGCACAGGGCTGTGATTCTTACGTAGCAGTTCAAATTATGTATTGTTCGTGAAGATGGCGCTGACAGAAATAAACACGTGCTAGAGATACAGAGATCGCTGATAAAATAGCATGCCGCGATCGTTCCTTTTTTAATACTACCAAAATATCATCTAAATATCTACACATCACGAAAGGTAACACTTAAATGTAATACAACAAATTGAAGCAGCCTGTCTTGATGAGCAACGTAAATGGATATTGTTGCATTATATGATGGAAAGATAGGGTGCAATGTCATCAGATCCAAACGACAGAGATTACAAGTTAATTTATTTTAAATCAGAGTGAACGACACCATGGTTACTCCGTCAGGTAGATGTAGAAATATATGTGACATGTTTGAGGTGAACCTTTCTATGGGTTACCTAACCTCGACTGTGCCCACAGCTGCATGTCTCCCAATTAATATGTTGTCCTGATTCACAAGCACAACATTCAACGGGTTGCGAAACTATTCATTCATGCTTTCTTTTTTGTCTCAACTGAATATCGGCAATTCTCTGCAACACGACGTCAGCAAGTTACAACTACACCCAATTGATCGACTGCAAAACGCTGCTGCCAAAGGAAATTCACACGCATCAAACGAGAACAGAGCAGTGCATTCAAAATCTTGCTCTCTTTATCCAAGTAAATATATACCGTGTTCCCCACCTAATTATGCAGTATTACCTAAGTTGTATTCTTATAATATTTGTTTGTCTTTGATTTTTTTCAATGACGTTACTAATGTTATGCTCTTTATAACGTTGCTTTTGTTACATTTTAATAAGACGCATATTTTGTGTTGATAATTTAAAAAAGGAATCATAAGCAGTTCGCTTCTTTCGTGCTTATTGTTGATTTTCCATTGTGATTTGTATGCATATATCCTCTGAATATATTTTGTACGGTTTCAGATCATCACTCAATGAAGCAATTGTCTGGTCAATCAACAAGACGGTTTTTGACGATCTGTCCAAACAACGCCAAGGATTCATTGACTATCAACCAACACGCACATTCACGTGTCCGTGTTAAAAAAATATTTGCAAGCAACAGCTTGTCAACAAGGTTCAGAATTCAAACTACTCATTCGTGCGCCGGGTACGCGGGTTTGAATTAATGATCCGTCGACGTAATTCACAGTTCGCGTGCCTCGTCGACATCCGGGTCACACAGCTGCCAGTCAGTCAGCTCTCTCGTCTTGAATCGCATCACTTATCTCTGTAAGGTTCTGCTGGTGACAGACTTATGTACTCAAATATACATAAGTCCTCCTTTATCTTTATCGTCGTATATTACCCATACGGTAACAGTTCATCGTTCGTACTTCCGAGGCACGTGTTTAAAAGATTGGTCAGTCGGTGGGTTAGTCGGCCAGTGACTCGCCGAGATTCGACGACTTGCTGAAGCAATCGTTGAGTCGGCAAGTCGGTCGGAAAATCAATGTTTGATTGAAAGAATGATTCTTTCTTTCTTTCTTTCTTTCTTTCTTTTCGTTCGCTCGTTCGTTCGTTCGTTCGTTCGTTCGTTCGTTCGTTCGTTCGTTCGTTCGTTCGTTCGTTCGTTCGTTCGTTCGTTCGTTCGTTCGTTCGTTCGTTCGTTCGTTCGTTCGTTCGTTCGTTCGTTCGTTCGTTCGTTCGTTCGTTCGTTCGTTCGTTCGTTCGTTCGTTCGTTCGTTCGTTCGTTCGTTCGTTCGTTCGTTCGTTCGTTCGTTCGTTCGTTCGTTCGTTCGTTCGTTCGTTCGTTCGTTCGTTCGTTCGTTCGTTCGTTCGTTCGTTCGTTCGTTCGTTCGTTCGTTCGTTCGTTCGTTCGTTCGTTCGTTCGTTCGTTCGCTCGCTCACTCGTTCCTTCCTTCCTTCCTTCCTTCCTTCCTTCCTTCCTTCCTTCAGTCATCCAGTCATCCAGTCGGCCAGTCGGCCAGTCGGCCAGTCGGCCAGTCGGCCAGTCGGCCAGTCGGCCAGTCGGCCAGTCGGCCAGTCGGCCAGTCGGCCAGTCGGCCAGTCGGCCAGTCAGTCAGTCAGTCAGTCAGTCAGTCAGTCAGTCAGTCAGTCAGTCAGTCAGTCAGTCAGTCAGTCAGTCAGTCAGTCAGTCAGTCAGTCAGTCAGTCAGTCAGTCAGTCAGTCAGTCAGTCAGTCAGTCAGTCAGTCAGTCAGTCAGTCAGTCAGTCAGTCAGTCAGTCAGTCAGTCAGTCAGTCAGTCAGTCAGTCAGTCAGTCAGTCAGTCAGTCAGTCAGTCAGTCAGTCAGTCAGTCAGTCAGTCAGTCAGTCAGTCAGTCAGTCAGTCAGTCAGTCAGTCAGTCAGTCAGTCAGTCAGTCAGTCAGTCAGTCAGTCAGTCAGTCAGTCAGTCAGTCAGTCAGTCAGTCAGTCAGTCAGTCAGTCAGTCAGTCAGTCAGTCAGTCAGTCAGTCAGTCAGTCAGTCAGTCAGTCAGTCAGTCAGTCAGTCAGTCAGTCAGTCAGTCAGTCAGTCAGTCAGTCAGTCAGTCAGTCAGTCAGTCAGTCAGTCAGTCAGTCAGTCAGTCAGTCAGTCAGTCAGTCAGTCAGTCAGTCAGTCAGTCAGTCAGTCAGTCAGTCAGTCAGTCAGTCAGTCAGTCAGTCAGTCAGTCAGTCAGTCAGTCAGTCAGTCAGTCAGTCAGTCAGTCAGTCAGTCAGTCAGTCAGTCAGCCAGCCAGCCAGCCAGCCAGCCAGCCAGCCAGCCAGCCAGCCAGCCAGCCAGCCAGCCAGTCAGTCAGTCAGTCAGTACGCTAATGAGTCAGTCAGTATATCAGCCAGTGAGACAGAGACAGAATGTATCCTTATGCTTGTTTGTTTCGCAGTCGCTCATACGAGTCAACGTTTGCATGCCTTGTAGCATTAATTGATCCGTCAGCGATAGCGTAGTCATCTCGACACGATCATGTCCCCGGGCCGTGGCCGTGGCCGTGCACGAGTAGCGAGTCTCCCTCAGTCCGCCCCAAGGCACGTCGACGGTCGCTGAACCGAGCTTTAGTTCTCCTGAGACCTCCGGCGACATTCCGCTGAATTTCCAATGGCGGAGTGTAGTTTCATAGTATTCAGCGCACCTGGCTCTCAATCCAGGGAGCCGGGTTCGAATCCTTTTCTGTCGTTTCGAACATTGGGCAGGTTCGTTCCCTCCACATTGCTCCAGTTCATTCAGTTGTATGGATAAGTACCTGGCTAGGGACAGGATATATTTGCATATGAATAGTCGAGATGGCGGTTAAATCCCAATGACTGGATTTCGTGCTACGTAAGAACGTATTTGTAGAGTTTCCACCATAAACTTGAAGTCGCACTTCCTTGCGCGATCACGTCACACCCATGGACACGTGACCATGCAGATTGATGTCCGTGAAAGTGTCTACACAGTGTATTATCTTTGATTGCTCAAAGCAATTTACACTTTATTCACAAGCAGTTCTGTTCAAACAAACACCATCTCGGCGTCTCTGGGAAGCATTCAGCCACGCTGCAATTAACACGCGAAGACCACTCGCAAACAAAATATTCATCACTGTCTATAGTCAAGTACTCATTCATACAGCTGAATAAACTGGAGCAATGTAGAGCGAAAAACTACTTGCCCAAGGTTTAAACCGGCAGCAGAGGATTCGAACCGTGGTCCTTGTAGTGTGTAGTCCAATGGTCTACCGCTGAACCACTGCGCTACTACAAAAGTCATCCGATAATCGCTGTACCGGGAGGCAAACAGAGAGGTAGAAAGACGAAGTGATAGGAAGAATACATCCTGTAGAATGTACCGGGAGGCCAACAGAGAAGCAGACAGATGAAGTGATAGGAAGACCACATCCTGTAGAATGTACCAGGAGGCCAACAGAAAGGCAGACAGATGAGGTGATAGGAAGACCAGATCCTGTAGAATGTATCGGGAGGCCAACAGAAAGGCAGACAGATGAAGTGATAGGAAGACAACATCCTGTAGAATGTACCAGGAGGCCAACAGAAAGGCAGACAGATGAGGTGATAGGAAGACCAGATCCTGTAGAATGTATCGGGAGGCCAACAGAAAGGCAGACAGATGAAGTGATAGGAAGACAACATCCTGTAGAATGTACCAGGTGGCAGACAGATGAAGTGATAGGAAGACAACATCCTGTAGAATGTATCTAACCATCGCATATCTGAGAGGGAAGCGCAAATAATTGACAAAGATGGCGGAAGCTGTCTGCAAGTGTACAATGGTGTCCCAGCGACTTCATGGAGCGAATAAATACAGACACGGCCATGTTTTATTGAAGCGAATTCTTAAATTCGTCATTCTGTGGAATTCCATTGACAATACAATTTACTTTCCGTTGTGTGACTTCGCCAGCTAATATTTGGGGCGAGTCATTCTTTACGTGTTTGTGAACCGAACTACTATATCGAACACTGGACAGCATACCTGTCGAGTTCGCCAGCAGAACAGAAGCTATGTGTATGATGTCGCCCACTGTATACCACGGACCATCTCGAAGAGGTTACGTTGTAAAACACTTTCGTCGATATGTTGTCGTCAACGTCTGTCTCTAGGTGCTACGTGTGTTCATGAAGACTACAGGTTCACTTTTAGCAGTCGGCACTCGAAGTTGGACATCAAGTTGGATGGTAAGGAAAGACAACAGAAGGTGTTGTGTGTCTTGTAGAAAGGCTTACGGAGAATGGACATATACAAACAGAAATGTGACGTCAAACACTAACGGTAGAGAGTGTTAAATACGTTTGGGCACGAATAGACTTTCTGTATTTAATGGCTTTGTTTTTATGCTCGTTCGTGAGTAACATAATTA
>OZ024866.1:2145253-2247753 GCA_964017155.1 Oasisia sp. SBJ-2009 | reverse complement strand
CGGCAATCTAAATGACTGCAGTCTGCGCTGTATACAAACTTATTGTTTTAGATTTGTGTGAAATTGCGAAGGGGTTGGTTTTGCAGAGGAAGAGGAGTTAGGGAAATGCATAAGGAAGAGAGGGAAGAGGAGGGGAGTTAGGGAAACGTGTCGGGAAGGAGTAACTAATGTTGGACGAAGTTCCGGAGGGCGGGGCGGGGCGTGAATAATAACAGACAACGCTACAATTAATACGCGCCAACTACTCCCATATAACTATCTATCAATGTTCATAGCCAGGTACTCAATCACCAAGCTGAATGAACTGGAGCAACGTATTATGAACGGACTTGCCTAATGTTCCACAGGATTCGGATTACTGCGCTCTACATTTACAACAAGACAGACAAAACACGGCAGCCAGCTTCCAGGTAACTGTCCTTACACGGGGACAACGAGTCTATGAAACTGTTTGCAAGACGTCACGCTATCTGTACAAACAACCTTTCACGCGACAATTATTGTCCTTTCCACATCAAACTAGTTCCATCCCTGCGCGACATCGAGTATAAATAATGGATTCAGACAATAATAGCAATTGCCGACGTTGGTCTAAATACGGCTCGTTGTCAAATGAATAGCTCACATGTTGATATCATTACAATTTCAACAATCGCAACAGCCGCGGTCAATTCAATACGCATTGTATTTGTGTGAAGTGTGCGGTGTTTCTAACACGATTATGTCATGGAGTGAACACACATATTCACCATTTCGGTGAAGGAAACAGAAAAGATAGGCAAATTATCAGACTGACTGAACTAGCATAGCAATTGCCAAAATTCAAACACTGCCATGGCAATGCAAGTAAATTATTTTGTCTAAATGTGATATTTGTGAGTATGATATCCACGTTATTCAAGCAATAGTTATGATTGCACAACTAGCAATGTCTACTGACGTCAACGTTTGAGCCACCATCGGCGGCCTTCTTCAGGAATGAATTCAGTTGCTGAAGCAGGCTGCCGATGGAAACGTCGATGTAAGTAGAAATTACTAGTTGTGTAATCATAAATACTGCTTGAAAAATATACTTCCAATTTGATGAACATTTACACGAAGGATATCCACGTGTTTATGATTTTCGAATTGTTGCTTAATCCTTTGCTGCAGTTGCGCCACTGGTTTGATTGTCAAAGATAGTGTCGTTGAAGTAGTCTATTATTATTAGTGTGCACATCCTTTTAGACCAGATGAAGTTGATTAGACGCATGGTTGTGACACAAGGTTTTACTTATATACTATTTTACTACTTTTGTTACGGTTTGTACTGTTTGTCCCATCAGTCGAGTTCCTCGCTCTTCCGGTTTTGTTTCGTACAAAACACGAGACAATTCCTCTCTAGTGAAGATAATTGATTGCGTACATATAGACAATTCATATTTACGCTTCATCGCGTATAATGTATAATCTGTCTTTTACTAGTTATTATAATCTATTCAGATGTGTTTTCATGAATTTACATATTCCATTTGCTACAAGCCGCGTTGTGTAATATGTAGTAATTCTATGACATTAACAGCAGTGTGGTTATCGCCTTCAAAAAAGCAACTATTCAAATTTCAAAAGAGTTTATATCCCGTGGCTGTATTAGCAAATCCGACTTAACAGTAGATCAGTATAACATAAAAGAATCGCACGATCGAACCACTAAGCATATTGATGTGGGTAACATTATTTAGTCGACTTAACGTACTGAAACCTAGCGCATGAAGGTCGTTTCATGATGTAATTGTCGTCGGCATCTCAATTTGCCTAATCCTGGATCTTCGTAAGATGAATTCGGAATAGTGCGTTTTCAATGGGAAGTAATCATATACATAACGGGGTATATTACTGTGTCACTATTTGTACATTCAGTTCCTGTTGAATTGTGTTCTAGTCGAACACTTTCCGGCTGATCGAATCCGGGATAAATGAAGTCCCAATACACATACCTATGAGTTTGTAAAGAAAACAACGTAGTTGAAGTAAACACCATTGTCTAAAACGTCAAGACAATGACAATCAATAGAATATCTTTAAGGTATACGCTATTAGATTTGTATTTACTACAGTCTACATTATAAATTTACAACTGTTTGTCACGCATTTGGTAAAAATGATTGAGGATCCACTTGATTAAACGAAATTCTCACACACACAACCGTCGCACAATGTCTTAACTGTTCACCAGTACTAAATGACTAAAGACAGACTTGCCGGTGTCTCACCTGTCCATGGTTCCTGTACCCGAACTTCGTGGCCACCTGTTCGGCGATCCGCTGTCCACCGGGTATGTAGGCGGCCCACTTGTTGGTGTAGTGGACACTCGACTTGACACTGCCCACCACGGCGAGCAGAACCAGCAGCGACAACGTCTGCCCCCACGGCACCATGTCAACTGTACCGCCGTCTTATGGTCGCATCGGACACGCCACGCTCATAGCGTCAGCTTCCCCGACACCCGAACCTATTGTGAGAGAGAACGAGATGGCGACGGCGGGTCGCTCTTAAGACCCCATTGATGAGGGGGCGTGGCGGAGAACCCTTCCCGGCATTCAGCGGGCGTCGTGTACCTGCCGGAACGTCGATTGTGTTGGCGTTTGCGCGTGCTCCTATTGTAGCCGCGCCTCGTGAAATATTAATAATCAGTACGTGGATGGCGTCGCCCTTTGATCGGACAATTACACGGCAGTTAATGCATCCATACGCCGCACACTCCGCGTTAGCGTAGCTGATATCGCCGTCGCAATTTCCCTTGTCGTATGCCGTATCACAACCATTAGGCGTTATTAATTAAAGACAATTACGGAATGAATACAGCCCGTATCTGGTTACGGGGCAAAGTAACGTGGCATTTAGTTGTCATAATATTACGTTGAAATGACAAGGGTAGCATTGTTGTATCCACTGGCTGCCACATATTCAACGTTAATGGAAGCATTAATGGAATCGATGTCACCATTATGACACATAGGTTGTCTGAGACCAACCTTTTATTTCCGTTTTATGGCAATAAGGTTTGAGTAAATTGCAGTAGACAATTCAAAAGAGTTTACTCTGTGTAAATGTATATGAAAGAGACATTCACAACAGTATCCACAGTCTTCAACAATGCTTTCAAAATCTAAGGCCTCACATAACACTTTCGATAAGTCCTAGATGTGTGTGCGTGTGTGTGTGTGCGTGTGTGTGTGTGTGTGTGTGTGTGTGTGTGTGTGTATGTGTGTGTGCGTATGTGATGTATGTGTGTGTCCGTATGTGCGCATATGCGTGTGCACTGTGTGTTTGGTGGGTCTGAGAAGAAATGAGCTTTGAGAAACACTTTATCGGTCGGTTTTGTCCAAATGTTATGGCGAGCTCTGGATAACCACACATACCAAGCATTTATGAGGTTTATGAAGAAGATGAACATAAATAAAAACGAACCATTGTTTTTCTTATTATATTAAAATCGAATAATGCTGTACAGCAAGAGAAATGGTTGAAAGATGCGTTGGTGAAAAATGTATATAATTTCTACCGGAGGACGAGAAGATAGTTTGTCGACATGGCAAGAGCATAGATAGGTAGACAGTGGTGACATCTCTTGTACGGTTGGCTCTACAGTCGAGTATGCCTATGTCAACCACAGACTGCGCGAGCGCTCACTAATAAGACGACGTTCGACTTTGGACGTCAACGATTGATGACGTTGTTCCATCGCGTCGACTTCTTGTGACATCCACAATGAGTTGTATCCAACCAATCATGTCCCTTGTTGTTCCTCTCAAATCCTCCGTTGTGAGCTGTTCAGCATCCCAGATCTCATCCATCCTTCCAATGTGTGATAGTCGTAGTTTCCGCTCGCCTCAATCCTTCCTATCCCATTAGGGTAGGTTTTTCTAACGTGGCTTTCTGTTTTGCACGAGATACGGTAGTTATGTTTTGAAAGATCAATACGTGATGTCCGTGGGATACACAGGCAGGGTGGAATAATCGAGGATATTCGAGAGGAGCCAGCAGGAATGAAGATGGCGTAATGGCGGTATATCAGTGAAGTAATGGAGAGGTATTCATTACATTAAGTAGACAGTTTGTGGACTACGGCGAACATAAAGTCACGACCATACACATAACAGACATTTCATTACCATGAACAGAACAACGCAAACAAAGAATCCAGCACTTCATTCCCAATCCATTTATCCGATTACGTCATGATTCCCAATCGATACAAGTTCACGTAGTCATTGTGTTAGGGTTATTATAGGACACCCGCTATGCCGTATCGACAGTCGTAACCAACAGAAAGGTCTCATTAGTTTTATTCCAAAGCTGTCATTTTAGCATTACCTGGAAGTTTTTTTTCCGCAATAATACCAAATATATGTTAGAGTGAGTGTTGTACGATATGTGCTCTATAAGTGTACGATAACACCTGGATCCAAGGCACAGCTAAGACATCGGACTTAAGGAAGATTTTCATTTACGTTCACAAAATTAACGACCTGAATGCACTGTAATTGTATTCGGTTGAACATGAAGAATGGCTAAAGACCGTTTAAGCGGATATGAGAAGGCGGCTGTGACAGTAACTAGAGACGATATTATAGACAGGTCGCAGAAAACAGTGTAGTCCGCAATTACGAGTGGAGGTCATGCGTACTACAAAATTATCACAATCAAAACGTTAGTTGAAATCACCATTGTTGTAATGATAAATCGGAACACGGTAATCGAATTGAACAAATAAGTTATCAATAGAATCGGACATGTTAAAGCACTAATACAAAACACGGCAACGTAAGAGTGATTGGTATCATTGAGTGCATAACGTGGGTGAAAACAACATGACTAATAGTTTATGAATGACCTATTAAGAGCATTATGTGGTAAATGCCACGGATTGTCGGAGCGACCTTAAAACTAGGACATCGTGTGCTTAGCGAAAAAGCTTTTATTAATTAAAATGCTTGGTTTCTATGTCTGTCTGTAAGTATGTTTGTTTGTCTATCTATATGCCTGTCTGTCTGTCTGTCTGTCTGTATAAACATCTCTCTCGCTCTCTGTCTCTCTGTCTCTCTGTCTCTCTGTCTTTGTCTCTGTCTCTGTCTCTGTCTCTGTCTCTGTCTCTCTATATATATATATGTACATTATATATATATATATATATATATATATATATATTATTACATATTATATATATAATTATATATATATATATATATATACAAACAATATATACAATATGTAATACAATAATAATATATAGGTATACTATTATTTATCATGTAAAAGTTATCGTTTTGATTAAATACGTTGTTACATATACACACATAATATTATATATCTCCCTCTGTTGTCCATCGTGTTCGATGATGATGATGATGATGATATATATATATATATATATATATATATATATATATATATATAACGCAACAAAGGTGTGTTGTATATTAATCACGTTGTCGTATGCGGATGAGCCGCTATTACTGACCTACGTAGTTTGCAATAAAAAGGTGAGTAACAAATACGTAGCATATTTGCAATGTAATCATATACATCAGAACGACGCCTGCGTATCGCCTGAAAAGGACACATCAAATTAATTTTCCATTGTTATACCCACTTAGCCGACTGTTGTCACCGCAAACCTGCGTTCGCCGAAAATGTCACATTCGGACGTTCGCGTAAATTCACACGCGTGTATATCAAACGGTAACATATTGATTTTTCGTCATCAAATCCTAAACGTCACAAGGTCTCCCGTCTATATCAGAATAGGCGAATTCTGAACATGTAGATTCAGTTACTGAACATGTCGCGTTTCCTCTAAAGGTAGCACAGGTAGATTCGTGTGGTATTGGTGTCAATTACAGGATCGTGACATTTCACTGTTCTCTGTAATACTCCTTAGTTATTCACGATGATGTGATTTGGGTTTGGATAGTAGATGAATCTACGCACGATGCTGGTAGAAAAACACGTTTAGTCATTTGATAGATAGGCATAGAAATATCTAGAGCTATGAAGAACTACACTGGTGTGCATCAATTTCCACTGTACATGTAAACAGTATGTGCTTCGTGTGTTTTACTGCTGTGTTTTCTGTTTAATACACTACTGCTTGTGTATACTTAATTTAGAAATAATCAAATTGGACAAACGTATGTAATTAGAATACAGGACAATGCCATAACAAAAAGACGAAGGTATGTGTTTCGTGGCTGGTTTCTTCACAGCCATCGGCGACATTTCAGTAATAACAGACATAAGGCCTACTGAGTCCATATGTCCAAAGATCGACATTCTTCAATCGAGTCAATCCAGATTCAAATCCTCTTGCGGCTGCTTCGAACACTGGGCAATGTCGTTCGTTCCACATTGCTCCAGTTCACACAGCTTTATCAATAAACAGTTGAGGTCAAGTTGATATTTGCATACGAATGATATATATATATGCTGTAATTGCAGAGTGGTTGCATGTTTCTGAAAACAGTCAAATTCCATTTGGTTTACCAGGTCCGTCAGAGAATGATGTGTAAACCACTTTACAAGTGCTAAGGATGGGATACCGCGCTATAGGTCTATTCTATAGGAATCTTCCTTTACGGTTTACCTCCATCTTACACTTGGTGATAGCCTGCGCACGAGCGGCGTTTGCGTGGACAGTCGGTGTCTTCTGACAGCGATCCTGCTTCAAAGTCACACCGCGGTTTGCGTCCAATACTGCCATGCAACCGAGCCATTGTTTTCGCATATCGTCTCATTATGGCATTGCCATCTAACACGTTGACATTTCCAATACAGACGCATTTCGCGAATATCGACTTCGTAGCCGCCGGTTATATGGCAAAATATTGGCCCGATGCTGGGTGTATCACTTTGCCCCGTGTCAACCGCACGAGATCACAATGTCAGTCTTCTCAGTCGGCGGGCCATCACATAGGAATAACATTCACTCTTCATATAAACAGAGATAGGCAATTTACGTTTATTAAACGTCATTTTTAAATTAAGTTATTATGTTATTATGTTTACCAACAGATCTTTGGTGGTTGCATGTTTAAGGGCGACAATAATATATTATAATAATAACAATAATAATATACTTACTTTTAGCAACGTCTTCCCCTGTTGTATCACTCACACACACACACACACACACACACACACACACACACACACACACACACACACACACACACACACACACACACACACACACACACACACACATATACACACACACACACACATACACACACACACACACACACACACACACACACACACACACACATCACAACACAACACAACACAACACAACACAACACAACACAACACAACACAGCTGCAGCACACACAAACAAACACACACGCGCGCGCGCAAACACACACACTAAATAATAATAATGATAATATTATAGAATAAAAAATACTAACAAGATAATTGTTATTGATACTCTTAATCCTCTGAAACCAGGCTCATAAGCTCATTAGGATTACTTAGCCAGTAAGTGATAAACTCTTGTATATCGGCAATGGTTGTTCAAGCATTTCAGCCCTCATTTAAATACAACGGAATACACAACTAAATGCAGCTGTTGGACAGCTATATTTGTCATCGATTGACGTAATTATTTTATGCAAATGATTCGTACGTATAATATACATGCGCGACATTTGCATACAATGAATTACGTCATGTTTTGTGGGAGTATAATGTAAAACGACGGTCACAGACACGATCTTTGGACGCAAACGCACACGTATTGCTCAGCATACCACGTAACAATAGAGAAAACAACGTGGCCACCGTTCTACGCATCACGTAGGCTAGCTAACGTTTCACTTCCTGTCAACAGAGTCTATATAGAATTCAGTAATATCACCACACTGGTTATTTTGCTACCTGACACGTGGACGTCTCCAGTAGAACGCAGAGGGCAAATATCGTCTTCGTAACCGCCGATTCTACGGCCAAATATTGGCTGGACGCTACATGTATCAGGGAATATAACATAATATTCTTCCCTTATCGTTCTCTCAATACTAAGGGATATAATATGTTAGTTGTTGTCATTTGATTTGTATTTATTGTCACGAGCTACACTACTAAAAATGAGTTGAATTCATCACTTCGTCCCGTATCAAAAGCAGTCAGCAATTGTGATGAATCTGTAGGATTTTCAAGAAAACACGGTACATAGTTTTCAAGAACTTCCCAATAGATGAAATTAGTAATCAACTGTCATGTCATGTGACACTTTTTCAATATTTTATGTCTACAATTTCCATCCTGCCCATGAAAGAAGCTCAATAGAAAATTGTACATTTGGCAGTCAACATCCCGTCATGCAAGCCTTTAATTGGTTGAATTAGGCTGCTTCCAACCAACTCTTTCTTTCCGTGGTTTACGTCCCTAGCGGTCAAAAGTTGAACCCACTCTATACTCCCGCGTGTTTTTTGACATAATTAGACAATGTTAAGGCTGGTTTGATTCACATATGTATCACACATATTTCGGTCGCCAAACGACACACAAGATGTCATTGCATTTCTAGTACTGTTCATTCTTTTATTTCCTCCCCATCTGGCTATTTGTTCTTGTCTATGAACTGAATGTGTGTGTGTGTGTGTGTGTGTGTGTGTGTGTGTGTGTGTGTGTGCGTGCGGGCGTGCGTGCCTGCGTGCGTGCGTGTGAGAGTGCGTGCGTGCGTGCGTGTGTGTGTGAGCTCGCAAGCTCATGTGTTCGCGTTTGAAGATTTCTAGTGCGTCTATGAACATATAAATGTTGAAGATTCTCAAGAATTAGCAAACTTGATTCACAAACTTGATAAACTGCCGAAGTGTGTAATAGATACATTTCCTTTTTATGCAAAAAAATATATTTAAAATTAGATGAGTGAATACAATCTAACCAAGGACGCACTTCTAGGTGATATCCCAACCCGGTGTCGCGGTCCAGAACGTTGATGCAGTCCAGAACGTCGAAGGTTAGCAGTTCATGTCAAAGGTTAGCGGTTCATGGCGAAGGTTAGCGCGACGGTATGCATCGTCGAGCGGTCCAGAACGTCGTGCCAGAATGTCGAGACTGAGTTCATGACCCCCGCGGCGACAGTGTTACATAAGAAATCATTTTTGCGCGCTGCAGCGACGACCTACGTTTATCCTGGGATAAACTGCCAGAGTTATATGTCACGAAGACGCGGGGATTTGTATTCAATGCTGCACGTACTATAGACTGCATTGAAAACCATGGCTGTAACGAAGCCATAACATGCACAACGCTCTG
Organism: Oasisia sp. SBJ-2009; assembly: GCA_964017155.1. Classification (NCBI taxonomy): domain Eukaryota; kingdom Metazoa; phylum Annelida; class Polychaeta; order Sabellida; family Siboglinidae; genus Oasisia; species Oasisia sp. SBJ-2009. The sequence goes on along the minus strand of OZ024866.1, from coordinate 2,238,449 downwards.
AGACTGAGTCAAGGACATTAAGAAAACACTGTTTATAAATAATTACAAGTAATGATGATTGTGAGGTTTTGTTATGTTTATTAATAATAATTTCAAGAAAGGAAGCGCATCAATATAATCAGGTATAATGTAAACGAAATTTCAATTTATCAGAAATATGAATGAGGATAAAATGGCATCGAACTAAGTCAACAAACCTTGGAAAATGTGCTAAAAATTGATGATGTTAATCAAGCATATGACTCTTTTCTACACATATTTATGGATATATTTAACTAACACTGTCCAGTAACAAAAGTTCCCCCAAAAAACTTGATATATTACGAGACAATCTATTAACAAAAAACCATGTATGCAGTTGTTAATCCACCATTTATCACCCAAACAAGTTCATTTAAGTCTCTATCACAACATAATAGATTTGTATCACCAGCAAATAAAATATACTTGAACACTTGTGAGACTTTACAGATGTGATTAATATACATTATAAATAATGTTGGTCCCAAAATGGAACCCTGAGGGACACCACACGATACATTTAGTATTTCTGAATGACAGTTATTAAAACTGACAAATTGCTTTCTATTTTCTAAATAACTCTAAATCCATTCCTGTGCGACACCACGCAAACCATAGAAATGCAGTCTTTTTACAGAGTATATCATGATCAACAGTATCAAAGGCCTTGTTTAGGTCAATAAATACTCCAACAGTATATTTATTTTTCTAATGAAGTTGAAATTTCTTCTACCAAATCTAAAAGAGCCTCAGTTGTTGACATGCTAGATCTAAACCCATACTGACTTGGACTGAGCATGTTACATTTATCAATGAACAAGTTCAATCTGTTGTTATATAGTTTCTCCAGAATTTTTGAGAATTGTGGTAATAAAGATATTGGCCTGTAATTTGTAAAAACATTTTTATCCAGACTTATATAGCGGAATAACTTTAGCTATTTTCATTTTGTTTGGAAAAACACCTGTTTGAAATGAAACGATACATATATGAGCAAATGGCTTAACTATTTTAGAAATTATTTTCTTAAGCAGGCTTATGCTAATGTCACTGAAATCAGTTGATCTTTTATTTTTACAATTTTGAACAGTTCAAATAATTTCTAAGTCATCAACAGGACTTAGAAACATAGTATGCTTAAAGTGAAAAAAAGGCAACAGTTTAGTGTTATGCACCTACAAGAGTTTACACTAGCTAATCATTTGCATTTACAATCCAATTTTTCACCTTAGTGGTTACCTCAGAAAGTGGTCTTAAAGTGGGAAAATCTAGCTAAATCACCGACACCATAAACCGGCCCATCTTGGACCTTGCAACCAATCACAACCCAGCAGTTTGAAAAAGTTTATACGTCAGAGAGTCGTCTCCTGGTTCAGCTGTCATAACAGAGAGCCAAGCGGTACGCTAAAAGTTGCCTTACGTCGGTTTACCACGAAATCGCGACAGCAATATGCCACACTGTTCCTCATACGCTTATGGTAACAGTACAGTGAAAGACAGTATCACTAAGATGTCTTCTTGTTAACCTTTGAATCGAGCAGAACTGAAACAGTGTTTCGGTGGATTCGTTGGGACAGTCACAGACACAGCGCCGATCCAAGACGACCCAATTTGATTGACCTAACCATCAAAACGACCACCAACAGCCGCCAAACTTATCCTAACGTATGTTACATACATATACATACACTACGTTATAAAACAAAATCACTTGCATTCCTCTAACGAAGAAAATCCATAAAACAAACGCGCTGATGTCGACGGCAATTTCGATGACCGCTGGCCGGTACCGTAAAATCGCAAAAATAAGTTAGCCTTACACAAAATGCCATTAGACGGCACGTTTGTGCGCGCGAATATTGATAAACTTTACTTACTGCATTCGCACGCGCAAAATAGTTTAATTAATTGTAAATAATATAGTAATAATTAATTATTATCATCACTATGATTTGCAGGAAATTATAAGTTTTATTATAATATAGTATTTTATTTATATAGCGTTACATCCATAATTGGTTGTGGCGCTTCACAACATACTGCTATTAAAAATACAATAAGAAGAATACTACCCAAGATAATATTTTCAAAATAAATAATGAAAATATGTGTGTCTATGTAATTAACTAAGTGACCTATCAGTATTAAAAAGAACCCATACAAATTCCATAACAGCAATAGTGGTAAATTAATGTAAATGTAATAAATAATTAAGATGGTAAAATAATTACGAGGTAACAATAATTCATTCAGCACATACACACAGTATGCATAAGAAAATATTATTGAAGCTATACATTTTTCTACTCATGAATTATATTTCCACCACCAGATATGTAATGATAATTATTTTTGGACAAAACACTGTATTAATGATCGGGACAATAAATCACTGAAATTTAAGCAGAATATGAATATAATATGGGAAATATATGGTGGTAGAAAAAGAAGGTTTTGGAGCATTCAAAAATAATAATATGTTATTGTTTCGTTATCATTGTTAAAACATCGTTTATATAATATAAGCTTGCATGCTTGCAGTACACGCAGGATGTTTATAGAAATATTCTGAAAATTAACAATGTGACATCATCGAACAACACGTAATTTTATGCAAACACATGAATTTTTATATTTATATTACCTGTGGGTAGCATTCTTCTTATTGCATATATTTTAATAACATCATATTGTGAAGCGCCACAAACAATTATGGATTTGGCGCTATAAAAAAAAATATTATAATTATATTATAAGAAAACTTAACATTTTCTGAAGATCTTTGTAATGATAATAATTAATTATTACTTGATTAATTAAACTATTTCGCGCGTGCTAATGCAGTAAATAAAGTTTATAAATATTCGCGCGCACCACCGCGCCGCCTAACGTTAACCGAAGAGTCTGAGTTGCCGTCGGGATCTGCGATCGAGTTACTTTTGTGAACTTTCTTCGTTAGAGGAATGCAAGTGATTTTATTTTACAACATAGTGTATGTATATGTATGTAAGACAAGTGATGAGAAGTTTGGCGGCTGCTGGCGGTCGTTTTCATGGTTAGGTCGGACAGTACATGTCATTGTTGACACCAGTCGATGCCGTGTCTGCCTCTGGACTGGTTGTTTCTCTTCTCGTCATTTCAATTTCCCTTGGGTCTTCACCACCACGCACATCTGGTCTGTCTGACAACACAAGCCTTTGTCTTTGTGGCTGAAATCTATATCCAGCCACTTGAGCGCAAAGTCACAGCGCCACCCGACGGAGTTGCCAAGAAGTAGTACGACAACCGCCTATCAGTGGCGGCGAGTCTCATACGTCACTGTTTTTCTAAAATGGCGTTTTCTATAGACTTTCTATAGATATATGTTCTACAATTTTTTCTGCTAAACCGCTGACGTTAAAAATGTGATTGAGGTTGGAAATTGTTAGTTTTTCTTAGCTGTATTAGGCCCATATCACCAAACCGTTGCCTTTGTTTTCCCTTTAATGATTTCTTCTAAGTAATCATAAATAGTTGTATCGTTTTTAGGTAAGGGGATATTTTTTTGCTAAGTTGGGGCCAACATTTGTAAAGAAGTTATTAAATTCATTAGCAATATCTTCTTTCTTTGAAATTATCTTGTTGTTTTTTATAAAGTATTCTGGACATGTTGGCTTATATTTGCGTTTGTTAATTACTTCATTTAGTATTTTCCAGGTCGCTTTAAAGGACAAACAAAGTTAACTGTTACGTGGCATACGCCTAATAGAGTTAATATAAAGTAACAATTTCCACATATACTCAGTTTTTAACGCCAGCGGTTTACCAGAATTTTTTTTTTAACACCCAGCCATCCAAATTCTATGCGCTACCCCATCTTAGACGAAGAATGACGTCACGACGGTGATCGAGGCGCTCTCCACGTAGATTCCCTGCATAGGGTTTGGCTGTTGTCATGAAATGGCTGCAACTCGGCAACGCGCGTAACATGCTGATGACGGTAAATATAAAGTTGTCTATTATTGTTATCGCTGAAATCATCCCATCAACTGATGATACATGTCTACATCAAAGCATTTCTCTTCAAAATGGACCGATCAAAGTGCCAAACAGTCCGCCCGCAAATCACCAACGTGAATCCATTGCTTCAATACTACCGGTTGTTTCAACTGTTATTGCAACCGTATGCCGAACACGATCGAAGGCATAATTACTAACGTTTACCATAGATTTAACCACAGATTTAGATATACGTCTATAAGCAGCTGCTAGATGTCACGCCAACTGAACGAACTGTCGAAGACTCGAAGTTGTTGACCCTTAACGACGTCGCCGGAAGCTGACCGAGATATAGAATGCCGCGCGCTGAATGGCCAAGCCAAATTAACCCTTAACCTATGGCGGCGTCTAGACCATCGTGGATTTCGTTAGAATTTTAGACTTTAAAGTCACATTCTGAGTAAACCGGTGACGTTACAAAATTGTTACTTTGTATCAACTCTATTAGGTGTATGACACGAAGCCGTAGCCTTTTTTTGTATTTTAACATTTGCTTTTTTTAACATCGGGCTATAATAGTTTTTTTATGTAATTCTTAATATAGATGTTAATTTATTTTTGTATGTTTTGTATTTCTGTTCTGCTTCTGCAGATCTCATTAAAATGAATGCTTTATATAACTTATTTTTCTTTGCACAAGCACGTTTTAAACCTTTGGTGAACCAGGTTTTTTTGGGGAACTTTTGTTACTGGACAGTGTTTGTTAAATATATCCATAAATATGTGTAGAAAAGAGTCATATGCTTGATTAACATCACCAATTTTTAGCACACTTTCCCAGGTTTGTTGACTTAGTTCGATGCCATTTTATCTTGATTCATATTTTTGATAAATTGAAATTTCTTTTACATTATACCTGATTATATTGATGCGCTTCCTTTCTTGAAATTATTATTAATAAACATAACAAAACCTCACAATCATCATTACTTGTAATTATTTATAAACAGTGTTTTCGTAATGTCCTTGTCTCAGTCTCAGAGCGTTGTGCATGTTATGGCTTCGTTACAGCCATGGTTTTCAATGCAGTCTATAGTACGTGCAGCATTGAATACAAATCCCCGCGTCTTCGTGACATATAACTCTGGCAGTTTATCCCAGGATAAACGTAGGTCGTCGCTGCAGCGCGCAAAAATGATTTCTTATGTAACACTGTCGCCGCGGGGGTCATGAACTCAGTCTCGACATTCTGGCACGACGTTCTGGACCGCTCGACGTTGCATACCGTCGCGCTAACCTTCGCCATGAACCGCTAACCTTTGACATGAACCGCTAACCTTTTGACATGAACTGCTAACCTTCGACGTTCTGGACTGCATCAACGTTCTGGACCGCGACACCTGCATATTCTAGTTTGCGTGGTTCCACCTGGCGGATAATATCAACAGTTTATTTAACTACCTGGTCTAATTTAGCCTATATTATCCAGGGTCCGTGAGGTGGCGGCACTTCTTATCCCCTCATTTTGAGAGTGTCAGCACTTTATTAAATGATATATTCAGAAATGTCAGTGCAGCAACTAAAGAAAACGTTAATGATTTGGTTGCAAGTTTTAATGATTTACTTTTAAATGGTGCTAAAAAATGTAATATGCTCAAAATTAAGCAGTATTCTAAAATAAACACAACAAAAACAAGTAAGTATAAGGAATGGTTTAATGGAGACTGCCATGATAAAAGAAATGCATTCAATAGGGCAAGAAGGCGATATAAGGACCATAAAAGTGAGGAAAACTTGAAATTACTTAAGTTAACGGGAAAGGAATATAAAACTACCATAAATAAATGTAAGGCAGTGCACAGAAAAAGGTTTGTAGCGGATTTAAAATTAAAGGAATCTAATGATCCCAAAGCTTTCTGGGAGATAATAAATAAGAACACTAAGCAAGTAAATACAGGAAATGTAACTATTGATGAGTTTCTTGAACACTTCTCAGAATTAAATGCTGCTGCAGAAGATGAAGTTGAGTCTGAATGTAACATGAATGGAACCCAAATGTCAAGCAATGAAACTAATGAATACTCAGAGTCCGATACATTAAATGTACCAATTTCTGGAGTAGAAGTGACGACAGCTGTGAAACGATTGAAAAATGCGAAGGCGTGTGGGGAAGATAATATTATTAATGAAATGATCAGAGCTTTCTCAGAAAATCATCTGGATATGCTAACACAAATCTTTAATGTTGTTTTACTGAGTGGACATATGCCAAATGATTGGTTAATTGGCATAATAAAACCGATATATAAAAATAAAGGTGACATTAATAATCCAGACAGTTACAGAGGAATAACTCTTCTTAGTTGTTTAGGTAAATTATTCACGTCCATCATAAATAAAAGACTAACAGCCTTTATAAACTCAAAACAAATAATGAGTGAAGCCCAAGCTGGCTTCAGGAAAGGTTATTCTACAACTGACCAAATATTTACGCTTAAGTGTATTGTTGAATTATTTCTATGTCAAGGTAGAAGATTGTTCTGCACCTTTGTTGATTATAGTAAGGCATTTGACTCGATCAATAGAGCAATGTTGTGGAAAATATTAATATCATATGGTGTATCGGGAAAAGTATTTAATGTTATATTGAATATGTACAAATCAATCAAATCATGTGTCATGAACAATGGTGTGCAGTCAGAATTGTTTGAATCACATGTAGGATTAAGACAAGGAGAAAACTTATCACCACTTCTGTTTGCACTATTTCTCAATGATCTGGAAACATTCTTCCCAGTGCAGAAATGGAATACTCTAAAATGTATTGACAAACTGTATAATGACAGTAATGGTGGTATTAGTGGAATGTTAAATATGTTTGTTCTCTTGTATGCAGATGACACTGTTATAATGGCTGAAAATGAGACTGACATGCAGAGGAATCTTGACCTATTGAATGAATACTGTATTTGTAACAAACTAAAGGTTAATATCAGTAAAACAAAAATGTTGGTCTTTGCCAGATCAAAGACAAGGATACGTAACATACGTACATTTAAATTTGGTGACATGAATCTCGATCAAGTGGAGGATTACATTTATCTGGGTATTTGCTTTAATTGGAATGGATCCTTTGTTAAAGCTAAAAAAAGTGTTATATGATAAAGCCTCAAAGGCTATGTACTCACTTATACAAAAAGGAAGGAGACTGAATCTACCAACTGATGTTATGCTTATATTATTTGACAAGTGTGTAGAACCGATCTTACTGTACGGTTGTGAAGTGTGGGGATGTGAAAATGTTGACATCCTGGAGAAAGTGCATACTAAATTTTGTAAATTTATTTTTGGAGTGTCCAAATTCTCTCATAATATGCCAGTATATGGAGAGTTAGGCAGATACCCACTTTCAGTTACAATAAAGCAGAGAATGGTTAGTTATTGGACAAAACTATTAAAAAGCAGCAAGGAAAAACTTAACAAAGTCATGTATCTAATTTTGTATCATCTTTATTGTAAAGATATACACTACTCACCCTGGATTAAATGCATAAGTAACATCTTTCAAACAAATGGCACTAATTATGTATGGTTAATGCAAGATCAAAAAAATTGATGCCAAGAGTATACAGAAATGTGAATGTGATCAATTTAAGCAATTATGGCACAGTAGAATTACAAATAATAATAATGTGGTGTATCAACTATTTAAAACATCCCACTGTAAAGAAATGTATACCGAAATACTTCCTGAACATTTAAAAAAAGTATTATTCCAATTCAGAATAGGTACATATAAATTACCTGCTAATAATCTAAAAAACAACAACATTCCTAGAAATGAGAGAATTTGTACCATTTGTGATGAAGGTGTATTAGGTGATGAAATTCACTTTTTATACGAATGCACAAAGCTGGATGATCTGAGAAATAAATATATACCTTCATGTAACAGAGCGAGTGCAAATATACATAATTTTACTCGTATGTTACAGACCACTGAGCCAGACCAAGTTAATGATTTAGCAAAATTCATCTTGTATGGGTTAAAATTGTATTGTCAATGATATGATAACTTGTGTGTTATCTATAAACCTGTATAAATGTATTTGTATACGAGTAGTAGTACAATTGGGTAATTATATTACCCAGTCGTAAATGTTGATGTTTTGTTAGTCATGTTCAATATATGTATTTGTAAAACTATGATCCTCTATGTACCACGATATGTGGTTAGAGTGAATAAAATTCTATTCTATTCTATTCTATTCAAAACCGCCTTGTAATGTTATGCTCTGCCGATGTTGCCACAAGGGCGCTGGTTGGTCTCAGGCCGAATTTGAAATAACAAATGAAATAAGGATACTCTTTTTATCAGATAATACTGTAATATAAAATATATTCAAAATTTAACTTATATACTATATAAGTTAAATTTTGAAATATATATATATATATATATATATATATATATATATATATATATATATATATATATATATATATATATGTATATGTATACTGTATACGTATATATATATATATATATATATATATATATATATATATATATATATATATATATATATATATTATACACAAAATAAACATAAATACAAATTTGCAGTTGTTTATGAAGCATGGATTTTGGCAGATTAGCCTCGATTATTCAGGCCCCGTGCGGTGACGGCACTTTACACTGAGAAGCCGGCTACATGGCCACTCTCTTCTCGGCGAAATTACGCAGCCGAAAGACAGTCGGTTAAGCGAGGCTAGCTGGATTTTCGAATCAATTCCACCATATATAGTGGAAAACTGGCAACAATGTCTCATGATAGATTATAGTATATGTAGACCACTACATTTGAATGAACTTATTTGGTTTGGCCAAGTAGACCTCTACTACAGACATCTGCGTCGATTTGTTAAAAAATACTCATCACCCAACATTGTTGGAGAACATGTTCCATACACAGTGATCGATCAAGCCAACAGTTGGCTGTTTCAGTCTCAGATCAGTACCATGGAGTACCGTTATATTTTGTTTTCACATCTACCCAGATATGAGCTGCATGCTCATGGCCCCTATATAATGCGCATACTACATCTCGGAGTTTGTCGTTTATAATTATATATACTTTCATCTCAATGTTCTGTACAGAGCTGTAATAGTGATAACACTGAGACACACTGGTGTTTTGCAAATCACAACAATTGCGACGACGGGATTAATACTTGAGAATCTTCAAAATTAATAAGTTCCTGGTAGTGCCAGGTCATTCATGATTTACAGGCATTAGTGTAGTGTGCGTTATAATAGAGTTGGGTTTATGGGTTGGCGGCTGAGAGTCTATTTCCATAGCCACTTCCTCCAGCCCTGCATGAACAGGCCACGTTGTAGACCAGGTCGTGGACGATATGCACCAGGCAGGCTGCAGTCAAAGGGATGACAGGGCAATCAAACATTTATCTGATATATAATGTGCTTGATGGCTAATGCATATTAATATATCAACACAAACAAGGGAGCAAACTGATAGAGCCCGGCATGGTGAATATTTATTGCAGTAAGATCAGTAAGTTGCGCGCTTCGGCCAACCGAGCAATTTATCTAGTAATTTTCAACTGGATAGTCGGAACTTCATATCGAGTGTTTACTCCTAGACCCATGTGGGGGCTCTTAAGAGAGAGGGTGACAAGTCACGCTATACTATGCCCGCAAATGTGTTTGTTCTGAACTATAAGAATGTGGGGACATTTCTTACGCTGTCCCCCACGCTGAAAAGTAGTGGGACCTGACCCCCTCGTCTCCCACCGATCGACGCCTATGTCCACATCGCACATTGGGTGTGTGATTTCAGTATGTTATACTTGCGCCAGTGTGAATGTTGAGCGCTACCCAGTTGAGGCCGCAGCAATGCTGACTTAATTACTTGATATGGAACATGGACATGCAGAAACGCCACAGCGGCACGACATGGCACTTCTACGATGAGAAGTTCCCGTGCGTCGTTGCTATCGCTGCTGTCGCTGCCGTAGCGAACCACGAACTGGGGTTTAGCCATCGACTTTGTCCATGGACTTTGTCCATTATGATGCATCCATATTCACCCGACACACCGGTGTATCCGTTCGACAGAACTATGCACTGTCAATCAGGTCCGGCGTTTGGTTTGCCTGGAACAGTAACAGCATATACACTACTAAATAATGTCGCTACACACATCCCTGCAGTGTATGTGGACGAATAGGTCAAGCAAGAATCACATATATATGTTTCGCTATCGCGATAACTTCCCTGAAGCCTCCAACTCCAGTGTTACTTCATAGTTCTAGCTGTCTGTGTATATGGACCACAATTCTTTCAAACTTTGCACGCATATTGTTATATGTATGACAACGCGAATGTAATTCATACTGGAGTCAATTTCAACTCATCACTAAACTTCGAGGCACATATATGTTAGCCTTAACTACCGGCTCAAAAGCTGAAAAACAGGAACATAGATAATTAAGTTCTCCTCACCTTTCTATTACCACAATTATTCAAATGCTAAACGCACTTTTAAGATAATATTATAGCATTGTACAAAACAATAATTAGTGCTAAAATGTGAATACATACATCTAATATGAGAGGAACGCCGGAACAAATGCTGTATATATGTTTTGTAAATACCTGTATATATTAGTATCACATATCTACAAATATATATATATATATATATATATATATATATATATATATATATATATATATATATATATATATATATATATATATATATATATATATATATATATATATATATATATATATATATATATATATATATATATGTATATATATATATATATATACAAATATGTATATATGTGTGTGTATGTGTGCGTGCGCGCGTGTGTGTGTGTGTGTGCGCGCGGGTGTGTACATAAATGCACAGTATTCATAATCCCATAATATAAAAATAATATTGATTGATACTTTGATTCTGACATAAATAGCAAATGGTAATTATACAAATAATCCAAAGACACATTTGAGTAAAGACTCCCAACTCCAGTTAGGATATCAAAGTAACTATACAACTCTAAATTGGTTTGAAAGAAGTAATCCAGATATTTATTTTTAGAATGCAGGTGTAAAAAACTGAATTTCCGCGGTATTATTTTGTAAAAAATGAATTTCCGTGGTATTGCGTATAAATGGCTAACTAGTTGTCTAGCTAATAGAAGACAATTTGTGTCTTTGATACTTGCAAGTCTGATGTACGCAATATATCATAATTATGGTATGCCCCAAGTTTCGATTTTAAGACCCAAGCTATTTATTATATACGTGAGTGGTAAGTGAAACATATTAAAACTTGTAAAATATATACTCTTTGCAGATGATAAAATTATCAACTTTTTTGTGCTGATAGTGATATAAGACAATTAATTGATAATATGTGTAATGTATTGGACAAGATGTCTAATTGGTATGCAGTCAATAGGTTAACACTATAAACATATCAAAACAAATTACTTAGTATTTGGAAAGCATATGCTCAGTAGAGATGATGTTATACATATATGGAATGTTAATATTGAAAGAGTAGGAGTTGTAAAGTTCTTAGGAGTGTGCATTGATGACTTCCTTAGCTGGAATTACAATATTAAATATGTAAAATGAAAGCTTTCTAATAGCGTAGGTATAATGTGTAGATGTAGTCATCTGCTTAACAGCAGTAGTATGCATATTATGTATTGTTCACTGTTTTTGACATATTTAACATGGGGTAATACATGTCAAACAAAATTAATATATGATATAGTCTAGCTGCTAAATAAAATGTTCGCATTATGTATGGTGCCAAGAGATTGGATCACACAAATCCACTTTTTCAACAATTGCGTGTCTTGAAAGGTCTAGATATTATTAAATTACAAACAGCATTGTTTATGTACAAAGCTTACTGCAGCTGTTTGTCATCAAACATTCAGCGTATCTTTGTTAAACGGGAAACATATTCACTGCGAGCCTAGTGTCTAGGCTATGTTTATGCATTGCATTATCATGTTAATTATAGCATTCAATCGAAGTAGTTAATTTTTATAATGTATACCGAAATTGCCTCATTGGAAGGTCTTGATTAATATATGTTATGGATATATTGTTTTAATCGATGTATGTATTTATTTTATAAGGACATACTGGCTGATTGAATGAAATATATATACACTGTATATGTATAATTATATATATATATATATATATATATATATATATATATATATATATATAACTATATATATATATATATATCTATCTATATATATATATATATATACATATATATATATATATATATATATATATATATATATATATATATATATATATATATAAGCAGTAATGCGCACACATCAGACTGTGTAATCGTGGTCTGACCCCACAGATATGTTTTTGTCCACCTTATTGTGCCATCTGCCGAGTAATGGAATAAACACACCCTCTGGCCTATTCATAGACACGCTCTGAGAATAAGATCACACTCGCCACTACTTGCAACGCGGTGACGTCACTGCATGCTCTCTCTCTCTCTCTCTCTCTCTCTCTCTATATATATATATATATATATATATATATATATATATATATATATTATAATTATACTTATACTTATATTTCTTGAATACATTAATGCATAATATAAACAAACAGCTATATATATATATATATATATATATATATATATATATATATATTATATATATACACACATATACACGCACACACGCACACACACACAATTTTATTTCTTGAATGCATTAAAGCATAATATAGATTACGACAATATGCCACCCTTGGCTTAATTTCATTTTTTTCTAGTTCAGTTCCGTACAACAGTGATTTAGCTATACATTTTAATTGTACTTTTATTATATTTATATCTTATTATTGTTATCTGCTATTATCAACACTACTGAACAGAGTTTTACTTTAGATTTTAATGTCTAAAAGTGTATTATTATGATTATTATTATAAAAATATGCACGCAACGCAATTCTTTCTTACCTGTTCTCAGAAAACAGCAAATCTTTCGCAAATTCGTAGAGCACTGACGTCAGTGCTCTGCGAATTCGGACACAAGTACCCATTTACGTTGTAGCGCTTACATTTTTCCGGCGTTAAATCCATTCCGATTGACGTTTCTGCGCATGCGCGAGTCAGATGCGGGCCTTGGTTGCTATGCGGGATGTTTACGTTTCCCACCCCGCGGCACCCACCGTTAAAACCGTTCCGATTGACGTTTCTGCGCATGCGCGTGTCAACCAGTTTGTTAACCGGCGAAAGTTTGTAGTTTCCGAGATGTTTTACAGTTATCTGAGACATTATATGAGCAGTGGCGTGCACCACCCGGCAGTAGCCAACCATGACGATGTCCAGAGAAGGGTACGCTCAGCAGCGCTGAAGCATACTTTAAAAGGTGTGTTCAAAAAGGCAAAATTCGAGTCGACGCAGTCAGTGGCAGTGCTGACTCAGGACAGGAGTAGAGACCTGAGTCCAGTCCAGTTATCAGTAATAAGATTGTCGACATCGTCAAACGTTCATCACAAATAATAGTAATTATTATATTAAGTAACGTTATCATTGGCATCGGAATATAACTATTGGGTTGCATTAATTAAGACGTTTATGTAGAGTAGAAATTGTGATGGTATGCCAATGCAAGTGCATTGAACGACATATACAGTTATGAGATGAGTCTTGGAAGATGACGAGACTCGAGGTCGATCAGTGTTATCCCTCTCTCTGCTTGTAATTGTAATAAAGTGATTTGTTCAGTACTTCTGGTGTCGAATCAGATATGTATGAATGCGAGATTAGTCGGACAATCCGACTACACAGATGTCAGGCCAAGACGACACGTTTCATGGTGGCAGCTACGGTTGAATCCGGCGCTTTCGACATTCGTAAATAGGTCAACACGCACGCGGCACCGTCGATTCGACGCTGGCCAGCTCCGATTTGTTCTCACTGAGTAAGTGATAGACATTGCCATTAATAGGCAGCCATGGGTGATCTGTCAGGTATAGAGCCGCCCCGCATGAACTGGTTAGCCGCTGATTTACCCACGGAGTTTCGTTCATTCCGTCAATATTGCGAACTGATTTTCAGTGGGCCCTTTGCTGAAAAAGGGCAGAGTGAACGAGTGACCTACATCCTGCTATGGGTAGGAGAGGAGGGTCGGCGAATGTACAATACGTGGGACCTCAGTGAAACTGAGAAGAAAGACGTAGAGGTCATTTGGGCCAAATTCCAGGCTCTGATAGAACCCAAGTCTAATTACAGGCTGAGCCGTTTTCATCTGCAAAAATTCAGGCAGTTGAGCTCTGAGACAGTTGACGAATTCATGACACGCTGCAAGACGCAGGCGCGTAAATGCAAGTTCCGTGATACTACAGAAACCGAGGAGAGGTTGATCGAACAGTTAGTAGTGGGTGTCCGGCACGGGAAAGTGCAAGAAAAGCTACTGTGCCGTGATGAGACACTAAAACTTGACGCGGCGATGGACGTTGCTAGAACGCATGAAGCAACACTGGCCAACATGCAGCAGTTCTCAGGAGACGCTAGCAGCATCAGTCACGTCAGCCGGTCGCGGAGAACACATGAGCCAAGTGGACGTCGAGAGGAGGCACCTACGTGCACAACATGTAGACGTCATCATGCGCCCACAGATCGATGTCAAGCAGAGGGCAGTAGGTGTAACGCATGTGGGAAACTCAATCACTGGCAGCGAGTATGTCGGCAGGCTACAGGTTGGACGTCTGGCGCCGGAGGAAGACGACACTCTTCTGGGCGACCAAGATCCCGAGCTAGGTCAAGACGACCAACCGAGATGAGCGCCAACGGGGTGGTGTTCACTCCATCAGTCAAGACGCCAGATTCGATCAGCTCAGCGACAACTTCGAGCCGCTTGCTTATAATACCGTCAACATCAATGCCGTCGAGAGGGACGAGGTATATGCGACTCTCAGGATCACGCTGAAAGACAGGCCTGACACCCCAGCGACACTTCGTGTCAAGGTCGACACAGGTGCGCAGGGTAACGTAATGCCGCTGAGGACGTTCCAGCGCATGTACCCGTCAAGCATCGACACAGAAGGAATACCTGTGCGAGGCAGCCTTGAGCATCGAGACACGATCCTAACTGCCTACAACGGACAATTGATCCGGCAGTACGGTACTACGCGACTGAAGTGTGTGCATGAGACAACCACACACGAAGCAGAGTTCTTTGTTGCTGACACGCCAGGTGATCTTGTGCCAGTGATCTTGGGACTACCTTCCTGCCGCAAGCTCAACTTGGTGACCTTGAACTGTGCAGTCAGCGAACATCCACCGCCGTTGAACTCGAAGGAAGATCTCCAGCGGCTGTATCCAGATTGTTTTAAGGGCATCGGCAAGTTCCGCGAAACGTTCCACATCACACTAGACCCTGCTGTGACCCCAGTCGTACATGCGCCCAGACGATGTCCGATCCACATCAAAGACGAAGTGAGGAATGAGATCGACCAGATGTTAGAACTCGGGGTGATCGAGAAAGTCGAGGAGCCTACAGATTGGGTATCTAGCATTGTATATAGCAGGAAGTCGAACGGAAAGTTGCGCATCTGCTTGGATCCCAAAGACTTGAACACAGCTATCAAGCGTCCGCACTACCCAACACCGACCTTGGAGGAAATTACCCACAAGCTTGCTGGGTCAATGATCTTCTCCAAGCTAGATGCAGGTCACGGACACTGGTCCGTGCAGTTAGACTACGAGTCTAAGCGTCTGACCACGTTCAACAGTCCCTTCGGCCGGTACTGTTTCAGAAGACTACCGTTTGGCCTGAACCTCAGCCAAGACGTGTTCCAGGAGAGGATGGACTGCATCCTTGAGAAGTGCCCAGGAACGATAAGTATTGCTGACGACGTGGGTGTGTCCGGGAAGACAGAAGCCGAACACGACAAACATCTGCACAACTTGATGAGAGTAGCACTGCAGCATGGGCTGGTGTTCAACATTGATAAATGCGACATCAAACAGGCGAACATGAAGTTCTTCGGGTTGGAATTCAGCGCAGAGGCGTTAGTCCAGACCCAGGCAAAGCCGCGGACATCCAGCGAATGAAAGAACCGCAAAACGTCGCACAACTTCAGGAATTTCTGGGCATAGCCACGTACATGTCGCCATTCATTCCAAACCTGTCGCAGCAAAGCGCAACCCTGCGTGATCTAGTGAAGAAGGACGCCGAGTTCACCTGGGCGGAATCTCAGAACGCAGCGTTTGAAGCGACGAAGTCTCTCATCTGTCGTGAAGTGACCCTTGCGTACTTCGACCCACAGGCTGAGAGTGTCATCCAGGTCGACGCCTCCAGCCGAGGACTCGGCGCTGTTCTCATTCAACACGGGAAGCCCATCGCGTTTGCCAGCAAGTCCCTTAGTGATTGCGAACAGAGATACGCCAACATTGAACGTGAGATGCTCGCAGTCGTCTTCGGCTGCGAGAGGTTCCACATGTATGTCTACGGGAAATCGTTCGTTATCGAGTCGGACCACAAACCTCTCGAGATGATCAACTTGAAGAACCTTGCAGCAGCACCGCAGAGATTACAGAGAATGTTCCTGCGAGTACAACCGTATGACTTTGTGTTACGCTACAAGCCAGGAAAGCAAATGATGCTGGCCGACGCCATGTCAAGACAACCGAGTAGCGAGTCGACGCAGATCGACTTTGACATACAAGTGTCATTCGTACAATTTTCAACACAGAAACTACAGTCGATCAGAGAGGCGACACAGGCCGACGATGAACTGTGTGCGCTGAGAGCCGTCATCGTGGATGGATGGCCAGATAGCCAACACCACTTAGCTGCACCGTTGCGACCCTACTGGTCATGCCGAGACGAGTTGGCAGTTGAGGACGGTCTTATCATGAAGGGCGACCGTCTGGTGATTCCCCTAAGTCTACAGGCGGAAGTATTGAGCAAACTGCACGAGGCTCACCAGGGCATAGAGAAGACCCGGCTACGAGCGAGGTCCTGTGTCTACTGGAAGTCGATCAACAAGGACATCGACGACATCGTGAGGAAGTGCGACGCGTGTCAACGGTTACAGAAACGTCAGGCGCACGAGCCGCTGATGCAGCATGAGTTACCGACACGTCCGTGGCAGATCGTCGGCATAGACCTGTTTGCCATACGAGAGGACACGTATCTTCTCATCTGTGACTACTACTCGAAATTCCCTTTTATCTACCGCATC
Source organism: Oasisia sp. SBJ-2009 (assembly GCA_964017155.1). Classification (NCBI taxonomy): domain Eukaryota; kingdom Metazoa; phylum Annelida; class Polychaeta; order Sabellida; family Siboglinidae; genus Oasisia; species Oasisia sp. SBJ-2009. The sequence goes on along the minus strand of OZ024866.1, from coordinate 2,221,153 downwards.
GAGGGGAAGGTGACGAGTGACCGCATCATATCGAAGATGGGTGAGGTGTTTGCGGAGAATGGATCGCCAAGCAAGGTTGTGAGCGACAACGGTGGACACTATAGCAGTCAGGCTTTTCGAAACTTCGCCGCCGAGTGGTGCTTCGACCAGGTAACGTCCAGCCCACACTTCCCACAATCGAATGGATTCATCGAACGTCAAGTTCAGACGGTGAAGTATACCCTGAAGAAGGCAGCGATGTCGAGATCCAACCCGCAGAAAGCACTGCCCGCGTTGAGATCCACACCAATCGACAGCCACTTACCGTCACCGGCAGAGATGCTAAATGCCCGCAAGTACAAATCGAACCTCCCCGTGATCATCAGAAATGAACACTGGTCGAAAGACGAAATCAGACGTCGTCTCTCCGAGAGGCAAGAAATCCAACGTGTTAACCATGATAAGCGAGCTATGCAACCACTTGCACCGCTAATACCCGGACAGGACGTTCGTGTGAGAGACACTCAGACAGACACCTGGCAGCCTGCCAAGGTGATATCAACTGATGTACAGCCGCGGTCGTACAACGTCTTGACTCCGACAGGCAATGTCCTTAGGCGTAACCGTCGTCACCTCCGTGAGACGACTGGACGACATACGTTCCAACAAGACAATGTGGACGATACAGACGACTTGACGCAAAGAGACGACATGCAAGTCGTACCACCTCCGTGTAACTCCGTGTTACCCCAGAAGAAGTCAGTCCGTTTCCAGCTTCCACAACCGGAACAATACACTAGCTCCGGAAGACTAGTGAAACGCCCTCAACGATTGGACCTGTAATTGTGTTCTAGTTTACACGAACATTATGGCTAATAGTTAGAATAATGATTTGATTTCTCTTACATACGGACATTAGTAAGTTAGTTATTTTGTCTTTATGTTTTGAAGAAAGAGGGATGTGATGGTATGCCAATGCAAGTGCATAGGGCCTGCATCACTGCCATCAGTGCATACATAGATATAAATGAGAGGGATCGCCGACTCCGAATGGCGGGAAAATATGTTCGAATTTCGCAGCGCCCTCACCGGGAGTCATAGAAAGTCGAAACCATGGACGCTCACTGTTCCAACAGTGGCAACACGCCAGTGGATTGTGTACCAATTTAAGAACTTCAGGATGTACTTGAGGTAAGATTAAATCGGAATATCATTATATAATATGGATAGTTTATTGTCAGGTTTTGTTTTAAAACGGAGACATACAATTAAGTCATGCAAAAGACAAAAACAATACGAGCGATATTACAGGTATCATTCACGGTCTAGTATCGCTCGGGTCTCGATCAGAAATACTGGACACTACAGTACTTGTATATCCAAAGTTTAGTCAATTAAGCAAGCATATATAACATATGTAATGTTGCCATAGTACAGTCAAAGAGTTTAAAATCAATTATTCTCTTAATTTCTCGTCTTGCCATGGCTCCATGATCGAGGCCATATGGCAGTGGCATTGCCATTGGACATTGTGTCATTTGTGATTGACGGATTCAATGTCTGACTATCACAATAACTATGACTGGAGGTAAAGTGATTACGCTAGACTTCATTGAATAGGCGGATCTTTTAGCGTGTTTATACAAACATTCTATAATATTATGTGGAACTAAATATAATTAGGCCTTCAAATATTTTACTCTTCCTGGTGCTTCTACTTGTTGCTCGTAGCTCGTCAAAACATATTAATTGCACTTGCCAATTGTATCATTAACCATACATAACTCATCATTCATTATATTTAAGGTAATGGAGGAGCTCATCAGGGTCAATCTTAGGTTTAGCAGGAGCAGGCTGTTGTATGTTATGTTGATGGTTTTGTTTTGTGTCGATCGAATGTAATGATGAGCACTGATTGGTAATCACATCAATAAAAGAGAGCGTGAATTATTTACAAGTAAACTGATATTGACAGATTAGAGGTTTATGCGAGCGAAAGGATGTTATGAATTCTTTCTTTGTGTCTTGTGAATCTACTTTTTAGAAGTATTTTTAGTCTTCAGATAATCACTCTTTGCAGTGTTATAGTGATTATGTTTGCAACAGAAGCGATGTTGTATCCCTGTTTTATACATGTACACATTTTTATGATGTATTTGTTAAGTCACAGGACCCTGTGCTCATGCATACACATCCTTTGGGTTGTTTGAGATGCCATGCAAACAGCTTGTAGGGAAATATCTTTGTCAGATTAAGTCAAAAAGAAAGCCGACAGCCTTGTGAAAGACTGTCTGAATGAATAATAAATGTGTTAATGAGAAATAGGTCAATCAGATTTTTACAAGTTCCGTTTTCAAAGATACCTTTGTTGTGAGAAGCATATTACAGAAATACAAAGTTACTGCTATTCCAAAATAATTGTTAATGGTTTCATTCCAGAACACATAGCTAAAACAGAGTGATTTCATCTCATTCTATGTGCACACAATAACTTTTCATGATATATCTGCACAGTGTAGTTGAGGTTCATACTGTAGCAAATCAATATTTCTTAAAACAGTAACTAAGGATTATGTTTCTTCAGATTTTTTGTCTTACTCATTATTGTCAACCTGTTGTGTGAAGCTACACGAATAGAAGTATTGGCACTTTGTCATTAGAATTATTCATGGCTCCAACATGTACAGCGAACAATAAAAATGTATTTCCTTTTACCTGCTATTGTTGTTTGCAAATATTTATTGTCATGCCGATGACATGTTAAGTCACCATGTATACATCACTTGCAACTCACAACCAATGATCGGCATGTGTTTTATTAGATTTTGAATTTAGTGACACTATCTTCAATGTAACAGGCCTGCCTTAGATTTTATGTACATTTCTGCCAGCAGTATTTCTTTGTCATGTGAACCTGGAAAGTCAGATTTCTTTGGGGGCAGAGTTGGTTTTCCTGGTACCTATCACAAGTATAAAACAGTACAGTAGAGTACACAAGTATATTAAGAACACCTAAGCACACATCTACCGGACAACATGTTATTTTTACAAGTACCTAGTAATGTTGTTAGTTTTCCAAATGACATAAAATTGATTGCTGCATGGTGACGTAGTATTGAATGGACATGTTAATTATAATCCCGTAACTTTTTATAATTACATGCATTTACTAATAACTCATGCCTATTATGGTTAACTTTATGTGTAAAAATAATATGTTAACTGACATTACATATAACAGTGTCTTAATATACCTCCAAATTGGTAGAGTGTTGAATTGGTATTACTATATGCCATGCCGACCAAAAGACAACTTTAGTGGATCCTAACATAAATCCTGGCTATAAGTACATATGACATGGTCCATCACTTTGCAACAGATGGCTTCCACACAAACGTGGACTCATAAAAGTACACACAATTTACTGGTTCATGCATTAACACACTATGATACATTGATGAAATAGGCATAAGGATGGAAATATAATACTACAATATTATATGAAACAGTAAAATAATCAATCAATGTGATATATATATATACATACATTATATATATATATATATACATAATATATATATATATATATGTATATATATATATGTATATATATATATATATATATATATAAATATATATATATATATATAATGCACGTTTTGACCCGACCATAAAGCCAAGGCCAAAATCCTTCCACACAATTAAATAGGACGCACGGTTATTATGTTCACATGTGTCTTTTACGAGGTTTGTTTTCTGTCCGTAGCACTTTCAAACACTTTATTTGCTCGCATTTGGCGGAATAAGTATTTATTATTTTAATAGAGTTATGGATTAATCAGTCAGGACTCTGTTCAAAATGAGCCGTGCAGGTATTATATAATTATGTTGATGCTTGTCAGGGTTGAAATTGAATGAAGGAATGAAGCTGTCATCGGACCGCCCAGCGTAAACAACAAACTTGTTCCTTCATTCATCAGTCTCCTTGTCATTCCCAATCTTTTGAAATGCCACATAGCCGATCCATATACTTTTACATTTATGATTATTGCTATGGCATCGCACTACACAACGATGTTTTCATCACATTATTAAAACCATTTGAAACAAACAACGTTTACGCCATGATTACGCGGCCCTACAACTTTTCTATGACTCCCGGTGAGGGCGCTGCAGTGCGAGGGACATCATCAGGCTTAAATGCAGGGTGACGTCACGAGTCGGCGTGGTGGTGTGTGTTTTCAAATTCTTTATTTCAGATTGTCATAGTACATACAGATGTCCACATAAACATAAAAAATACAAGTGACTAGAAAAATATAAAAATATTGCACATGGTAAATAGAGAAAAAAACATTGCACAATGGTACATTCAAACAAAAACTATTATGTATAATTATACAACATTTTGATCCAATGTCATCTTATCCTGGATTGCCATTTTATATCACTGTTGAGTGTTGATCATTGCAGTTACCAACTTATTATAAGAGCATCAAGTCTCCGCATGAATTTATAGACAAGGTTTATAATTACAGCTTTACTATCTGGTACATGGTATTCTGCAAACATGGTGGAGGCACTGCAATATTTAGGCTGACTTAGCAATAAGTGAAACACATTATTGTGAGCCACATGAAGATTATGTATACTTGCTACTGTGTAATTCCACCACAGCTGAGCAGTATACATGGGAGAGCAGAAAGTTCTAAGCAAAGTCAGCTTCACTTCAGTGGAACACATGTAAAATGTCCGCAATAGCATATTACCCCTAGCATATAGTTGTCGGCATTGGTGTAAGATATCTCTGTCATCACGTAATGTATTAGAAATAAAGTGACCCAAATATTTCACATTATCCACTTCCTGGATTGTTTCACCATTAATCTTAAATGATGGAATATCAAAATTTTTCATATAATTTTATTATTTACTTTTAAATATTAATACACTACTAACAGTAATATACTATTGCGGACATTTTACATGTGTTCCACTGAAGTGAAGCTGACTTTGCTTAGAACTTTCTGCTCTCCCGTGTATACTGCTCGGCTGTGGTGGAATTACACAGTAGCAAGTATACATAATCTTCATGTGGCTTACAATAATGTGTTTTGCTTATTACTGAATCAGCCTAAATATTGCAGTGCCTCCACCATGTTTGTAGAATACCATGTACCAGATAGTAAAGCTGTAATTAGAAACCATGTATATAAATTCATGTGGAGACTTGATGCTCTAATAATAAGTTGGTAATTGCAATTATCAACAGTGATATAAAATGGCAATCCAGGATAAGATGACATTGGATCAAAATGTTGTATATACATAATAGTTTTTGATTGAATGTACAATTGTGCAATGTTTTTTTTCTTCTATTTACCATGTGCAATACTTTATTATTTTTCTATAGTCACTTGTTTTTTTAGTGTTTATGTGGACATCTGTATGTACTATGACAATCTGAAATAAAGATATTGAAAACACACACGACCATGCACTGGTGCAGGGCTCACTCCTATCATTGCTGTATCATTTGTACTCTACATAAACGACTTAATTAATGCAACCCAATAGTTATATTCCGATGCAAATGACAACGTTACTTAATATAATAATTATTATTATTTGTGATGAACGTTTGACGATGTCGATAATCTTATTAATGATACCTGGACTCAGCTCCTGAGTCAGCACTGTCACTGACTGAGTCGACTCGAATTTAGCCTGTTTGAACACACCTTTTAAAGTATGCTTTAGCGCTGCTGAGCGTACCCTTCTCTGGACATTGTCATGCTTGGCTACAGCTGGATGGTGCACGCCACTGCTCATATAATGTCTCAGATTATAAAATATTCAAGATCACATCACATAATGACTAAAAATAAACCTATATATGCAACCAATCATGCATGCATATTTTTCAAAAAGTAAATAAACAGTTTCAATTTTAGCAGTAAATAAATAACATAAGACACTTTAAAACAAATTGGCAATACATTTTTGTGGAATCCTGAAATCTAACCACTTTAATGCATATTGCAGTTTTAAAAATATGCATGCATGATTGGTTGCATATATGTTTATTTTTAGTCATTATGTGATGTGATCTTGAACATTTTATACAGACGATCTATGTACAATTATTTTGCTTTAAGAGGAATGTTTTAATTTTTTTATCCCAAGAATTCATTGATTTTTTATATACAGCATGTATTTCAATTTAGCCACAGCCACGCAAGATAGATTGGATTTTGGATTATTTTAATTTTTACAATAAATTGTTATTGAATGAGGATTGTGTGTCTACTGTGCTTCAACAATGAACCAGGCAACAGTGTTTGCTTAATCAATCCAGTTCAGAGGTCATGGCGGCTTTTGGGAGATGGCTATTTGCTACCCCTCCACTGCAGACTTTTCTAGAGATTTTACAGGGCTTTGGTTTTCTCTATAATGTTTTAGATTTTTCTATGTTTTTATAAATTCTATAGAATTTACTATAGATTTTTGAGGTATATCGTTTTCTATAGTAAACTATAGATTTTCTATAAAATTCATGGGGTCTATTGGTTTATAAAGAATATTTTATAGAAAACTATAGATTTTGCTATAGATTTTTCTATAGATTTTATGGGGCCTGTAGTTTTACACACAAAAAGTATAGATTTTTATAGAAAACTACAGATTTCTCTATAGATTTTACAGGGCCTATAGTTTTCTATAAAATTCTACAGACTTTCCAATAGATTTTACCAGGCCTATAGTTTTCTACAGAATTTATTGATTTGTCTAAAGAAGTTATATAATTCTATAGGAAATTATAGATTTTCTATAGAATTCATGGGGTCGTTTTCTAATGAATATTCTATATAAAACTACGCATTCATGATATACATAATATATAATTTTATTACATATGTATAATAAATACATGTTTATATATATATATATATATATATATATATATATACATATCTATATATATATATATTCAACTATGTAATGATAGTGCATGCATACGTAAAATTGTTAACAATGAATGGCCGGAACATATTTATTCCAGATGCATGTGCACTAACAGGTGGTATTGTAGTCAATCTTAATTACACTTGGTAATATATGATTTGTTAGCCTAGCAAACAAGCTTCATATAGTATGATTGATTTTTCTCTGGGGCGTTATACTTACAACAGAAGTAGCTATGTTTATAACGAAATACAGTTATTATACATCTAATTATTAATTAGCCCAGAATGTTCACTGCTGAATTACTACCAAATACAATGATATATAATACATTAATAGTTGAATATTCCATAACATACTTATCATTTGATATTACTAATCACGAAAAACAAGATTAAAATGTCATCCATAAACACCATTGCTAATAAAAAAATACTGAAATAGCCATCCGTGCTGCGACTCAGGGTGTTGTGTGATAGCAGTTACATTATTTACATTTCATAATGTCCATTCACATACATAACACCTTTACATACATGAACATTGTGAAATAATACATGTATTATGATGTATAATATATTTTAATATTTTTCATTAAATGTGTTGTAGCAATGTAGCAACATAGAAACTAAACTATGACTATCTTTAAGAATAAACATTCCACACGACTTTAATGTGTCATAACAACATTAGAACCACACATGTGAAAAGTGATTAATGATCATTTGAACTTTTCAAACACAATTAAAGGATTACTTATTCGATACGAACAAGTTCCAAGAAAAGACACTCACATGTGATGCACAACAAATGTCTAGATACCAGCATCACTGTTTGAACTGAACAACACAAAATGATTCGTCAATTTCAAATCTTTGTCAAATTGCAAACATACAACTTCTTAGCCACATTAATGACCGACCGACCGACCGACCGACCGACCGACCGACCGACCGACCGACCGACCGACCGACCGACCGACCGACCGACCGACCGACCGACCGACCGACCGACCGACCGACCGACCGACCGACCGACCGACCGACCGACCGACCGACCGACCGACCGTCAAGTATCATTGAAGATATAGGTCACTGAACATTGGGTCTAGGTCAAGTATCATTGAAGATATAGGTCACTGAACATTGACCCAAATCGCATAATGACTGCTACATTAATGCCTGTAACTCGGCTATTAATAAAGCCAGAGAAACAATCAATAAATCGCATAATGACTGCTACATTAATGCCTGTAACTCGGCTATTAATAAAACCAGAGAAACAATCAATATATCATTGGAAAGCCTATAAACATGCACACATAATTATTATAAAATTAAAACATTAGTGTAAATAAGAATGTTGTAATTGTTGAAATTTGACCTTTGACCTCAGATACTCAGAACATGTATCCTCTGATTTTGCAAATATTTTTTTATACAGTTAAACAGTGCTATCCTGGTGCAATTTATCATCCATGTGTGTACTTAATTTAATGTATCTCTGAAACTTATTATTTGCCCACTGCACCACTCTAATATTTTCAGGGACTCTTCTGCAATAGTATCGGATATTGTGTACAAAATAAAAAAAAATCAGAGGATACATTTTTGGGTATCTGAGGTCAAAAGTCAAATTTCTAAAATTACAACATTTTTATTTACACTATTGTTTTAATTTTATGAAAATTATATGCACATGTGTATTAGCTTTCCTCTAGCTTGATTGATAGCAGAGTTACAGGCATTACTGTAGTGGTCAGTATGCGATTTGGGTCAAAGTTCAGTGACCTATATCTTCAATGATACTTGACCTAGATTTGTATTTCATTTTATTTATACTCATGTGAACCAACAATTGTACTAAATTTCATTAAATTTGGAGTCGGGTGATGCACAAATGGCCAAAAAGTGATTGATTTGACTGGAATGACCTAATGACGGAATTTGGCTTCAGTTGTTACTGATCTGATACAACTTTCACCTGAATATCAGCATAACTACAAGGGTAAATGCAATGTTTCGGTCAATAAGCCCATACCAGGGGTATTTGTGCACAAAAGCATACCAGTTGGAATTGAACCAACTACTGAAACCGAAACATTAGTATTTACCCTTAATTACAAAGCAAATTTATAAAATCAATTGATAAATCCACATGACAAGTTAATTATCTTTATAAAACTACAATATTTGGTGAATGCATGTCAGCTTCTCTCTTGGATCCCCAATGTCCAGGCTGGTGAACAGTACTGGTGACTTACAACAGGTAGAAGATCTATCTAATGAAGAAACAAGTTAACAACTACATATGTTCTCATAAGGAAGTCCAACAGACAATGAAACAACAAGTTGTTAAAATAAGAACATTCACAACATAGCATTTTCATTCCTTTATTATTAAAGCCAATAAACACTCATTTTTTCACGATTTCACAACACAATTACCAATAACAGTTTTCTGTTTTTAATAGGTGAAACATACATCCATGCAAAGAAGACAACATTATTAATCTGTTCATGACATTATATTTAATAAAGTATTTACTAATGCAGTGTCTGGTTTTGAACAGGGTTGGTGGGGGGGGGGGGGCAAGTACTTGTTAGTACTACTAGTATTCGTGGTTAACCGAGAACAAGCTATTGTTGTCCATCTGCTCAAGGTCAGCCTGCCTTTGCGTTGTTCAACCTGTTGATGCTTTGCCTTGTCCACCCTTGCCTAGAGAAACAGACATAACAAAATGTAATACAAGAACCCACATCATTAAGCCTCCTAAGCGTACTAATCTGCAAATGATATTATGTAAAGTCAATATCAAACAATATGATGAAATGCAATTGTCTGTTATACAATGTACTGACTACACTCTTTGTTTGCGCCTTCTACATAAACTAGCAATGTTAGGCATAATACGAACTCCAGCAACAAAAATAAGACAGCTAGCAATTATAAACATATTTTAGCTATGCTGTATTGGTATGGTAGGTAGGGCTTATTATAAATTATTAGGTTAGGAATTAATTAGTGAGTAGGTGTTTAGACCAGTGATGAGTTAAGTAGTGGTAGAGAAACCAGAAACCACATGTCAATAATTAGCAGTAGCCTAGTCAGTGTCTTTGTCTTTAAGTATGTTTGGTGGAAATATGAAGACCCCCAAACCACATATTAATCATTACCAATAGCCTAGTTGATGTCTGTCTTTGTGTATGCTTGGCGGGAATTATTGGTTAATTTGAATGTGTAGTCAGGCTGGCTTAGATATAGAAGATTGTGAAAATAAAGTTGAGGGAGTTGGTCAGCAGGAGCTGAGCATGCTGGGTGTCTGTCTGTGTGTAATCACACTAAAAAGTCTTGTGTTATAACTGGCTGGACATCTATGTAGATGTGACTAGCTCAGTGGGCCATAATTTGAGGATATAAAGTGGGTTGTAGTATTTAATCTTGATTGGACTTGTTTTAATTGGTACCTCCCCTCTTGGCACTGTATATCTATGTCATTAACATGGCTGTGCATCTCTATTACTACCCTATATTGGACATATGTGTTTTCTATTAACTCTAGTGAAACCCAGCAGGTCAGGTGATCATTAATATTATTTTGTCTAGCCCCAGTGGGGCATGCACTAGATAGTGAATACATCCAGTTCATACTTTGTCACAGTTTGTTAACCCTAAGTTACCAACTTATACAATGTCAATGTAATATTATGCTGACATGGTACATCGTGAATACTTAACAAACTACAATTAATTAATGGTTACAGATAAAGTCATACCTATGTCCGTGAGCTGAGAGTGACAATAAAACTTGTCATAATACTAAATATTAACTAACACTAGTTGTGAGAATGTTGACACTATCCAGTGATACCAAATTCCTTTGTACGACATATCATAGTACGATGATAGCAAGAACACAATTTTGGGGTAATAATTTGTGACACTCACCAGTATAAGCCTTAAGGTGTCTTGCTCAAGTCGCATCAAACTTTCAAAGCAACAGAGACATATATAACAGCATCTCACATAACCACTGTGTACTGCAACCTTGTGATGAACAAAATGTAATAGTCCCTGTCAGCTGTCACATTCATTCACTAACGTTATGAGTATGACTAAGTTATGCAAATAAGTTTAAAGTGGTAAGTTTAAAGTGGAAAGTATATGTTTCGACAATAAAATTGTCACCAAGGTAGGTATATAAATACATTACATTTTTACTGGTCACACAGTGTAGACAAGCTACACGATTTTAGAGAGCAAGCATATTTTGCAACATCTGCATTTATACTGGTTCATATTACTGTAAGTACATCACTGCAACGATTTTGTTTAACAACAATCATGGAATTTAAGATTTAGCACACTGATACACTCTGAAAGATGGTTCTGTTTTTTTTTTTAGTAGCAATAAAGTGGTTTAGCCAAGGTATAGCGAATATTAGTTCTACCAGTATGTGCTCAGCATCTCTCTGCCCTTCGCCGCTTCGGGAACTTGGAAGTGTCATTGCACGTAATTTTTAATTCCAAGTTCAATTACATTTAATGGGACAACATAAAAACTAATTTAGTTGTACTCCATTATCTACTGAATTACTACTTAGGCTAGCTATGCTGGCAAAATTAGGCTAATATGACTGAAACATGTATTTTACTTACCGTCTACCTCATAGTTTTGAGCCCTCGACGCCTTGCCGACCGCGTCTCTTAGACGTCTGCCGATTCCACGGCGATGCGTTCCGTGAAGTAGACATTCTTAGCAAGTCATATACTCATGCAGTATATTCGTCCTCCATTGTTAAAGAAAATGTACACACTTCTCGTGGAACAATTACAATATATATATAATTAAACGGAGTGACTGGTGGCTGGGTTGTCACCAACGCAAACTCGGATCATGACGGGCTCTGACGTACATTGCGCATGCGCTATGTCCGTTTAGTCGAATCTCGGCCCGTTACACGGTTTTAGAGAGCAAGCATATATTGCAACATCTGCATGTTTACTGTTTTATATTCGTATAAGTACATCACTCCAAAGAATGTTTTAAATATTTTTTTATGAACAACAATCATGGAATTACAGATATCATCATGCTGTCGGTCGCGAAGCGACAAAGACTGCTTCCATCACTTGACTCTTGCTCTCCATTTGTCTCTCTGCTGTGAGAGTGATGTCCAGGAGTCGATCTTTATGTCTCTCAGCTTCAGGTTTCTCTTGATGGTATCTTTGAACCGGAGACGAGGGCGCCCTCTCTTTCTGTGACCAGAAGACAGTTGGGAGTAGAGAACCTGCTTCGGTAGCCTGTCTGATGACATCCTCATGAGGTGTCCAGTCCACCGGAGATTCTTTCTGATCAGAAGATCTTCCATAGATGGCAGCCCTGTCCGTTCGAGTATTTCCTTGTTTGTCACTTTGTCCATCCAGGTTATCCTCATGATCGAACGCAGATGTCGCATCATGAAGGCATGCAACTTTTTCACCTGTCGTCTGTACACTGTCCAGGCCTCGGCTCCGTATAGGAGCGTGGACAGCACAATTGCACAGTATATCTTGCCTTTAACCCGCATGGACACATGGTGGTTGTTCCAGAGTCTCTGGCGTAGTCGGCCGAAAGATGCACTAGCCTTGGCCATCCTCCTCTGTATTTCATCGTCAATGCATCCATCACTTGATATAGTGCTTCCGAGGTAGGTGAATTCCATAACAGAGTTCAGCTTGTTTCCATCAACCATGATATGCTCCTCTCGGGTTCTTGTAGAGTTGGGTTGGTACAGCACCTCGGTCTTCTTGATGTTAATCTTCAGGCCGAACTTCTTTGACGCATTGGAAAAAGCATCCACTATTTTCTGCATCTCTTCAGCAGAGTGTGCAACCAGTGCACTGTCATCTGCGAATAGCAGCTCCCTCATCAGTATCCGTGTAGTCTTGGTCTTCGCTCTGAAGTGTGCGACGTTGAATAGGTCAGCGCTCTGTCTGGACTGTATGTAGATGCCATCCCCCATGTCTCGGAAAGCATTGTCGAGCATTGCTGATAGGAAGATGGAAAAGAGCGTGGGCGCCAGTACACAGCCTTGCTTGACCCCATTTGTGACCCTGAACGATTCCGAGACTTCCCCTCCAACATTAACAGTCGCCATCATTCCGGTATGTAGTGCCTCGATCATTGTTGTGAACTTCTCTGGGCAGCCATACTTCTTCAGTAGCTGCCATAGTCCGGTCCTCCCAACTGTATCGAACGCCTTACTGAAGTCGACAAATACCATGTACAGTGGTCGGTCCTGCTCAATGCACTTTTCTTGTAGTTGTCGGAGACAAAATATCATATCCACGGTGCTCCGGTTACCTCTGAAGCCACATTGTGTCTCCGGAACTACCTCTGGTGTTAGGTGGGTAGATAGTCTGTTGAGGAGGATCCTGGCGAAGATCTTGCCTGCTATGGAAAGAAGAGAGATTCCTCTATAGTTCCCACAGTCTGTTCGATCACCTTTCTTGTAGATGGTTATAATGCTTGCATCCTTCCATGCTTGTGGTACAGAACCCATCTCCCAGGCATTGGTGATTAGTTGGTGCAGTCTGCTGAACAGATTGTCTCCTCCGTGCTTCCATACTTCTGCAGGAATTCCATCTCCTCCAGGTGCTTTGCCATCTTTCAGGCTGGCGATTGCTCTAGCCATCTCATCCATAGTTGGAATCTCATCAAGGCTTGTCTTGGTAATGCGCTGCGGGATGTTGTCCAGAGCTTCGTGATCTATGTCGCCAGGGACGTTGAGTAGCTTCTGGAAGTGTTCACTCCATCTTGCCACAACTCTCTTGCTGTCAGAGAAGGTTTCCATTCCGTCTGTTGATTTTAGTTGAACAGGTCCCTTCTTTTTGGGTCCCCACACTTCCTTCAGTCCATTGTAGAAGCCCTTCATGTTGTTACTGTCGGCAGCTCTCTGCAGCTCCACTGCTTTCCTTTCCCACCAGTCCGACTTCAGTGCACGGGTGTGTTTTTGTAGCAATCTGCAGGCATCTTTGTATGCTGCAGTGGTGGATCTAGTACTCCTGGTTTGCAACACTCTCTTGTGGGCTTGATCTCTTCTGCTCATAAGAGTCTGTAGCTCCTGGTCGTTGGGGTCGAACCAGTCCTGGTGTTTTCTGTCCGGCTTGCCAAGATATGTCTTGGCTGTGTTGTACACAACCTGCTGCAGAGCTGCCCATTCCTCGTCTGGTGTTGAGTTTTCCTTCTCCTCCCAATGGGCGAGAGCACTGTCCATCTCCTGCTCAAAACTCTCCCTATGGCTGATGGTACTTAGTTTTGCAGTGTTGAGCTTGGTCGGCTTATTTGTCCCTTGCCTGTTGTGCTTTTGTCGTATTCTGAAAGCCACTTTTGATCTCAGCATCTGGTGATCGGTCCAGCAGTTTGCTCCACGCATGGCTCGGGTGCTGTGGATGTCCATCTTATCCCGACACCTCGTGATGATGAAGTCGATCATATGCCAGTGTTTGGAACGAGGATGCATCCAGGTGGTCTTGCGTTCATCCTTCTGCTTGAACATGGTGTTCGTCACTATCAGTTCGAACTCAGAGCACAGAGCCAGTAGAAGTTCGCCATTGGAGTTGCATTTCCCAATCCCATGTTTGCCCATGACCAAGGGCCACTTGTCATTGTCTCTTCCTATCCTCGCATTGAAGTCTCCTATCAGCAGTAGCTTATCGGTATGAGGGATGCCCCTGAGCACACTTGTGAGCTGGTTGTAGAAGGCCTCCTTGTTTTCGTCTGGGTTTGTCATTGTCGGAGCATACACGTTGATAATTGTAGCAAAGTTGTCCTTGTTCAGAGGTAGTCTCATCGTCATGATTCTGTCACTTACTGGCCGTGGCATTTCTGTCAGCTTTGTGATGATATCCTTTTTGATAGCAAAGCCCACTCCGGCCTCCCTTCTTTCTCCTTCGGGTTTGCCACTCCAGAAGAAAGAGTATTCCAAGTCGTCGAGACTACCAGACTCTGAGAACCTTGTTTCACATAGGGCGGCGATGTCGATGTTGTATTTGGCAAGTTCCATTGCTACTAGTGCCGTACGTCTTTCTGGTCGGTTAGCTCCTTCTCGGTCGAGGAGAGTCCTGACGTTCCATTGTCCAATTGTCAGTAGTTGTCTTCTTTGTCTTCTTCTTCCTAGCTGATTTTCCACTGTCGACGGAAGATGAGGTCGAGCAGCGCGGTCCTTGGTAACCCGGGCGACGGCCGATCCGGTATCATGTTTCGTGCAGTTGTACATTTCATGGAAGCTGCTAGCAAAAACTTTTGAAGTACCGCTGGCTTTTGCAAGTTACTAGCGACACTCTCTCGGGAAACAAATAGAGGTCTCACACCGGCAAGAACATGTCAAGACAGGCGCAAACTATTTGTCCCTGCAGTGGCTGGTCGAGAGATGTTGGGAGTTCCATACACCAACCGCCCTTGATGCTGCCACAGTGACATGGTTTTCTGTTTAGGGTTTGCTCCCTTAGCCTTCGGTTCTGACAAGAACCTATACCACAAGGCAGTGGTTTACAACTCTGCATGGCAGGGGCGTCAAACTCCCTGAGGTATTGCAATACCTGAGGTACTGCAATACCTGCATACCAGAATTACAGATATAGCACACTGATATACTGTGAAAGATTGTTCTGTTTTGTGTAGTATGCGCTGAGCATCTGTGTGAATAGCCTCTGCCCTTTGGGATGGGTCGTTGCAACAAGCTTGCGTCATAACGGGCTCTGACGGACATTGCGCATGCGCAATGTCCGTTTAGCCGAATCTATGACGTACATTGCGCATGCGCAATGTCGTTTAGTCGAATCTCGGCCCGGGCATAACGTATGCCGTTGCCACTATGTCACAGCGCGTCAAAAACAGCTAAAAGCGGTCACTGCGCATGCGCGCGCATGCGTGATATGCGTTTAGTCGAATCCTGGACTGAGTCGAAACTGGGACCACCACAGCGGCACAACAAACTTTTGACGAGTACAAAATGCACAATGCATTGCGCCGGAAGGGCTTCCCCAGATAATGACGTCATAGTCCACAAGGTCCATTAGTCCGTGCTATATCGCTCAAACTCCCACATACACGTGAGCAACAACCATCGTAGCTAGCTAGCGCTGTCGCGCGCGCCTCTAGATGCGCGCATGCGCAGAAACGTCAATCGGAACGTTTTTAACGACCGGAAAAATGTAAGCGCGACCATCGTAGGTAGCGCTTACGTTTATCAGAGAAGATCTAACAGAGAAGGGTCACTTCGGCAGTTCCATTTTGAATTTTGAGACAGTAGCGCCTCTAGCGGACGAATGTGCCGTGTAGCAGACGGCCAGATGAAACTGCAGTACAAATTATATGTTCAATTATGCATACGTTATTGAAATTGCACTAGAAGCACTTCATAAACACTGAAGCACGTAAGCTTGCAATAGTGCATGTAGCAACATCTTTTCTCACTATCAAGACACTAGATAGGCCAATTAGTAATTTTTTTACATCATATTACAGCGTGTTATTTACTTGCTTGCACACGTGTGACTGACGTTGGCCGGTATCATGCACCCTCCCCAGCCCCCCCCCCCCCATTTCCTATACCCACATCAGCACTTGTTTGGGTTTTTATATTGTTGTGTTTGTTTATAATGATAATATGTATATATATGTATATATATATATATATATGTATATATATATATATATATATATATATATATATATATATATATATATATATATATATATATATATATTTAATATATATATTTTAATATATATCACATAATATATAATTATATATATATATATATATATATATATATATATATATATATAATATATTTACATATTTTAAATGGAAATTATAATTTGCATATATAAGATTATTGATATATATATATATATATATATATATTTAATATATATATTATTTAATATATGTGTATATAATAATTATATACTTAGTATATATAATATATATATATATATATATATATATATATATATATATATAGTTTATAATTATTGAATAAACATATATATATTACATATTAAATATATATATTAAATAATATTAAATAATATTAAATAATATTAAATAATATTAAATAATATTAAATAATATATATATAAATTACATTATCATTATTATTTATAATATGTATATTATATATTAAATGATTAAATTATGTATTTTATATATGCAAAAACACAATAATTATATACTTATATATATATATATATATATATATATATATATAATTATATATATATAATATATTTACATATTTTAAATGGTAATGATAATTTACATATATATATATATATATTATTGATATATATTTAATATATATAATATATTATTAAATATATGTGTATATAATAATTATATACTTATTATGTATGTATTATATATATATATATACATAGATATATATAATGTATTTTATATATGCAAAAACACAATAATTATATACTTATATATAGATATAATATACATATATATATATAATTATATATATATATATATATAATATATTTACATATTTTAAATGGTAATGATAATTTACGTATATATATTATTGATATATATTTAATATATATAATATATTATTAAATATATGTGTATATAATAATTATATACTTATTATGTATGTATTATATATATACATAGATATATATATATATATATATATAAGTTTATAATTATTGTATACACATATATATTACATATTGAATAATATTAAATAATATTAAATAATATATATGTATATATATATATATATGTATATATATATATATATATATATATATATATATATATATATATATATATATTACATTATCATTATTATTTATAATATGTATATTACATATTAAATGATTAAATTATGTATATTGTATATTATATATATATATATATATATACATATATATATATATATCTTCCAAAACCACAATAATTATATACCTATATATATATATATATTTAAGTATATAGTTATTGTGTTTTTGCAATATATAAAATACATTTGTATTTAATGATGATTATTTCCTGGTAGTATAAAATAATAAAAAGTTCATAACTAAGTGCTCTTATCTTCAACTTACTCTTTGCACCCGTAGGTCGCGCAAAATGAGCCGGTTGATCGACTTTTCGATGTGCTTGGCGGTGGTGTTGCCATTGTCTAATATGTCAAGCAAATGATGCGGCACATTCGTCCGCTTGGGACGCTGCGCTCCACGCGCTAAAATGGCGGCCCATTATAAATTGCGAAGTTACCCTTCTCTATTAGATCTTCTCTGCGTTTATCCCCTAGATACGCGCATGCGCAGAAACGTCAATCGGAACGGTTTTAACGATCGGAAAAACGTCAATGCAAGTACCCTAATTTTATAGAGTAGGGACTGCATGTGTGACGTTATTCGCAGTGCTGCTCTGCGAATAGTCTTGTCCATAGATATAACCACCGGAAGTGAGTCCTGGGTTTTTCCGGTTTGTTTGTCTGTCCGCCAGAGAACACAAAATACGGCAAGCACCGGTTGAAACAAGCGAAAGGCGTATTTAAAATGAATCTTACAATAAAGCTATCAGGTTTTATCTGTTATGCGGTGTGGATGCTGATTGCAACGATGACTTTCGAAGCTACAGGTATGTTATTTTTCCTGAAGGAGCCGATTAAGTGATTGAAGGGGTGGAGTTAACTTTTGGCGTACCTAACTTTTAATACTACCTACCAGTACCAGTGGTGGTTATTTCCGAGTATTTGATATTCCCCCACGTACAACTGTATCTTACCGCCTGATCCACATCTTGTCAAAACTACCTTGAAGTTGAACGTAACCAGTTTTGCACATAACATAAAACAACCATGATTGGCATTGATGATTTAATTGTTTTGACGTTTGTGCGTGGTCGTTGAGGAAGTGATGACTCAACTCGGTTGTACTCGGCCAGGCATTCAGAACTTCACCCTAGCCCTAGAATGGACGCTTGACTATACTAATTTCATATGCACATCAACAGATAGCATCACAAACTGGTTATATATTACTATTAGCTGGATTTGTTTTGTCAGATCCGGACAGTGGACACACCTCGATTTCATGGTTGTAAAGCCTGTGCTGGGGGATTTAAAAGCGTTACAAACAACCATTATCCAAATATAAAAACTTACCATTTACAGACTATGTTAAAATAGTGTTATATCGAATGATCAGTCAATTGATTGATGCACAAGTGAGGGGGGGTTTGCAAAATGTAACGGCATAATACTAGATAACCATGCTGTGGTATATAGTTGCTGTCTGCTAGTGCTACCATAGTAGATAATCATATTAATAGTGTTATATTTACAATAGTGTTATATCGAATGATCAGTCAATTTAGTGATGCACAAGTGATGGGGGGGGGGGGGGGGGGGTTGCAAAATGTAACAGCATAATACTAGATAACCATGCTGTGGTATATAGTTGCTGTCTGCTATCATATAGTACATAATCATATTAATAGAACACAACTATTAGTTGACACAGTTGAAGTGATGTACACTTCAAATGATATATTTCAAAGTAATTTTATTTCTTTAAACCAATGTTGGAGTAAATTCCATAAGAAAATAATTGCAATATCATAGTAACGGGTAGCCTTAAAATGACCAAAATATTTTGTGTTTATGTCCCCTAAAATGGCCTCCTCTTTTCATGGCAATACTTCGAGTGTGTTTAGCACTGTCGGAGAGCTGAGAGCAATATGTTTGACATTGGCTCTGCTGCAGGGACTGCCAAAAGAATACTGAAGTTGGCAGGTGTACTCCTATAAGCTGGCTGTTGGTCGTGGCTGATCAGTCCCGCCTGCCCAGCTATTTGACCTATAACTAGGGGTTTGGGATCAGAGTTTTCCTTCTAGCTGAACTGCCTGACCAGGCTAACGAGCCTCACTTGCCCGGGTTTTGAGTCAGAGTTGTCCTTCTCCCTGAATAATCGAGTTGAACCTGTCTGGTTATATGGTTATGTCTCCTGTTACTTGGTTGTGCCTGTAGCAGGCTCAGTCTATATGGGAGCACCACAAGAAGGTGCTACTGGGGACACAGTTGTGCAGGAGACGCCTCACGTAGGAGCCTACTGTCTGACAAGTCAGCCAGTCACGCCGTGGCGAACACGAAATAGGACCAGCACCAGTTAATATAGTTGTTGAAACAAGCGAAAGGCATGTTTAAAATGTATCCTAGAATAAAGCCATCAGGCTTTATCTGTTATGCGGTGTGGATGCTCATAGCAGCGATGACTTTCGAAGCTACAGGTATGTTATTTTTCCTGAAGGAGTCAATTAAGTGATGCACGTCTGAGGCAGTAATTGGCGGGGCGGGGTTAATAACTGAATACTACCTAACCACGCCGTTGTGGAGGTTGTTTACGGGTACAACTGTATCTTATCGCTTGATCCATTTGTCAAAGCTACCTTGAAGTTGGACCTAACCATTTTTACACATAATATAAAACCACCATTGCCATAATTGGCATTGATGATTGAAATGATTTGATGTTTGTATGTGGTAGTTGTCATTGAGGAAGCCATGCCCATGGCTCAGCTCAGTTGTACTCCTAGGGTTAGAATGGATGGTTGACTATCACCAACTGGTTATATATTAGCTGGATTTGTTTTGTCAGACCTGGACAGTGGACACACCTCGATTTCACCGTTTTAAAGCATGTGCTGGGGGGTTAAAAGCATCACAAACAACCATTGTCCTAATATAAGAACATGTTACAATAATGTTATATCGAATGAATTTAGTGATGCACAAGTACAGTGAGGGGATGGGATTTGCAAAATATAACCATGGTATAATACTAGATCTGTAACCATGTTGTGGTTATTTGCTGTCCGCCTGAGTGATATCACTTAGTCACTATCAGTTGACACAATCAAAGTGATGTACATTGCAAATAATATGTTTCAAAGTAATTTAATTTATTTAAGCAAATGTTGGAGCAAATTCCAAATAATTGGAATATCATAGTAATGGGTTGCCTTAAAATAACCAAAATATTCTGTGTTTATGTCCCCCTAAAATGGCCTGCTCTTTTCATGGTAATACTTTGAGTGTGTTGCTGTCATCTCCACTGCCTATATATTCAGTGGCTTCAAGTTCAGTTATCTGAATACTGAATGGTGACGAGATGTCATGCCGGGACGCAGCGTCATTCAGGTGTCTTGGGCACAAGTCCGTACCGGAGTTGTTGGCATCGTGGCCAATAACTGGCCATATGCAGATGTTGACATTAGCGATGGCCTGTCGTGTGTTTTGAGGGTTCAGGCCACCAGTTTTCATATTTTACTGGCTCGACTGGCCCCTTGTTTCAACAGTCGAATTATTCACCATTGTTTTAGATAGTTTCCATCAGTTGTCACTCCCTACGCAACAATTAAACATAATCTGTGAGACAGCCGAATCCATGGACTCGAGTTATCAGTCGAAATTAGTCACTATCTTGTTTATAAGTTGCAAGTTCTCCATAACTCCACAAGGTGTCGCTGCTGGGGCGGACATCTTCCTAGTGAATTAGCTAAGATATCGCTTCGGATTTTGTAGTAATATCCGAGTGGTACCAAAATAAAAAATTGTCAATGAATTTCTATCCTAATGTGTAAAACGAATCGACAAAATGTGTTGAGCATGTTATGATGAACCCTTGTGGATTTCTTGTGAACCACCGTTGCTGTCGTCTACGGTGTAGCTGCATTTCCGAAACACGTCATTTTGGCACAGAAAAAATCCCAGGCTGAATAGTCCAGTTGACCCTGTCTGGTTATACGGTTATACAGCCGGGTACTCGGTCATTCCAAAAGGGGGCTGAGTAGAAATGGGGGGGGGGGGCACAAGAAGGTGCCACTGGGGACACAGTTGTGCAGGAGAGGCCACACGCAGGAACCTACTGTCTGACAAGTCAATCAGAGGAACCACAGCGAACACTACACCTGGAAACGATAGGCAAACAGCGCTTCACTTTTCTTTGAACAAGCGGGACGTACGGCCCAGACTCAACCACCCAAAGTTAAATGCAACTAAACAAATAAATTTAATTTCAACAATTTACACCTTAACATGTAATGTGTAAAATAAGTACTACCCCGGTATTACTTTCTTACCATTAATTTTGTTAAGATTAATTAGCAGTGTTAGAACTTTGGCATTTATTTTACTAGACAGTGGGTCTAGTAAAGACAACAGTTTACTAGTCTGGCAAAAGGTTTAAATACTAGTTCAAGAAAATATAAAAACAACCAAAATTTAAGTCGTTACAATTTATTTTAAAATAAAAACGGCGTGATTTTGCAACCACAATTAAATACCAATGCTATGTTCATAAAGGTAGCAAAGTAGTAATACAGAAATAACTGAAGTAATTCATGAAGAACTGAAGATATGATTTGTATAAAAACTAGGGATGGGACGATACATATTTTAAATTTTCGGTTCGATTTTCGATATTTGACCCACGGTTCGATATATTCACGATACTTTTCACAAACACACCACCTATCACACAACATTTTTAATGAACAATTTTAAGTGCAGTACAGTGGAACCCCTCATTTAAGACCGCCCCCCCCCCAGATCAGAGTGGGGCTGTCTTAAAAGAGGGGTGGTTTGCAACATTCAACACTAGGGGGCGCTTACAATGACTAACATCAACACTAGGGGGCGCTTACAACCACTAAGTAGTAAAATACACAAAATAAAAAGGAGAAAATAATAAATGAGACAACATAAAAATTATTTTAAAAAATTATTTATTCTGTTTATTTTATGTGTGACACGTTTCAGTATAAGTTTACTTTTGAATCGTTTTTTTTTAATAAATAATATCTGATAAAGAGTATCCTCATTTTTTTTTTTTTTTTTTAATAATATTTGATATAAATAGTATATTAAATACTATTCTCAGTTAATTTATTTCAAATTCGGTCTGAGAGGCTAAAAAGTGCTGCCACCTGACGGCATCTGGGTAATCGCACCGCGGTCGCCATTTTGTTTTTCTTTCCAGTGCCGCAAAACGATCTTTTACTTTCTGATCTAATCATGAAAACGACCTCCTACAGCCACGAAACTTCCTCTCTAATAACTCATATTACATATACATACGCTAGGTCATAACATTAAATCATTTAAATTGCTGTGACGAATAATATTTACAAGTGCGCATGCGTGAGGTTATAAACAAACTCGACAACGGGTGGCCAAATTTATCTACTAAAGGCATATTTAGACTAAAGATCGGAATCTGGAACATCCACCAACAATTGGGAATGTTCTACTAAACATATCTTGCCAACCAAAACTACGTGACAACGCTGAAATAACTGCTAAGACTACTTTGAAACGTCCACGGATTTCCCGCCAAGCCGCCATCTTATATAAACATAAACAACGACCACCGAAGAAGCCACGAACCCAACCTACTAAACAGCTAAGTAACATCTAATATTGCTAGCTAAGCCAATATCTACAATCAAAATATTATTTATTTATTAACCAAGCCGATATACAACTATAAATGTTAAAAACATAAATAACATCCATACAGAATAACAACAGATAAAACCGCGCGAAGTAAAATCATCCCTAAACCAACTCAGGCTAGCGTCAGTCACATAAATTGTTAGACCTACACAACTTTCAACCATTAAATAAAGAACTTCTATCACAACATATTACCTGTACAGCCCTATCTGGAAAACCATCGCACAACTCAAATGTCTCAGATCCAACACTTCCACTGGTTTACTGATCACTCCACCACCATATAAACCCAGATCAAACAAGACAGCAACTAAATTCACTTTTCTCTTATGCATGATACTATCAGGAGACATCCAACTAAACCCAGGCCCCTCTAAATGTAATTCATGTAAAAAATCACTAAAGTCCAATTCACTCATCCTAACATGTAACGACTGCAATAAATCAGTTCACATCAAATGCGCTGGAATATCCAGACATGAATTTAACAGCACTTACCGAAACCTTAACACATGGCACTGTTCAGATTGCTCTGCACCCTGTGGCATTTGCCACAGGGATGTCCTAAATAACCATAAAGCAATCCATTGTGACCACTGCCAAAAATGGATACATACACAATGCTGTGCAATAGATGACAGTGATTACAAACAACTAATACATTCCTCATGTTCCTGGGCCTGCCCGGATTGTAATAACTTCAACTTCACAAATTCCTTCTTCGAAGATAACGAAATCCAGACCGCTAACCCTTTTGACCCCCTCAATGGTAACAATCATAACTCAAACGAAACAACTACAAGTAGTAATAACACAACCAATAACAAGAAAACCTATAAACAGAAGAAGAAACCAAACTTCAGGTGCATCCTCATAAACTGCCAAAGCATTAAGAATAAAGCGGCAGACATCGCAGTACTAAATGACATACATAACCCAGACATAATCAGTGCAACAGAGTCATGGTTAGATCCCTCAGTTAAAAATGGAGAAATTTTCCCAGAACATTTCAATGTTTTTAGAAAAGACAGAGAAACAAGTACTACTGGAGGGGGGGGGGGGTATTCCAAATATCCAAAGCTGATCTCATCACAACTCACCTAACAAACTTAAACACTAACAGTGAGAGCATTTGGACAGAAACTGAAATAAAAGGAATGAAACCCATAGTCATATGCACCTTCTATCGTACCCCACATGACTCTCAAGGAACTCAAATTGAAGAACTAGATCTATCTCTGTCTAAATTAGGAAACAAGATAAACACACATAATGTCATAATTACTGGCGATTTCAACCTTCCTAATATAAACTGGGAAAATCATCATGTCACACCTAACAGTGGATATAGTACAGTTGCTGCCAACAAACTACTCTCTCTTGTAGAGGAACATGGACTAATCCAACATGTCAATGAACCCACACGTAAACAAGGAAATGCCAACAACATCCTAGATCTTGTCTTCACAAACAGACCTGGGATAATAAAGAAACTAAACGTAGTAGACGGCATATCAGACCACAGCACAGTTATCATTGATGTAAATATCTCACCCAAGCGCAAACATCGCCCAAAACGTCAAATTTTCATCAGAAATAAAGCTGACCACCCTAACATCCAGAAATCTCTCGATGACTTCACACATGAATACTTCTCTCTAAACCAAAACATGACAGTCAATGACAAATGGAACCTTGTTTCAACGGAAATCATCAACATTATGAACCAATATGTACCATGCCGCCTTACAACTTCCAGATTCAACCTTCCCTGGTTCAGTAAAGACTTGAAAAAAATGTGCAAAAAAAGAAACGATTATATAAGAAAGCAAAAAGATCCAGAAATCCAGAAGACTGGCAAGAGTTCTGTAACCTCAGGAAAGACATGCACAAACACCTTCGTTCTGCTAGATTGTCCTACATAAATCAATTCCTAACAACTGCAATAAACGACAAACCGAAAGCATTCTGGAGTTTCATTTCCAAACTTAGACAAGATAACCAGGGTATTGGGGACCTCAACATTGCGGGGAACATAATTAGCGATGACAAACAATAAGCAGTAGCCTTAGGCAATCAGTTTATAAGTGTCTTCACACATGAAGGAAATTCCGAGTTACCAAATCTGAACGACAGCCCACATGGAAAAATACCCAAAATAACAATTTCACTTAAAGGAGTACATGACCAACTATCCAAAATTAACACCTCTAAATCGCAAGGACCAGATGGCATTCCACCATGGTTTCTAAATAGATATGCCTCCCACCTAACGCCAATAATACATGATATCTTCCAATCATCAGTTGACTCTGGTCAAGTCCCCAAAGCCAGGAAAGAAGCAAACATAACAGCAATTTTCAAGAAAGGAAGCAGAGCAGAAACATCTAACTACAGACCAATATCCTTAACACCTGTGATTTCTAAACTTCTTGAACACATAATCCATAGCCACATCATGAAACACCTTGAACAACATCACATCCTAACTGACCACCAACATGGGTTTCGTGCAAAAAGATCAACAGAAACTCAACTAATTCAAACTATCCATGACATAAGCAAATCCCTTGATGAAAAGAAAACCGTAGACATGGCCATTCTAGACTTCACTAAAGCATTCGATAAAGCTCCACATAAAAGACTAATTCATAAACTAAAATACTATGGCATCACAGGTCCAATATCATCATGGATAGAAAGCTTCCTTACAGAAAGAACCCAACAGGTTGTAATAAATGGATCAGCATCCACACCCATTCAAGTCACCTCAGGGGTACCGCAGGGATCTGTACTGGGCCCCCTCTTTTTCCTACTATACATAAATGACCTACCCAATAATCTCACTTCAAATGTTCGCCTTTTTTGCAGATGATTGCCTACTATATCTACCAGTTAAATTTGACAATGACACTTCTCTCCTCCAAAATGATCTACTCAAACTCAAAGAATGGCAAAACACTTGGCTTATGAAATTCAATCCCACCAAATGCTCTACAATGACATTAGCCTCAAGAAAACCGACACCAAATCACTACACCTTCTGTGGCCAACAACTTAAATCTGTTCAATCTCACTGTTATCTTGGAGTACAAATATCAAATACTTTAAATTGGACAATGCAATGCAACGCAGTCGCTAAGAAAGCACAACAGACACTAGGAGTCATTAGGAGAAATCTAAATAAATGCCCAACCCACATTAAATCTATAGCTTACACAACCCTTGTCCGACCAATACTTGAATATGCGTCAGCATCATGGGATCCACATTGCCTAAAACATATTAAAACCTTAGAAAGAATTCTGCACACAAAACTATTCTAGAGAGCCAGGAACAGTAACTCAACTTCTTAAAGACCTCCAATGGGACACCCTTCAAACAAGACGAAAAATTAAAAGACTTAGCATTATATACAAGATGGAACATAACCTTATAGATATCCCGCTAAATCACTACATCCAACACAACACTAGATCCTCACGTAAACATGACAGTTGCAAATTAGACACTCTGCAAACATATTTGGAAACAGCTTCTTCCCAACCACAATTAAAGAATGGAATTCTCTGCCCCCAAACACTGTCTCAAGTAAATCACTAAACTCATTTCAAAAAAATGTAATCCAACATTTTAACAACTAATCCAAACGACCCACCATGCACACTGGCGTGATGTGTCCCCAGGACATTTTGCCAGTAACATATACAGATACAGATACAAAACAAAATCTTGGTAAACTAAAGTCGACATCGCCGGCGACTGTTACGCGAAGGCCGTAGGCGTAGATTACTGTCTGTGGCGTTACGTCGGTATTTTATCGCGGTGTCGCTAAATCTGGATACCTGTTTTATCCTAAACTAACCTAATTCTTAGCCTAAGTTTCTAAACTTTAATCGTACACAAGTTTCTCAATGGTGGCCATGTTCACCATGTACGGAAACACCGATTAGGCGATGACGATGTGCCATTTATAAAAATCGAAATAAACCGCGGTACGCAAACTGACGGCGGTGCACCGAACCGTGAGCCTTAAAACCGTGAATACCGTGAACCGCGATTAATCGTCCCATCCCTAATAAAAACAACTGCAACTGAAAGAGGAAGCCAATTGCACTCATTGACCAATAGGGTCCCAACCAGTAGTACCACCCTACCAGATATGGGACAGCCTGCCATTATGAATTTTCCATAATCCTTCCGGAAATTGACCTCATATTACGACGGTCGTATGATTATGAAAACTGCTCTGCTGAACTGTATTAATAGAAATAAAAAATCTAGAAATTATATACATCAGGAACCGTTAATTTTACAGTTACACAAGTTTATAGCTAGTCAGTAGTGGCTATGCCTAAGAGAATATCATCATTTATCAATAAATGAAGCTGTCACTACTGTAGCCAGTTGGTCACCCAGGCAGCAATTTAACATCCCCCCTCCCTTCTGGATGAGTTAGGGTTACGTTTAGGGTCATTGTAGCAACGAAGGCTTGACTGACTACTGTAGGGTAGGGTGGATGACATGTTGACCTTTACTAGACAACTTGTACACCTTTACTAGACAACCTGACTAGTTATTAGGCAGGTTTACTGGTCCGGCCTTATCTTTACTAGTGTACTGGGCCTTATCTTTACTAGTGTACTGACTAGCAGGCTAGTGGGTACTTCTACCCCTGATTACAACACATCCATTTAAGCACTGTGCTTCTAAATGTGCCCTATATGTAGCTGCTGCACACACAGTCTCCTATGCAAAGCAGCAATGCAAGACAAGTGAAGATTGAAATTGGCCAAATATACGACATTTATTATATTAGATAAATCAGATGGATCACATAGATATACCACACATACATCAATACATCTGCACAGCAAGTATGCCGGCCCCAATGGTCTTGCTAAGAAGTCCTACAAATTCTAACACATTACCAATGACCGGTATTAACAGTTCTCTACACTATATTTAACATTGACACCATATTGGTGGGGGTCACTCCGCCACTAGGTCACCTGGAAATGGAATTAAATGTGACCAACCCCGATAACTGATCCACAACATTCATCCGTGTGAGGGACACTTTATTTCCATGTTACTGTGTAGACATTTTGATAAAACGACCAACAAATTTACGAAAAACAGTTAAGGTCAACTGTAAGATGAGTACCATTAGAAGTTACCTAACTATTTGCGTAAAATGCAACCACTTTTTCCTTCTGCAATCGGTTCGGTATTTTAGAACGTGACAAATATTTAGGTTACGTAACGTATGTACAACATAAATGGTATTGAACTGCTTGAAATGGAAAATTTCCTACTAATCTGCATCTGGTAATAATCATATAATTTGCCAAACAAGGTATTTGATTAGCATATGCTATGACACAGAACCAAGCCTTCAAAACTGAAACGGTTGCTTTTCTTTTCTGATTGGACACCAAAAGGAACATGATTAATATTTAAATAATTGGAAAGTTAAACACATAACCCAATAGTATAATATAATTTCATTAAACCCACACACATATATATATATATATAATATGTGACCCACCATGCCAAATTGAGACGCTTCTCGAAAATAATGGTAGTGTGTTTTATTGCATATTTGGATAGAGCAGATTCAGACGAAAGTAATGATACCTCAATGTTACTTATAGTCACATTATTTCCAGAGATACACTTATTTGAATGTCTAATTTGAGAAAAACGGCTTTAAAGTTTTCACTCCTTTATTTGTGAAGATTTCACTTGTTGCAGACATGTTTTGCTCCAGATGGACCAGTTTAAATTAAATAATAGTTATGATAGTGTATATCTAATTATCTATGCTTGAAGCCTACAACCCGTATTTAAAATTTAGTATGGACAGCACCAATACAACACTTTAGAGGCAGGCATGATCATCAAATCTAGTCTGAGACGAGAGTGACAGGTCAGATGCAAACATAGGAAGTGACAGCAGTTGGCGTATTTGACAGTTTTACGCAGTGCATTTTCATAAAGCAATCAAACCAGTAAATACATTACATACTCAATACATTATTATTAAGTTAATAATTATATTAGATTGCTTTACGTACTGCATCTTTAGTGGTCAGGGAAATTAGGTACCACCGCCGGATTTTAGTGTATTGTGGTGCTGGATGATAAAACTAAAGTGCCAAAAATACCTCGTCCCGGTCATGCATGAAATAATCAATTGCCACATCTCTAAGACTCATATCGCTGAGGCCACAGTGAGCAGTTTCATTTAGAAGATAAGAGACAATGTTGTCCTTGCTCAAATTCATATAATAATACTGAAATAGTTCGTTTAAACAGTGAATTGTTAAGGAAAATGAGCGTAAACAAAAGACTGGAAGTTGACAGCTAGCCAATCAGAGAGCTATTTTCTGTCACGAGGTGACACTTCGCCTTCACGAAAGTCCCAGTAACATGCACATTTATGGAAAGTCTAATGAAAATGCTGTCAGTGTTTAGAATGGAAATCCAGCTTTCCGGTGGTACCAAACGTAGCGCCACCGCCCATCGGAGACAGTTTACTTGGATTATTCCTCAAGAGAAAGTAGGCAATTTGTTGTGTCTAACACAATCACAGAACGTTTGATAGGTGTCAAAACACACCCAGATAAACACATTAAAACATTAGTCATGACATTTAGACAACTTACATATGTTAGATTATACTATTTAGGAACGATTGCCGCTGGAAAGTCATTAAAAAAAATGTTTTGGCTCATATATTGTTATAAGCTCCAGCGAGAAGTGTCTCAATTTGGCATGGTGGATCACACACACACACACACACACACACACACACACACACACACACACACACACACACACACACACACACACACACACACACACACACACACACACACACACACACACACACACACACACACACACACACACACACACACACACACACACACACACACACACACACACACACACACACACACACACACACACACACACACACACACACACACACACACACACACACACACACACACACACACACACACACACACACACACACACACACACACACACACACACACACACTTGAACATAATACAGTCGTATGGTATCAATCAAACGTGAACTCATGACAAATTAATATTGTAGTCTTTTTAATAAATACAATACCAACTGTTTTTTATGTAAGAATATAAAACTTCCTTACCTGTAGCTTATCAAGGATAGCAGTGTATCTGTGTTACTGTGTATAGCATCGTGGTCCACCTCCTGTAGAATTTGGGATAGAAAGTAGATAATGTCCTCTCAGTCACAAGACTGGGCTGCATGTGACTACTGACTAAGAAACAGTTTCAACCTCTTTGTGTCACTGGTGGTTTTTGTGTGTGCTTCGTCACGCTTCATTGACCCAGGCAACTGTTTGGGGGTTATTTCAAAGCACTGTTGATTCATAACTCAGCAAAGTCAGTCTTATTGCAGTAATAGAGTTTTATTTTCCGTGTCTTGTGTATAATATCAGGAACTACTGAAAAAGAAGATCATGCCCCGAGTATGATCTTTAACGTAGGTTTACCCGATAGATTGATTAAATGAGGACTTTGCATTTAAATATAAAACATTTATATAGCGTCTTCAATCCAGGGTTCCCTGTTCAAAGGTGCTGTTACAAAACATAAATAAATTGCTCTAAATAAATTCAACATTATAAAAACGTGGCATGAAATATCCAATAAAATTATTAAATCATCACTAAGAAATAGACTTATATTAATAAAAATCATTTAAGGCAACTATAAATTTAAGATAATAGAAACGGCACAGGATATAAATTATGAATAATTAATTAATAAAAAAACACCAAAAGCCAATCCGAGCGACAACATTAACATTTTATGAAAGTCTGTGTTCATGGATAAAAGGCTCGTTTCAATAAATGAGTCTTCAAAAGTGTTTTACATTTACATACGTCTTATGTGAATCTGTAAACAGATCAACAGAACAGGATTTTATATTCTATACACCGTACTTATATTAAACATACAGTTGAGTACGCTTCAGAACAATTCCAAATTAAACATGCTGTTTTTTTTTAAAATGGTGGCATCAACTAGTGACACTGGTGTAGTTTTGCTGATTCCACCAGTGTCATCCACCAGATGGAGACACCAAATCTGCTGTTTCTATTGTAAGCTAACATGGTGCCATTGACATTGTGTAAAATTCAAGCTGGGATGGCACATGGCAATGTAGATTGTCTAGAAATGATTTATTTGTCCAGCTGTGTGTGATTGGGTGGTCAGAGGCTACTGATGCAGGTAGAACTTTCTGATTTGATGTGGTTGACAGGGAAATAATTACAGTAAATGCCGGATCTGATATGATACACATTTGTCACTTCTTCCAGTAACCCACTACACAGTGTACTGTCAAATCGTGCGTGTTCAAGTGCTGGGCAGTGCTGATTAAAAATTAATAATAATGGTGTTTAAGTGTTTATAAAAAGTGTAAGTGCATGCTAAAATCAAGGGTCACAATTTTTTAAGCCCTGCCACAGCCACAGGCATAAACAGTGCATTTCAAGCTCAAGGCACTGCTTGAAAGCCTCTGTGGAGGTCTACCACCATCTAATGGCATCTATGTTAGACACTAGTTGGTTAAAGGGAATGTATGCTAATTAGGGCACGTATGCTTGATAGAACGAATATGATAATATATATATATATTATCATATTCATGAAATAATCAATTAGTCATGACATTTAAACAACTTACATATGTTAGATAATACTATTTAGGAACGATTGCCGCTGGAAAGTCATTTAAAAAAAAAATTGGCTCATATATTGTTATAAGCTCCAGCAAGAAGTGTCTCAATTTGGCATGGCGGATCACACACACACACACACACACACACACACACACACACACACACACACACACACACACACACACACACACACACACACACACACACACACACACACACACACACACACACACACACACACACACACACATATACATATATATAATATATATATATATATATATATATATATATATATATATATATACTTGAACATAATACAGTCATATGGTATCAATCAAACGTGAACTCGTGACAAATTAATATTGTAGTCTTTAATATTTTATATATATATATATATATATATATATATATATATATATATATATATATATATATATATATATATATATATAAAATTATATATATATACTGTATATTATGTAATTATTTCAATGATATCAGAAAGCTCCTGTGATGATTGTTCTGCTCCTTTGTCACTGTGTTTCATCATTGTGCTCGCAGGTTTTATCGAGATACAGCACCCATATTATCCTGCTCTCTACGTCAAGGGTGGCGAAGACTTCAACCTCACATGTATGGGTAATGATGTCGATCTGTTGTGGTTTCGTACGACCAATGATGGCAACGAAGAAGAAATAAAAGCAACTAAGGACAGTGAATATAAGATGACACTAATCAAGGAGGTACCATCAATGAACGTCCGCAATATCCTGGTAAAGAAAAATGCGAGGATCACTGACAGTGGCAAATACACCTGCAGTGACAGAGCCCAGACGGACCAGTATCCTATCACAGTTACTGTTCTATACAGTAAGTATTTACCACGTTTATTAACACAAACAATCTTGGTTTATATCACGCAAAATTGTTATGTTACCAGATTTAGGCTGGATTCCATTATACATTTCTGTACATTTGTGCTTACTGCTTACCAAGGATCGATTCAAGTTCACTCTATTTTTCTTTCTTTTTTCAATTTTTTTTTCAGTTGCAGGAAAATTTGAAAACCAGCAAAATACGTAATTTTTGGGCCGAAGGTGCAATCTAGACTTAGAGCATGACTCTGTTTCTGCCTTGTGCCGTTAGCTCCAACTTGTCAGTAACCATTCAGGATTTGGTTTTCAAATTGTGCACAGACATCGTAGATTTCCTCTATAAATGTTATGTATAATATAAATTTTATATATGCAATATAATTTTGGGTGATTTCCAGCACATGCCTCTTGTGTCACGGTCAATGTTTGGGATGTAGAAGCAAATATTTGAAAAATTTGAATACACAAAACCATTCTGCTGCTCATTTGATTGGACGGACAGTCATTATTCTGGAATTCCCAGAAATTGTTTCTCGCGGCCGACAGTCATAATTGGGGAAGTCAATGAGCTAGTTTCACTTTGACTTGGCCAAATTCTGGTCTTCTTGTAGGTTGTCAGGGTAGATCAACATAACTGGGTGGGTTAGACGTAGGTTTAAAATAAGTAGCATAAACATTAGTATTTGAAGCATTTAATATGTGATATGTCTGTTTCATTGCAGTATTGACTGAGTTTGAAGACATAACCATCCTGGATATGTCATGTTCCATTGCTGGGTTTGTCAGTAATTTGCCAGAAATTTACCATTCGTGGAGCTTCAATAACCAAACAATCTTACCAAACACGAAACGCTACAAAATCAGTGGGAGAGGCGAGTTCATGGCCATACAGAAGTCACCTGTTGGTAGGTTGTCTCACTTGGACATATCTAACCTCAATGGATAGGATATAAATAGTGTGATCTTTACAATATTTTTTCTATTAGCAGAAGTTAAATGTGTAATGTGAATGCATCATTCACAGGCAAATCCTGAGAAACTTTAAAATTGGAAGTAATCACAATTAACCCATTAGCACGCAGCCGATTGTAACGTGACGCCTGTGGCTCCTCATAAATTTGACCTAGATGTTTAAAAATATTGCTTGTGTCATTTTCTTTGCTCTAGCGCCTTTATTATTCAATTCTCGCAATAGCGTGTTGTATGCATGTTGTAGATAATTAAAGTACCTAAACAGTGGTGTCAAAACTGTTGTTATAAAAACTTATAACTTTAAAATATGTTGACCATTTCTTGGTTGACACTATGACATTTTGAAACTTTTTGTAAAATAACTACTTTGTTGCGGTGTAACTTTTTTATGCTTGAATTTCTACTGCTACAAGTTGGGTTTATTTAAAAGAACATTAAATTATCTATGCACTGGTATACATTTTTATATAATATATTGCACATTTTAGCTGTACACGTGGCCAACATTTTAAAATGTCCAGAAACAAAATTGCTGTTAAATTTCGAAAACGGGGTAAATATTGAGAACGGAAGTATCCAAAATAGTCACAATGTAATGTTATATGTCTAGATAGGTGTCGCATTTATTGCATCTCTTAGTCACTAGAAGCAACCACGTAAACCGAATTCAAACGCTGTGATGTATTCGCTGGCCGGCTATGGCCGACCTGAGGAGATTCGAGGTGACCGTCAATGCCCGACTTGAGTGCTAATCGGTTAACAATGAAACATAAAGATAAAATAATACAGTATTACTTTATACAAAATAACTTAGTTGAAACTGAAACACATGCTTCGTATAGGGATAAGGATAAAATACACTGTTTCTTGTTTATTGGTTTTAAAAGTAAATATATTGATTTGAGAGTATAACTATTACAAAAAATTACTCTGTCAATTTTGCATTGAAAAATGGCATAATACACTTCTTGACTGACATGTATGTCACTTAACTTGCATGTATCTACCACAACAATATTTGGACTAATATAATAATTCCCCTAATACAGTCGCTGTTCAGGGGACACTTGTAGTTAATGATCACACAATCACCAGACACCACTGAGTAATAACTCAGTCTTCTATTGCAGTGCAAGAAGACACTGGCTACTATGAGTGTCAGTTCACATTGGTGACGAATTTGAAACAAATAAGTATGAGTACGCGGATGCATTTTGATGGTGAGTGATGTACATTCTCATTTTATCATGTTGTTACTCATTAGCATGTCACACCTTTAGCTTGTCACTACTCGGTATGACATCAAGCCTTAAGATACTCGCTATGACTTCATATCTTCGGCGCATCACTATTTGTTACGGCATCACATTTGTAACGTGCCACTTCTCAATATAACCTTTAGCATGTCACTACATGCTCACACTTCACACCTTTAGCATGTCACTACATGCTCTCACTTCACACCTTTATCATGTCCCTACTTGCTCTCACTTCACACCTTTAGCATGTCACTACTTGCTCTCACCTCACACCTTCATCATGTCACTACTTGCTCTCACTTCACACCTTTAGCATGTCACTACTTGCTCTCACCTCACACATTTATCATGTCACTACTTGCTCTCACTTCACACCTTTATCTTGTCACTACTTGCTCTCACTTCACACCTTTATCATGTCACTACTTGCTCTCACCTCACACCTTCATCATGTCACTACTTGCTCTCACTTCACACCTTTAGCATGTCACTACTTGCTCTCACCTCACACATTTATCATGTCACTACTTGCTCTCACTTCACACCTTTATCTTGTCACTACTTGCTCTCACCTCATACCTTTAGCATGTCACTACTTGCTCTCACTTCACACCTTTATCATGTCACTACTTGCTCTCACCTCACACATTTATCATGTCACTACTTGCTCTCACCCCACACCTTTATCTTGTCACTACTTGCTCTCACCTCATACCTTTAGCATGTCACTACTTGCTCTCACTTCACACCTTTATCATGTCACTACTTGCTCTCACCTCACACATTTATCATGTCACTACTTGCTCTCACCCCACACCTTTATCTTGTCACTACTTGCTCTCACCTCATACCTTTAGCATGTCACTACTTGCTCTCACTTCACACCTTTATCATGTCACTACTTGCTCTCACCTCACACATTTATCATGTCACTACTTGCTCTCACCCCACACCTTTATCTTGTCACTACTTGCTCTCACCTCATACCTTTAGCATGTCACTACTTGCTCTCACTTCACACCTTTATCATGTCACTACTTGCTCTCACCTCACACATTTATCATGTCACTACTTGCTCTCACTTCACACCTTTATCATGTCACTACTTGCTCTCACCTCATACCTTTATCTTGTCACTACTTGCTCTCACCTCACACCTTTATCATGTCACTACTTGCTCTCACCCCACACCTTTATCTTGTCACTACTTGCTCTCACCTCACACCTTTATCATGTCACTACTTGCTCTCACTTCACACATTTATCATGTCACTACTTGCTCTCACCTCACACATTTATCATGTGACTACTTGCTCTCACCCCACACCTTTATCTTGTCACTACTTGCTCTCACCTCACACCTTTATCATGTCACTATTTGCTCTCACCTCACACCTTTATCATGTCACTACTTGCTCTCACCTCACACCTTTATCATGTCACTACTTGCTCTCACTTCACACCTTTATCATGTCACTACTTGCTCTCACCTCATACCTTTATCATGTCACTACTTGCTCTCACCTCACACCTTTATCATGTCACTACTTGCTCTCACCCCACACCTTTATCATGTCACTACTTGCTCTCACCCCACACCTTTATCATGTCACTATTTGCTCTCACCTCACACCTTTATCATGTCACTACTTGCTCTCACCTCACACCTTTATCATGTCACTACTTGCTCTCACCTCATACCTTTATCATGTCACTACTTGCTCTCACCTCACACCTTTATCATGTCACTACTTGCTCTCACCCCACACCTTTATCATGTCACTACTTGCTCTCACCCCACACCTTTATCATGTCACTATTTGCTCTCACCTCACACCTTTATCATGTCACTACTTGCTCTCACCTCACACCTTTATCATGTCACTACTTGCTCTCACTTCACACCTTTATCATGTCACTACTTGCTCTCACCTCATACCTTTATCATGTCACTACTTGCTCTCACCTCACACCTTTATCATGTCACTACTTGCTCTCACCCCACACCTTTATCATGTCACTACTTGCTCTCACCCCACACCTTTATCATGTCACTATTTGCTCTCACCTCACACCTTTATCATGTCACTACTTGCTCTCACCTCACACCTTTATCATGTCACTACTTGCTCTCACCCCACACCTTTATCATGTCACTACTTGCTCTCACCTCACACTTCATCATGTCACTACTTGCTCTCACCTCACACCTTTATCATGTCACTACTTGCTCTCACTTCACACCTTCATCATGTCACTACTTGCTCTCACCTCACACCTTTATCATGTCACTACTTGCTCTCACCACACACCTTTATCATGTCAACTACTTGCTCTCACCTTCACACCTTTATCATGTCACTACTTGCTCTTACTCACACCTTTCATGTCACCACTTCTTGCTCTCACTTCACACCTTTATCATGTCACTCTTGCTCTCATCTCTCATACCTTTTCTTCCCTCTCACCTCCTTGCTCATTTCAGCCTACTTGCCCTCACCCACACCTTTATCTTGTCACTACTGCTCTCACCTCACACCTTTATCATGGTCACTACTTGCTCTCAACCCACTACCTTCTATTTGTCAACTACTTGCTCTCACCTCAAACCTTTATCATGTCATAATTGTCACTACTTGCTCTCACCTCACACCTTTATCATGTCACTACTTGCTCTCACCTCACACCTTTATCTTGTCACTACTTGCTCTCACCTCACACCTTTATCATGTCACTACTTGCTCTCACTTCACACATTTATCATGTCACTACTTGCTCTCACCTCACACATTTATCATGTGACTACTTGCTCTCACCTCACACCTTTATCATGTCACTACTTGCTCTCACCTCACACCTTTATCATGTCACTACCTGCTCTCACCTCACACATTTATCATGTCACTACTTGCTCTCACCTCACACATTTATCATGTCACCACTTGCTCTCACCCCACACCTTTATCTTGTCACTACTTGCTCTCACCTCACACCTTTATCATGTCACTATTTGCTCTCACCTCACACCTTTATCATGTCACTACTTGCTCTCACCTCACACCTTTATCATGTCACTACTTGCTCTCACCTCACACATTTATCATGTCACTACTTGCTCTCACCTCACACCTTTATCATGTCACTACTTGCTCTCACCTCACACCTTTATCATGTCACTACTTGCTCTCACCTCACACATTTATCATGTCACTACTTGCTCTCACCTCACACCTTTATCATGTCACTACTTGCTCTCACCTCATACCTTTATCATGTCACTACTTGCTCTCACCTCACACCTTTATCTTGTCACTACTTGCTCTCACCTCACACCTTTAGCATGTCACTACTTGCTCTCACCTCACACCTTCATCATATCACTACTTGCTCTCACCTCATACCTTTATCATGTCACTACTTGCTCTCACCTCATGCCTTTATCATGTCACTACTTGCTCTCACTTCACACCTTTATCATGTCACTACTTGCTGTCACCTCATACCTTTATCATGTCACTACTTGCTCTCACCTCACACCTTTATCATGTCACTACTTGCTCTCACCTCACACCTTTATCATGTCACTACTTGCTCTCACCTCATACCTTTATCTTGTCACTACTTGCTCTCACCTCACACCTATATCTGTCACTACTTGCTCTCACTTCACACCTTTAGCATGTCACTACTTGTTCTCACCTCACACCTTTAGCATGTCACTACTTGCTCTCACCTCACACCTTTATCATGTCACTACTTGCTCTCACCTCATGCCTTTATCATGTCACTACTTGCTCTCACTTCACACCTTTATCATGTCACTACTTGCTGTCACCTCACACCTTTATCATGTCACTACTTGCTCTCACCTCACACATTTATCATGTCACTACTTGCTCTCACCTCACACATTTATCATGTCACTACTTGCTCTCACCTCATACCTTTATCTTGTCACTACTTGCTCTCACTTCACACCTTTAGCATGTCACTACTTGCTCTCACCTCACACCTTTATCATGTCACTACTTGCTCTCACCTCACACATTTATCATGTCACTACTTGCTCTCACCTCACACCTTTATCATGTCACT
Source organism: Oasisia sp. SBJ-2009 (assembly GCA_964017155.1). NCBI lineage: Eukaryota > Metazoa > Annelida > Polychaeta > Sabellida > Siboglinidae > Oasisia > Oasisia sp. SBJ-2009. The sequence continues at coordinate 2,181,718 of OZ024866.1, read as the reverse complement.
ACTTGCTCTCACCTCATACCTTTATCATGTCACTACTTGCTCTCACCTCACACCTTTATCTTGTCACTACTTGCTCTCACCTCACACCTTTAGCATGTCACTACTTGCTCTCACCTCACACCTTCATCATGTCACTACTTGCTCTCACCTCACACCTTTATCATGTCACTACTTGCTCTCACCTCATGCCTTTATCATGTCACTACTTGCTCTCACCTCATGCCTTTATCATGTCACTACTTGCTCTCACCTCATGCCTTTATCATGTCACTACTTGCTCTCACTTCACACCTTTATCATGTCACTACTTGCTGTCACCTCATACCTTTATCATGTCACTACTTGCTCTCACCTCACACATTTATCATGTCACTACTTGCTCTCACCTCATACCTTTATCTTGTCACTACTTGCTCTCACTTCACACCTTTAGCATGTCACTACTTGTTCTCACCTCACACCTTTAGCATGTCACTACTTGCTCTCACCTCACACCTTCATCATGTCACTACTTGCTCTCACCTCATACCTTTATCATGTCACTACTTGCTCTCACCTCATGCCTTTATCATGTCACTACTTGCTCTCACTTCACACCTTTATCATGTCACTACTTGCTGTCACCTCATACCTTTATCATGTCACTACTTGCTCTCACCTCACACATTTATCATGTCACTACTTGCTCTCACCTCATACCTTTATCTTGTCACTACTTGCTCTCACTTCACACCTTTAGCATGTCACTACTTGTTCTCACCTCACACCTTTAGCATGTCACTACTTGCTCTCACCTCACACCTTTAGCATGTCACTACTTGCTCTCACCTCACACCTTTATCATGTCACTACTTGCTCTCACCTCATACGTTTATCATGTCACTACTTGCTCTCACCTCACACATTTATCATGTCACTACTTGCTCTCACCTCACACCTTTATCATGTCACTACTTGCTCTCACCTCACACCTTTATCATGTCACTACTTGCTCTCACCTCATACCTTTATCATGTCACTACTTGCTCTCACCTCATACCTTTATCTTGTCACTACTTGCTCTCACTTGACACTTTCATCATGTCATTACTTGCTTTCACTTCACACATTTAGCATGTCCCTCCCTACTCATTGTGATTTCACACCTTTAACATGTCACTACTCATTGTGACTTCACACCTTTAACATGTCACTACTCATTGTGACTTCACACCTGTAGCATGTCACTACTCGCTGTAACTTCACACCTGTAGCATGTCAAGTAAAGTAAGTATAATTAATTTCCCCCTGCTGCCAATAGGCAGGTAACTGTTTCTTTCAGACATGGATTGTATGAACCTGAATCCTGTAAATGGTAGGTGCAGAGCGTGGTTCTGACAGCAGATTTGTTCTGTGTTTTAGCCTCGCACTACTCCTCGGAGAAAGGAGCGGCGTCACATTGCAGAAGTTGGCTCTGGACCATAGCCGCTGTTGTCACCAGCGTCCACATACTTCACGTCCACACGTGACTGTCACAGTGTCTTATAGGTTACTTTGTTCATGGCCTAGTGTGGTCAGATTATGATTATATATGTCACAGCAGTTGATTGCTGGGTCACAAGTGCTGCTGCTGCTGATTAATAGGTATGATGCGAGGCATTTTAAATTGTATTTTTGTAATTGCAGTATCGGCAGGTGTTGTGTGCTAAATGGGGTAAGCAGCACTAACGTGATAATATTATATTCTCCTCTCATGTGTTCAGTGCTCGTTTTATGTGTGATATTTCATGTAATTTCTTACTTGTACAGTTTTGTAATACTCGTGTTGGGAATATTATGTCTTTCACCAGAGGATATAAACGATACGTATGTTTGGTAGTGTTTGTTCATGGCTGGTGGATTGTTGCCTTACATCAAATGTTATATACCATCGGTACTTTCACTGGTATATATCTGAAGTTGTTTATATATGACATATATTATATATATGTATGCATATAGTATATGTATATATGTATATATATATATATATATATATAATATATAAATATATACCAGGCACAAATGTTGAACATTTCAACAAGTCATTAAGGTTTACAATCTATGAAACATATATGTATATATATAATATATATATATATATATATATATAAAATGTGTATATATAACTTGCCACAGTAGACCAGATATTAAGTCACACAGGTCAATTTTTCATTCGATGAAAAATACCTGTCAACATCACACCAATTTTGTAATAGTGGCAGAAATGTATTCCTTGTAATGTCATCTTTAACTGTCCTTTTTCTCAAATCAATTTCTCAATAAATAATCCAAAACTAGAAATACTGAATGTTTAGTTGTACATGGAATTGATTTCGCTCATGGCCTGATATGTAAACATATTTTCTCAACATGTCTCATTCGTTTTTATGGCTGCAATTTTCAACACATGTATTTCAACCCATGAGGTAGCATTTAAATGCAAATGATCATTATAATCACCCAATATACAAATTTTTTCTCAACCCTGGAACTCCATACCCATTTGCTGTGACACGTCATTGTCAATTGGCTGCTGGGAACTGAGGACATAATCAATTATGCTAATATTAAGATTGCGTGTCACATACTACAGTGATAAGACAATTATTTTGTCACCTGCATAGGCTACACAAGGTAACCATTCACGAATGACGACATTTACCTATCTCTACTGACCATGCCATTGCTCAGACGCCATTATTGATATAGTTCTCCAAAATATCAAAAAGAATCCCGATTGATATGGATGTATGTGTATACAAAATTGAAATGTGTGTATTTAAACCAGTTATGGTATTGTACGTGCAAAATATGTTTCAGAGCTTCCATCATTGTAATTCTCATGTGATCAACAATATTATAATTACTACACGTGCCTTTACGTGAGCTGTTTTTGCTTTGTACACGTGTACAAATGTCTACAGTTGTGATACGTTCCAGTAAGAGTGAGTCACTGATCACAGGAATTGTTATATGCCACTTAAATTCAAATATTGTTGTTTGTAGGTCTTGTTTATATTTTGAAATTCCTAATATATCCTACTGTCAGCCAGTTTGAATGACTGTGTTGTGGAGTGTAACGCATGTGTGGTTTATAAGTGATACAAACTGGGGTTACGTTCATAATTAAACTACTTTTAGCAGCTGAACAATGTTTGTACAGGTCTGTACATAGTTTTCAATTGTGATGATGAAGGCTACTGATAATTTTGTACAACATGATACTTGTATTGAAATGTATAGTGTGTGTGTGTGTGTGTGTGTGTGTGTGTGTGTGTGTGTGTGTGTGTGTGTGTGTGTGTGTGTGTGTGTGTGTGTATATATACGAATGTATGAACAAATGAGGTATGCATGTTATTAACTAGGTTATCAGGAATTGTGACACACAAATGTTTAAGTACTGTTATGAGCCCTTTTAATGAATGATTAGACGACACAGATGTTATACTTTCAGTACGTCTTCCAGGTTATACCTTGTATCACTTAACTAATGGCTACAGGGCCGCAGCCTGCAGTCTGCATGCAATCTAACTTATGCATCAAACTTCTAGCTGTGGTATTTGTTGATATTAATGTGTTTATTTATAGGCACGTGATATTAATATAATATATGTATATATATATATATATATGTATATATATATGTATTTGTATACGGCTTAATGCCGGTTAGCTTTGGAGACTAATTCGGGCCGTTTATGTGTTATGAGCAACTACACACATAGAAATCTGTGAAGACAGCGTCTTGACAGCGAAAGTATCACCTTTGTCCCAACCACATGTCCTTTTGTCAACATGAATGTAACATAAAAGACACGTGTATATATAATTATATATACATTTGTATATATATATATATACATGTCGTATGTTACATTCATGTTGACAAAAGGACACGTTGTTGGGACAAAGGTGATAGTTTCGCTGTCAAGATGCTGTATATATATATATATATATATATACTATATATATATACACATATATACAGGTCACCGGTATTAATCTGTATATCATAAAAAGTAGGAGGTTCCACAAAATTGTGTGTTTACTTGATGTATATACAGTCATGTCTCGTTTATCCAGTTTCTAATAATCCAGTTGTGTTGTGATCCATGTATACTAAGGTGTTTCGCTAATCGTGTATCTGACCAAAAACCTTGGGAACCAGTATGTGAATAAACAAGACATGACTGTAATATATATATATATATATATATATATATATATATTACCGGTATACACACACGACTGTGTGACTGCTATATGGACAGTGTGATATTAAATACATATGTAACTAACTTAAACAATGGAAATTACCACGAGACTTGCCTTCTTTCTACACTCACGCGATTGTGTGTAATTGTGCGATATAGTGTATTTTCATACATTAAATATATTAATTTGCATTAATGTTTATTTGTTTTCTTTGTTATTTTGCAATAGACTGACTATAATAATAACAACGTTATTGTCCATTCATAGAAGGGATGTACACTTTGCCCTTAGGAGGGTGTATAAAACATTATTTAATATTTTCAAATAAATATATATACACAATAAAATCAATATGTAAACGGTGGCAGTTAGTAATAGATATATCAATACTACATTAATAATATAGTAACATATTCCCTGTAACTATTTTCTTGTATCGCATTTACTTCTGAAGTTACTACAACCGCTTTTCGAGATCAGCAAATATTCAGTGATAGTAAGATCCAAGTGGACCTTGTTATTGTCGATTTATATAAACCTTTGGATCTTTCAAAATACTACTTTCGAAACTCCGTCATTATGGTACAAATGGCAGCCACATTGCTGGATAGCTAGCTTTCTTACGTACACTTCGCACTCAGACAATCCTTGTACACGGGAGATGTTGTGAACTAGCTAATGTCTAGTCAGGTGTACAGTGTTGGAACCGCTATTGTATTTACTATATATACACATTATAATATAATTACCATGGCAAGTTACATTAAATGTCCATCTGTTTGGGGTTGTTTGTTATTCATCCCTGTCCAACCACAGGTGTGCCGACTAGCTCATCAATCCGATTAATCTCTCATGTTAATCGTGGAAAGACAATGCTATTCATTCTACCGCAACAAAGTAATGCGTCTTGCCAGAAATCAAAATATCTTTTCCAGATCATAATTTGACAGCCATATAAACTAAAACAAGCTGATACAGTGAAACATCTAGGGGTGACATTGACACTACCTATTCTGGTCAACGTACACACCTCCAACACTTGTAACAAGCCAATGTCACTCTGACATTCGTCCCGAGAAATCAGAATGTTTGTTGTCAAGTTCTATAAGAAAGATATTATGTCGCCATTTTCCACCCCAATATAGAAAAGGTCAGCATAGCATGGGACCTAAACTAACAAAGGATAAAAACATGCTCGATAAGATACAACAAAGAGGAGCCCACATTGTAAAATGCGACTACAATCAACTTTGGACCCCCTCAAAAGATTGTAAATCAAAACGGCCTGGGTGCATTTAAGAACAATATCCAGACTTTGCATTATTCCACTTTTTAGACATAATTAGTTCTGTTCAGGTGTTACTGCTTACATGCAGTATAATTACTGTTTTGACATATGGCACTCAAAACATACAAACTGTTCCTGTTCGCCGCCTGTATCGTCAGCATGTTGAGGCAAGGCGGTATATGGGAGGAGAAGAATAGCAACGTTACAATGCGTGTACATATTTCGGTTGGCGACAACTTGAGAAGAGGAGGCAAAACCTCCATTTATTGCTCATATTCAAGATCATCCAAATTAAATTATTATCCCGACTAAAAAGACGTTAATATCTGCAGATAGATGCACAAGTGCTCATCAGACTATTAGCCAATCACCAGACTGTTTGCCATTCACCAGACTCTTTGCCAATCACCAGACTGTTAGCCAATTGCCAGACTGTTAGCCAACCACCAGACTGTTAGCCAATCTCCAGACTGTTTGCCAATCACCAGACTATTAGCCAATCACCAGACGGTTAGCCAATCGCCATACTGTTTTCCAATCACCAGGCTGTTTGCCAATCACCAGGCTGTTTGCCAATCGCCAGGCTGTTATTCAATCATCCAACTGTTTGCCAATCACCAGACTGTTAGTCAATCGTCAGACTGTTAGCCAATCACCAGACTGTTAGTCAATCACCCAAATGTTAGCCAATCACTAGACTGTTAGCCTATCACCAGACTGTTAGTCAATCACCCAAATGTTAGCCAATCACTAGACTGTTAGTCAATCATCAGAGTGTTAGCCAATCACCAGACTGTTAGTCAATCACCCAACTGTTTGCCAATCACCAGACTATTAGTCAATCGTCAGACTGTTAGCCAATCACCAGACTGTTAGTCAATCACCCAACTGTTTGCAAATCACCAGACTGTTAGTCAATCACCAGACTGTTAGTCAATCACCCAACTGTTTGCCAATCACCAGACTGTTATACAATTGTCAGACTGTTAGCCAGTCACAAGACTGTTAGTCAATCACCAGAATGTTAGTCACTCACCAGACTGTTAGCCTATCGCCAGACTGTTAGTCAATCACCATACTGTTTGCCAATCACCAGATTGTTAGTCAATCACCAGACTGTTAACCAATCACCAGTCTGTTTGCCAATCACCAGACTGTTTGCCAATCAGCAGACTGTTAACCAATCACAAAACTGTTAGTCAATCACCAGACTGATAGCCAATCGCCAGAGTGTTAGCTAGCCGCCAGACTGCCACCCAATTACTAGACTGTTAGTACATCGTCAGAATGCTACCCAATTGCCAGACTGTTTATCAATCGCCAAGTAAACGTGACAGTGATCACTGAGATATTAAAATTATTGTTGTTTGTACTAAGCGTGAAATGCCTGAATATATGAAGCAAACTGATCACAAGTTTGACTTAACTGTATGTGTTAATACAGGAATACGACATATATGGCTGATTAACACTGCTATTGCAGTCTCGAGCCAATACGTGTACCCCCATGTCATCAAGAAGCCAACACGATTAGTTCCATTGAGTAATTGGTTTCACAGTGACCTTGGAGCGATACCACAGGCAGTAATATATGAGAGGTACTTTTAATGTTGTTACATCGGTATTATAACTTCTCGAGTCTCAGAGCTGTAAAGAATTTTTTGTATTGAATATTCTGCCTGTTCCTTTCTTATTTAAATCATGGTAGTTTATTGTGACTTCGAAATGGTGGAGATATTAAACCGCCACTCAGTGGTTGACTTTCCCTGTCCTGTATTTACCGTCTTCGTCTGTTCCTATATTGTGCATCGACCACTATGGCTCCAAGATAGATTCATGTGTTAACCACGTCAAACACCCGCTCTCTTCGCTTTGAACTTTGCTGTGATGTTTTGGTGCACACATGTTTCTCCCGCCGGGTATCTCGATCTGTTTCCATTGTCAACTGGCTGGTTATCTCTGTTTCCTTTGTCAACTGGCTGGTTATCTCTGCTTCCATTGTCAACTGGCTGGTTATCTCTGCTTCCATTGTCAACTGGCTGGTTATCTCTGCTTCCATTGTCAACTGGCTGGTTATCTCTGTTTCCATCGTGAACTGGCTGGTTATCTCTGTTTCCATTGTCAACTGGCTGGTTATCTCTGTTTCCATTGTCAACTGGCTGGTTATCTCTGCTTCCATTGTCAACTGGCTGGTTATCTCTGCTTCCATTGTCAACTGGCTGGTTATCTCTGCTTCCATTGTCAACTGGCTGGTTATCTCTGTTTCCATTGTCAACTGGCTGGTTATTTCTGTTTCCATTGTCAACTGGCTGGTTATCTCTGCTTCCATTGTCAACTGGCTGGTTATCTCTGCTTCCATTGTCAACTGGCTGGTTATCTCTGTTTCCATTGTCAACTGGCTGGTTATTTCTGTTTCCATTGTCAACTGGCTGGTTATCTCTGCTTCCATTGTCAACTGGCTGGTTATCGCTGCTTCCATTGTCAACTGGCTGGTTATCTCTGTTTCCATTGTCAAATGGCTGGTTATCTCTGTTTCCATTGTCAAGTAGCTGGTTATCTTTGTTTTCATTGTCAACCGGCTGGCTATTTCTTCTTCCATTGTCAACTGGCTGGTTATCTCTGCTTCCATTGTCAACTGGCTGGTTATCTCTGTTTCCATTGTCAACTGGCTGGTTATCTCTGCTTCCATTATCAACTGGCTGGTTATCTCTGTTTCCATTGTCAACTGGCTGGTTATCTCTATTTCCATTGTCAACTGGCTGGTTATCTCTGTTTCCATTGTCAACTGGCTGTATATCTCTGCTTCCATTATCAACTGGCTGGTTATCTCTGCTTCCATTGTCAAATGGCTGGTTATCTCTATTTCCATTGTCAACTGGCTGGTTATCTCTGTTTTCATTGTCAACCGGCTGGCTATCTCTGCTTCCATTGTCAACTGGCTGGTTATCTCTGCTTCCATTATCAACTGGCTGGTTATCTCTGCTTCCATTGTCAACTGTCTGGGTATGTCTGCCACCCTTCTCAACTGGTTGGTTATCTCTTCTTCCAATGTCAACTGGTTTGCTATCTCTGCTTCCATTGTCAACTGACTGGTTATCTCTGCTTCCGTTGTCAACTTAACGGTTATCTCTGCTTCCATTGTCAACTGGCTGGTTATCTCTGTTTGTTGTTGTTATTATTATTATGCTTGTCATTAGGCTACATATGTATGACATAAAAGACAAAACGTTGTTTGCAGTGTCTGTAATCCAAACATTTTATTCATGTTTCATGGGACTACAGGCACACCAGCCAGTGCTAGAGAGTCTTGCTATTGCTAATCACATCACAGCAACAACTTACTCAGAAACCTCTATGGAATAGATATAGGTACATATGAAAAGGTAATGATATGTTGTTTGTTGAGTTAAGCCAGGAGGTCAGTAATAAAATGTATATGTTGCCATCAGAAGACACAATGCGTGACAGCTCAATTAGAAAAAACAGCCTGGATACCAGAATAGCCTGCATGGTGTCAGTTTGGAGCCTGACTGAAGAACAAAGGGGAATCTTTTTTATTTTTTAAACACTTTGTATTCCTAAACGCCAAATACAAATACTTTATAAAAAGTACTTAAATACACTCAAATACAAATGTATTTAACCCCATGTCTGTTCGTGAGTGCTTTACTACAAGTTAATTAATGGTCTGTTTTGAATAGTTTACATGAAATGCATGTGTATGGCGTACATGTTTGCGCATAAATGGCGCTTTGAGGCCGTTTTCAATAGAACAAAAGGTGGCTATTCCCACCGGAACATCGAAATCCTTCTACATAATGCAAACATTACGTAGAGATAACGAAAGAATGACGTCATAAATATAAAAAATATGTTGTGCGTCATTTTCGTCAATGACGCATAGCCGAGACAAGCCACGCTGCTTCTGCCGAGCAGTAATCGAAGGAGATTACTGCGTTATACAATGTCAGTTATATTCGTCGCCAATCTCATATTTGCTATTGCCATTACAGGTAAGACGTGGGATTATTTAACTTTTCTTCACACGGCTTTCTTTAGCGTATTACACATTCAACAACCATGGGGCTGTTAGCATTTTCGCTTTGCACTTTCGTCTGTCCTGGTGTACATAGACCACCCCGAAATGTGTTGTGTTTCTTTTAGCCTTTTGAGAGATTATCAAAACCATCCATCGACAAAATTCGTTTATAATTTGTCGGTGTTGTCACAGAGATTATTATTAAACAAGCGCCGGTGTCAGTCCGACTATTGGACTATCGAACCATCAGAGTGCCCTCACCGGGGAAAGGGATGAGTCGAATCCCGCTTGTTCGTCCGCCCGCAACAATTGGATTTCGCATGTGACATGTGGCATTATTACAACTTATTGGCCATGGACATCATAGCTGTTTACAAACTTTATGTTTCCGTTTTCAAAAGCATAATTTATGTATTAAATTCTTCAGTAAATGCTGTTCTCTAACGTCAGTAAACAAACAAAATGAACAACAAGAAATACAGCAGCCCTCTTGCCCGGCGGCTTGACTCACTGGGAGGCAGCAGGAGGAACCTACAGTGTATGCTACACCGCCCCCACCTCGAGACACCAGAACAGTCGAGGCTAAACTTTCAGCCGGAAAAAGAGAGTCCTAATAATTATAGAGATCATGACGAGACGACACAATTTAGCCTTTAACTAGATTCTAGTTGTTTCCAGCACAGCACTCGGCAACGACTAGTCTGTCTATATTGCTCATACAATGTTATGAGGTCTAATTCGTGTAGACAGCCTTTTTCAGAACATTTACGCCAAGCCAATCTTTTTATGCTGGCGCTGAGGGTGGTCACTGACTTATTTGGCCATTTTACGTCCTAAATTGAGACAGGACTGATATTAGTGTGATTTCAGAGTCTCGAGGGATACGTAGGAATTCCCCTATGTTGGGAGCAAGGTTTTGCAGCAAATGTTTTAAAATGCCTGCTTTATCCGGGAGTACAACCCAGGCCGAGGGCATGACAGGCGGATGTGCTAACCACTACACCATCACGGATATGCTAACCACATATTATCGGCAATTAAGACATGAGATCTGCCTGCATTCAGTGCTGCGGTGTCCGTATTTAAAGTGGTATCTGATTCCACATGCTTCCATACTAATGAATTTTACCTACCAATGCAGTTTTATTGAACAAATAAACAAATCTCACCCGTACTACTGCAGACACGCATAGTGGCACTAATAAGCAAAGCCTATTTTGTGGAGAATCAACAGATTATCCAACAATATACTAATTATAGTAAACGCCATTAAACTATAACAAAAACACCAGACCATGTGGAATAGCAGTGACTAATTCACAGCAGTCTACTTTGTTTCATTTTTCTTTGCAACGCATTTATGCAATACTATGTGTGTAGCCCATCATTTTCGGACCGAAGTCGCATCGACACGGGCGTAATGATATATATATATATATATATATATATATATATATATATATATATATATATAATATAATATATATATATTATAATCCTATGTGAGGAATATAATATAATTGTATTCACCCTAATCTCACTTCGTGGTACTTAGGGGATCTCCTAATTTTAAAATATATACTATAGAACATGGATAACATAACATAACGTAGCAATATTTACTACGAGATAATAATTACCCAGAGATACTACTATCCGTGTAACGTTACGTGTATACAAGTTCATGAATAACACACTAGGTGTCGAGTCATTGTCTATACAGTCTTAAGCCATACAAGACGAACTTTGCCAGCGCATTAATTTTGTCTGGAAAATAAAAATATTTCGTTCTCAGGTCACCCAACTATGTACATTCATGTCAAAAGTTAATTTCATCACCTAATACACTTTCGTCACAAATGGTGCAGTCTCTCATTGCTAGGCATATTGGATTTTATTATTATTAGTATATCATTTCTAAGAAGGTTGAAATCGTTTGGTTTGACCACACAGGTCATGCTGAAAATTTACAAAGCTGTAATCGAGAGTGTCCCGACCTCTTCAATCACAAAATGGTTTGGGTCTATCACAGTGAAGGAAAAGCTCAGGTTGAACAGAGTTGTAAAACATGCTTCCAGAATAATCGGCAGAGACATCCTCAGTCTTGAAACATTTGATCAGCAACGGCTCACAGGACGATCCAGTCTCATCTCTCATGATTCATCCCATCCTGTCCATGACCTATTTGATTCCCTTCCATCTCGTCGCGGGTTCCGATCTTTAAAACCATGACCAACAGATTTAGTAACAGATTTTTTCCACTAGCTATACAAGCCCTGTCAAAACAAAATTAATTTTTCTTCCATCTACAGTACACACAAATTCCACTTTCTGGTGTGTTATCATAATGTATTAAAATATAATATTTTATTCCATATCTTATAATTTTATATCGATCATATCAACTATTATTTAGCGATGTTAAAAAGAACAACTTTGTATTAGGACTTATTGTATGTGATTGCTCTTATATATTTATTTATTTAATATAAAGTAATCGTTTGGTGCATGTGAGTGTATTGTCATGTGAACATACTTGTACGACGATCCAGCAGTGCAACGCATTCCAATGTGTTATTGTAACTGCAATGAAAACTCATGGCAATAAAGCTGATCTTATCTAAAGAATTACGCGCAACAGAAGTTATCTTATTAATAGTACTATTATTATTACGTTGTGACATAATAGACAAATGTCGTGTCGCGAGTAGGTCACTAGTTGCCAACGGTATATGCCTAATTATTATCGTCTGTATTAACTAGTTTACGTTAAATGCATGTATATGTTTACGCAAAACTGGCGCAATGAGGTGGTAGTCTGTAGATCAAAGGGTGGATCTTCCCACAGAAACATCGAAATCCTTCAACATAGTACATACGCAACGCGGAGATAAACAAAGAATTACGTCATAAATAGTAAACGTCTATTGTGCGCCCTATTCGTCAATGAGGCGTAGTCAAGCAACGCTGCGTCTGCCGCACAGTAATCGAAGCAGCCTACTACGTTATACAATGCCAGTTATAATCGTCGCCAATCTAATAGTTGCTACTGCCATTACAGGTGAGATTTAGATTAATTAACTCTCCGCTCGTGCGTTTCTCTAGTATATTGCAGGTACCAAGTTACTACGTTCATAGATATAAATGAGAGGGATCGCCGACTCCGAATGGCGGGAAAATATGTTCGAATTTCGCAGCGCCCTCACCAGGAGTCATAGAAAGTCGAAACCATGGACGCTCACTGTTCCAACAGTGGTAACACGCCAGTGGATTGTGTACCAATTTAAGAACTTCAGGATGTACTTGAGGTAAGATTAAATCGGAATATCATTATATAATATGGATAGTTTATTGTCAGGTTTTGTTTTAAAACGGAGACATACAATTAAGTCATGCAAAAGACAAAAACAATACGAGCGATATTACAGGTATCATTCACGGTCTAGTATCACTCGGGTCTCGATCAGAAATACTGGGCACTACAGTACTTGTATATCCAAAGTTTAGTCAATTAAGCAAGCATATATAACATATGTAGTGTTGCAATAGTACAGTCAAAGAGTCTAAAATCAATTATTCTCTTAATTTCTCGTCTTGCCATGGCTCCATGATCGAGGCCATGGCAGTGGCATTGGACATTGTCATTTGTGATTGAGGGATTCTATGCCTGACTATCACAATAACTATGACTGGAGGTAAAGTGATTACGCTAGACTTCATTGAATAGGCGGATATTTTAGCGTGTTTACAAGCATTCTATAATATTATGTGGAACTAAATATAATTAGGCCTTCAAATATTTTACTCTTCCTGGTGCTTCAACTTGTTGCTCGTAGCTGATTATAACATCTTGGATGCTGATATGTATACATTACATACAGTTACTATATTTCTCTTACATATTACCACATTAATATTAGTATTATATTTATATTATTTGTATTCTATTTTCAGTACAAGTCACAAGGAGTCACCGCAGTGACAGCATCACCACTGAACAAGTGTTTGAAATTTGAGGTCTTCCCATCTTTGTCAAAATAACTCATGGGTAGAGTTTCATCATTGTCAAAACATATTAATTGCACTTGCCAATTGTATCATTAACCATACATAACTCATCATTCATTATAGTTAAGGTCATGGAGGAGCTCATCAGGGTCAATCTTAGGTTTAGCAGGAGCAGGCTGTTGTATGTTATGTTGATGGTTTTGTTTTGTGTCGATCGAAGACATTATGTTGTAATGATGAGCACTGATTGTTAATCACATCAATAAAAGAGAGCGTGAATTATTTACAAGTAAACTGATATTGACAGATTAGAGGTTTATGCGAGTGAAAGGATGTTATGAATTCTTTCTTTGTGTCTTGTGCATCTACTTTTTAGAAGTATTTTTAGTCTTCAGATAATCACTCTTTGCAGTGTTATAGTGATTATGTTTGCAACAGAAGCGATGTTGTATCCCTGTTTTATACATGTACACATTTTTATGATGTATTTGTTAAGTCACAGGACCCTGTGCTCATGCATACACATCCTTTGGGTTGTTTGAGATGCCATGCAAACAGCTTGTAGGGAAATATCTTTGTCAGATTAAGTCACAAAGAAAGCCGACAGCCTTGTGAAAGACTGTCTGAATGAATAATAAATGTGTTAATGAGAAATAGGTCAATCAGATTTTTACAAGTTCCGTTTTCAAAGATACCTTTGTTGTGAGAAGCATATTACAGAAATACAAGTTACTGCTATTCCAAAAGAATTGTTAATGGTTTCATTCCAGAACACATAGCTAAAACAGAGTGATTTCATATCATTCTATGTGCACACAATAACTTTTCATGATATATCTGCACAGTGTAGTTGAGGTTCATACTGTAGCAAATCAATATTTCCTAAAACAGTAACTAAGGATTATGTTTCTTCAGATTTTTTGTCTTACTCATTATTGTCAACCTGTTGTGTGAAGCTACACGAATAGAAGTATTGGCACTTTGTCATTAGAATTATTCATGGCTCCAACATGTACAGCGAACAATAAAAATGTATTTCCTTTTACCTGCTATTGTTTGCAAATATTTATTGTCATGCCGATGACATGTTAAGTCACCGTGTATACATCACTTGCAACTCACAACCAATGATCGGCATGTGTTTTATTCGATTTTGAATTTAGTGACACTATCTTCAATGTAACAGGCCTGCCAGCGGTATTTCTTTGTCATGTGAACCTGGAAAGTTAGGTTTCTTTGGGGGCAGAGTTGGTTTTCCTGGTACCTATCACAAGTATAAAACAGTACAGTAGAGTACACAAGTATATTAAGAACACCTAAGCACACATCTACCGGACAACATGTTATTTTTACAAGTACCTAGTAATGTTGTTAGTTTTCCAAATGACATAAAATTGATTGCTGCATGGTGACGTAGTATTGAATGGACATTATAATCCCGTAACTTTTTATAATTACATGCATTTACTAATAACTCATGCCTATTATGGTTAACTTTATGTGTAAAAATAATGTGTTAACTGACATTACATATAAGTGTCTTAATATACGTCCAAATTTGTAGAGTGTTGAATTGGCATTACTATATGCCATGCCGACCAAAAGACAAGTTTAGTGGATCCTAACATAAATCCTGGCTATAAGTACCTAGCTATGACATGGTCCATCAGTTTGCAACAGATAGGTTGTGGCTTCCACACAAACGTGGACTCATAAAGGTACACACAATTTACTGGTTCATGCATTAACACACTATGATACATTGATGAAATAGGCATAAGGATGGAAATATAATACTACAATATTATATGAAACAGTAAAATAATCAATCAATGTGATATATATATATATATATATATATATATATATATATATATATATATATATATATATACATATGTAACAGGCAGGGTTACTGACTAAATTATTAATTATCTCATTAAAGCTTAACTAATCTTTTCTAATATTTTGTCCTTTTTTACTTTACACTATTCCACTAAACCCCATTAGTATCTATAGGCTGGAAGAGCCTAAGAGTCCCTTTCCTTGTTTACCCTGTTGTGCCAGTGGCATAGTGACAGCCAATGCAATTGAAGTCATATCTTGTTACCACTGGGGAGCAAGCAGCGGTCATATATATGCAGGAGGTTATGTTCAATAAGTATTGTTTTAATCACTAAGTTGTTCTAACTAGTTACACTTGTGCGAGGTTACGCTAGCTGGAGTGTATGTGACACTTAGCAGATGTGTCATCTGCAGAGCTTGTATGAAGATACTGAGTGTTAACAGAGTGCTGTCTTATCGCATTAATTATTGGTTATAGAATAATTATGTTAGCAGACATAAGATATCTAGTTATTCAATATTAGTTTACAGCTGATAATTGGTTGTAAATGGGTTAATGATAGACTTGTTATAATTGGTACCATGCTGGGCAGTAGGACTGTTGTTTATTTGTTTACAGACAGCAGACATGTAGCATAGACCTACTTGTACTGAGCCGATGCTCAGCTGCAGTAGTTTCTGCATATATCCTAGTTGGGGTGAGCACACATGATTGCATGCATGGATGTCATAATGTATTATTAATTGGTTAGGAACAATTACATGCTTGTCATATGTTATGGAAGTCATTCATTTTTAGACAATACATATTGCTTGTGTTAGTATTATTTGTCATGTATAAGTATTGATTATACCTTAGACATGAAAGGATTATTAACTGAGTATTTACTTATTATGTATGGCATAATTAGTTGAATTTATTACTGTGTTGATGTTACTTAGGATGTATTCGTTTCTCAACATGGGAGAGCGGTGTTTACATTAATATACATGTGTTTATTGATGATAAGTTTTGCAGAAATGATGTCTATTTACAAATATCACAGGAGCTAACCTGCTATTTGGTAGATGAGATGATCTACAGGCAATTGAACTATATCAATAATATGCAATGAATATTATGTTTCATGCTATTGAATTATCTTATGATCCATTGTAACACATGTAGTAATGACAAATGTTTATGTTTACAGGTTTTAATTTTTGTTTTAGTCATATAATATAGAACGCACCACAATAAATGGTCATGAATCGTTTACCCGTGTGTTCTGTCTTCAATGATAATCCCTCCGTCTAAACATAATATATATATATATATATATATATATATATATATATATATATATATACATAATATATATATACATAATATATATATATATATATACATAATATATATATATATAATGCACGTTTTGACCCGACCGTAAAGCCAAGGCCAAAATCATTCCACACAATTAAATAGGACGCACAGTTATTATGTTCACATGTGTCTTTTACGAGGTTTGTTTTCTGTCCGTAGCATTTTCAAACACTTTATTTGCTCGCATTTGGCGGAATAAGTATTTATTATTTTAATAGAGTTATGGATTAATCAGTAAGGAACTCTGTTCAAAATGAGCCGTGCAGATATTAAATAATTATGTTGATGCTTGTCAGGGTTGAATGAAGGAATGAAGCTGTCATCGGACCGCCCAACGTAAACAACAAACTTGTTCCTTCATTCATCAGTCTCCTTGTCATTCCCAATCTTTTGAAATGCCACATAGCCGATCCATATACTTTTAGATTTATGATTATTGCTATGGCATCGCACTACACAACGATGTTTTCATCACATTATTAAAACCATTTGAAACAAACAACGTTTACGCCACGATTACGCGGCCCTACAACTTTTCTATGACTCCCGGTGAGGGCGCTGCAGTGCGAGGGACATCATCAGGCTTAAATGCAGGGTGACGTCACGAGTCGGCGATCCCTCTCATTTATATCTATGCTACGTTCAACAACCATCGGGCTGTTTGCATTTTTGTTTTTGAGATGTGTTGCGTGTGTTTTAGAATGTTAAGACGTTTTCAAAACCATCCTTTAAGACAATTTCTTTTACCGTTTGTCCGTGCTGTCAATGAGCGTGCACACAAGCGCCAATATTAGTACGATTGTTGTACAATAGCTATGTACCTTAACATAATTACTGTACACAAACATCCATTGATACATCTGATCACTGAAACAATATAGAATGGATAAAACGTTCCAAGTTTGAAGAATCCATCCCTAGTGTTGGAAATGTATTTGCTCAACACGAGTCGAAACCGGATGTGACGTCATAGGGTTTTAGCCGCCCGCCAACGAGCGACAGTCCTTCCGATAAATAATGGTTTGGTTGTGTGACGTCCCCACACCGTATATGACATGTTAAAAGTATACTCTGAATGTACACTTCGCTTTTATCGATTGTATAGCACTAAATTCGCAACTTGCTATCCTTGAGAGAGACAACTTGCATACATTTGGCACATACAGAGACAGAGAAGTAGACAGCGACAAGACAAAGAGAGAGAGGGGGAACAGGGAGAGAGAGAGAGTGAGAGAGAGTGAGAGAGAGAGAGTGAGTGATCGAGAGAGAGAGAGAGAAAGGGAGAGAGAAAGAGAGAGAGACAGCGAGTGCGAGTGACGTAGGGATGGGAAAGTGTGTCTGTGTGTGTGTGTGTGTGTGTGTGTGTGTGTGTGTGTGCGTGCGTGTGTGTGCATGCGTGCGTGCGTGCGTGTGCGTGCGTGCGTGCGTACGTATGTAAGTTACACATACCGTAAGACACAACGAGACAGCCAAAGACATCGAATAAATGTTAAAATACAACACACATATTTATCTTACTCGTTTCCACGTTGTCATTGCAGGTGATTGCTTGTTTTCTTTTCTTGCTAGGCAGTGCCGCTCTCATATGCATGTCTTCCGGCTGTGTGAACGCGGCATGTCAGGATCTGTTCCAGGGTGATCCCCTGTGTACAGAGGAAATAGAGGATTCAGAGCACCTCTATGAAGATTGTGAATCTGAAGCCACTCACTGCACGACGCAAGTGTTCTTTCGCCATGTAAGAAGACTTAGCAATTGGCATGACCAAAAGCACATATCTCTGTTTGTGGACAATTCTAAACAACTATTATATAAAGCTACACATAAATCCACCTTGGTATAATATGCCATTAAGTCATGGTACTAATCATTTTATTTACTATTCGAGGTGCAATGTGTCTTATCATGTCGTTAGACAAAAAATAAAATAGTAATTTAGTATGAATCCAGATGCGAAACATCTTTGGAGGACGTCTGTTTGTCTTCAGTTTTGAAATAATGCCGTAGACTCACAATCTACCAATTAGTTCAAATATCTACTGCCAGATCTAGATTTAATTTGGATTGTTTTACCGTTTTTATACCTTCACAATCCCGTCACCTTGGCGCCTCGTCCTGCACTGCCTCTTACTACGTCACCTTGGCGCCTCGTCATGCACTGCCTCTTACTACGTCACCTTGGCGCCTCGTCCTGCACTGCCTCTTAATACGTCACCTTGGCGCCTCGTCCTGCACTGCCTCTTACTACGTCACCTTGGCGCCTCGTCCTGCACTGCCTCTTACTACGTCACCTTGGCGCCTCGTCCTGTACTGCCTCTTACTACGCCACCTTGGCGCCTCGTCCTGCACTGCCTCTTACTACGTCACATTGGCGCCTCGTCATGCACTGCCTCTTACTACGTCACCGTGAAGCCTCGTCCTGCACTGCCTCTTACTACGTCACATTGGCGCCTCGTCGTGCACTGCCTCTTACTACGTCACCTTGACGCCTCGTCCTGCACTGCCTCTTACTACGCCACCTTGGCGCATCGTCCTGCACTGCCTCTTACTACGTCACATTGGCGCCACGTCCTGCACTGCCTCTTACTACGTCACCTTGGCGCCTCGTCCTGCACTGCCTCTTATTACGTCACCTTGGCGCCTCGTCCTGCACTGCCTCTTATTACGTCACATTGGCGCCTCGTCCTGCACTGCCTCTTACTACGTCACCTTGGCGCCTCGTCCTGCACTGCCTCTTATTACGTCACCTTGGCGCCTCGTCCTGTACTGCCTCTTACTATGTCACCTTGGCGCCTCGTCCTGCACTGCCTCTTACTACGTCACCTTGGCGCCTCGTCCTGCACTGCCTCTTACTACGTCACATTGGCGCCTCGTCCTGTACTGCCTCTTACTACGTCACCTTGGTGCCTCGTCCTGCACTGCCTCTTACTACGTCACCTTGGCGCTTCGTCATGCACTGCCTCTTACTACGTCACCGTGGCGCCTCGTCCTGCACTGCCTCTAACTACGTCACCTTGGCGCCTCGTCCTGCACTGTCTCTTACTACGTCACCTTTGAGCCTCGTCCTGTACTGCCTATTACTACGTCACATTGGCGCCTCGTCCTGTACTGTCTCTTACTACGTCACCGTGGCGCCTCGTCCTGCACTGCCTCTTACTACGTCACCTTGTCGCCTCGTCCTGCACTGCTTCTTACTACGTCACATTGGCGCCTCGTCCTGCACTGCCTCTTACTACGTCACCTTGGCGCCTCGTCCTGTACTGCCTCTTACTACGTCACCGTGGCGCCACGTCCTGCACTGCCTCTTACTACGTCACCTTGTCGCCTAATGCTGCATTATATTAGATCGAACTTATGTTTACATCGTTGAGTCTTATGTAAGTGTACTTATATATTATTTTGTTACACTCTGTTTTGTAGTCTCTGTAAACACTATTGATCAAATCGAGCTCTAGAAACCGGAGAACAAAAATGTATTATTATTCTGTATATTGATTATTGTAAGGTATTGATTGTGTTTAGGGTGAGATGTGTGCAATACGGTACAGTTGCGACAAGGACTGTGAGGCGGTGGACCGCCAGTTCCCCGAAGATAAAGTGAATACGTCTCTATCGTGTTGTGCATCGCATAAATGTAACAGTCCCTTTTCAACAACCCCCACGGCAACAACCACAGTCAGCTCTACAACAACCACTGACAACATTGCAACAACCACAGTCAGCTCTACAACAACCACTGACAACATTGCAACAACCACAGTCAGCTCTACAACAAGCATTGACAACATTGCAACAACCACTGCCAATCCTGAGATAAACGGTACCGTCTTATCGTCGACTGTGACAACTGTAGCGTCAGACCCCGAGTCATCGTCACCAGACGGCGCCACTGGCCGGTTCTTCCTGTTAGTTCTACCGATTTCATATGCACTGGAGTTGCTGTTGTTTCAATAAATGAAAGTGATACAGGCAGCCGTTTTTCAATTCACAAATGCGAATATAAACAACCTGTCATCGCGTGTTTCATCAGCAGGTAGGGGAGACCGCAGCTAGTTGCAACAAAAACAACACATTTCTGGATTGCGGGTAGATTTTTGTAACCAATCAAAACTTTTGTTATGCCAAAGGTTCCCCATAAATCTTCCGAAGATAAATGGTTCATAATTAAATGCCTGATTTATTACATATTTGTAGCTAGTGAGTTATATGAGGTGTCCTAAAGTGTTACAAGTTACTCCGGTACGGGGTAACTTGAAAAAAAAATAACACATTTCAGGATTGCGGGTGAGTTTCTTGACCGGTCGACACTTTTTCATGCCAAAGGGTCCATACATATCTCCCGCAGATAAATCTGCGCATAATTAAATGCCTGGCTAATTTCACATTTGTGGCATAATAAGTTATAGTAAGTGTCCTAAGGTATTATAAGTTACCCCGGTACGGTAGTACCTCTTTTCTTTAAAAAATGCGTAACTTTATGGCGTGTGGACGGATTCACATGATATTTACACGCGCCATGCTCAAATCTATTGGTGAACATACTGGCGTTTTGCAGAATAATTTGCATTAGCAACTAGTCCCTGTCTCCCCTACATTGAAGCACACTCGTTAATTCATCTACCGCCTTGCCTTTTCATTTTGTTTGCCTTTATCTCGACCTTGTGACTTTGCTAAGACGATAGTCTGGTGAAATTTATGTATTTTCACAACTTTCACTGTTTTGTATTTTCGTCGTTTTGGATTAATTCACAGGTTTGTGTGCTCAATAACAATGCATGGTTTTAACAAACAATAAGTTAAAAAGTCACTATTAAACAGAATGAAGAAAATGAGAAAAGATGACAACAATTAACAACAAATCGTTTATTTATATTTTTCTATGTATGCCGTGTTCCATATTCATTTTTAGTATATTTAAAATGCGATATTATCTGATACAATTCGTTTCCTTATTTATCTTGTTACTTCAGGGTCGGTCTGGTGACACTAAGGGAAACCCCTAATGTACGCACGTATTTATCTAGTGTTTCCACGTGAAGTGGCTGTGCGGAAACACAAAATACATACATTGAAGACAAACCACGAATTTGCCTAAATGTCTCATAATATACAGCAAGCAATAGACAATACCCCATATATCCCTACACATAACATAACGACACGCAGCGAACGAGGGGGAAGAGATGTACAACGACTCGTTTAACACATATTATAATGTATTTGTAAACGGGATTAATCCGGTTTAGATGCCGTCTCACATTTGCTCCCTTTCATACAAATGTGGGAAAAACAGTAAAATAGTTTCCAAATTTCAAAATTGATTAATTATGAACTGTGCACATCTATGCGTACAAATCCGGTTTAGATGCCGTCTCACAGTTGGTCTTAGTTTAGACAACTGTGAGAGAAACAGTAAAATATTTTTCCAAATTTCAAAATTGAATAATTATTACCGGTGCACAGGTATGTGTACTAATTTAATAAGTAACAACGGTATAATATTGGGGAAGAGCTGTACAACGACTTGTTTAACACACATTATAATGTATTTGTAAACGGGATTAATCCGGTTTAGATGCCGTCTCACATTTATTCCCCTTCATACAAATGTGAGAAAAACAGTAAAATATTTTCTAAATTTCAAAATTGATTAATTATGAACTGTGCACATCTATGCGTACAAATCCGGTTTAGATGCCGTCTCACAGTTGGTCTTAGTTTAGACAACTGTGAGAGAAACAGTAAAATATTTTCCAAATTTCTAAATTGAATAATTAAGGTACCTCACTGTGAAACTGCTTTAAAAAAAATGTATAAATTGAGAGAGTTCCAGATCAGCCACAATAGGCCAGACAACCCGAGCGCCGCAAGATGGCCGCGCACCTGAGGTCCGCTGTATGACCCGCCGGCGACTGGCCGCCGTCTCGGGTACAGCCCGGGCCTTTTTGAGGCCAGCTGTTCGGCCGCTCGAGGCTCGAGGAACGCAGACGCCGTAGTCACGCCGCCGCGCAATCGTATACGTCCTTCGCACAGCGCGTCGCCTCGCCTCGCCTGCGGGCAGGCCATCGCTACCTGACCGTCAAACAATGCCTCGCTCGTTCGAGATCGATGCCGCTATCGCGTCTTCTCGTTCCTTCGCCCACGGTCGTCAAGAGCCGGTAGCGCGAGTACCCTGCACGTTTACGGCCGTCGCCGTCTGACGAGCGCTGGGCGCCCGGCGCCGGTCGACTTTCGCGACGTTCGCTTGCGACCTCGGCCGCGGGAGAGGGCCTGTGCCGCAGGTTGTGTTCGTCGTTTTTGCGCGCCTGGAGCCACCGCACACCACCTGCCGGTCACTATGTGACAGGTGTCGCTATGCCGCGTGCGGCCGACGGTGAGAGTAGTCGCTATGCGCCGATGCGCGCCGCTTCCCGCCGCACGGGACCGACCGGGGCGCCTCCATGGACGGTGTGCAGCCGACCGCGACGGCGGCGGCGCGCTCGCCGCCGCCGCCGCCGCATGAGGACAGACAGTGCGCGCCAGTCAACCGCGACGACACTCGACGCCCCTCGCCAGCGTCCCCAGGGGCCGCTCTGCCTACGGTGGTGGAGAAGGGGAGGGGGCAGTACCCTGCAACAAGAAGATATAATTAATTCGTTTACGGCCGCCGCCGTCTGACAAGCGCTGTGCGCCCGGCACCAATCGACTATCGTGACGTTCGCCTGCGATCTCAACCGCGAGAGAAAGCCTCTACCACAAGTTGTGCTATCGTTTTGCGCGCCTCGAGCCGCCGCACGCCACCTGCCGGTCACCACGCGACAGGCGTCGTTATGCCGCGTGCGGCCGACGGTGATAGTAGTCGCTACGCACCGATGCGCGCCGCCCCCCGTCGCGGGCGGACTGCAAGCAACCCCGCTCGCTGCTCGCCACGGTGGGCACCGAGACTGCTGTTTTAGATGCAGGGTTACCAGTTAGGTTATCACAAGTTGTGAGACTTTAAATTAACGTGGACATTATTTATATTGTTCACTGTGTAGGTAGTTTAAACGACCAGCGCTTTAACTATTGGAACTGTACGTTGATATCACATAGAGACGGTAACCCTATTGCCAGACTCTAGTACGAGAGACGCCGGTACGAGCCCCACGACGGGAACATTATTATTATTATTTATTAATCCATGGTATTCACTATTATTAGTATCATCAGTATAATTATCATCAGTATTAGTATTATTATTTTTATAATTTATATTAATGTTACTGGTACTATTAGTGTTACTATTGTTATTATGATTAATATTGCTATTACTAGTGCTATTATTGGTGCGATTAATATTGGTATTATTAGTATTAGTATTACTACTACTATTTTTATTTATTATTATTACTACTATTACCACTACTATTATTATTACTACTATTATTATTATTATTATTACAATTAATGTTACTATCACTATTACTATTACTGGTACTTTTATATTATTGTTATTATAACTAATATTGCTACTACTAGTGTTAGTACTGGTACGATTAATATTAGTATTAATATTAATACTACTATTATTATTATTATTACCATTACTATTATTATTAGTATTACTACTACTATTATTATCAGTATTATTAATATTATAATAATTATTATTATTACCATTATTATTATTATTATTACTCCTTAGTTTGTTAGAACGCGGTTTAGTACATGTACATATATATATACGTCGAAGGTTGATCCGCTTTTGCGCCATTTTTGTGTATGTATACACCCGTTGTTTATTCGGGCATTATGGCTCTTACTTTGTATATATATATGATGCACCGAATAAACTGTTTAAAGACAAAAAAAAACGAGGGGGGTTTATACATGATATAAAACACAATATTATTATTATATACAACATCAAACTGTTGCAAATGAACGCACAATCATGAATGTAGTATATACAACTGTACAAGATGGATTTGACGATATATGCCTACACTAAACACCAAGCATACGGCAAAGGTAACTCAGTTGAAATTTTTTACCGTTTCAAAAGTCGCAACTAACAATAACTCTAGCGAATGTTGTTGTTACAACACAATATCATTGGATAAGCCCCTATGGCCAGAGGGCTTGTTTGTACATTTGTTTCTGGACGAATACTCATAGCGATTTTTGTATAGGCCTACATCCCTAGAAATGGACACTATGCTAGAGCAGTGCAGGACTAAGAAGTCACTCATTTGTAACGCTAACTCTATTTTCACGACAGTAAATGTTTGGAGAAATCGATCTTACATAAACCATTATAACCTAATTAATTCAGGGATCAGAAAAGTCCATAACATGTGGGAAAACGTGTTCGGCGTCACATTCATGTTAAAGTTATTTTAATAATATATTGAGCATTGTGGATGTTATGACATCGTAAACAAAACTAGACCAAATAAGATCAATTAAAGTTCTTGAAAATAGCCTTATGTAGCATCTATCAAGGTGCTTATCGCACCAAAATGTTCATCTGTGTTGTTGGAGATGGCGTCTGTCACAGCAGTTCACAGCTCACAGTATTCTCTGTGACGTCACACTTTGTAGCTGTCTTTCCGAGTTCTGGTGTAACTGCTTTTCTATGAGATTTACTGAAGGAGTGGCTACACGAAACCATTTTAAAATAGTTATTGTCTGTCCCAGGTTTATATAATATGTGGGTATGATGTGACAAACACGATGTATTTTGTAAAACCATCAAAGGCTACTTCAATATCTTGAGAATTGTGGATTGATTTCTTTGCACTTTTCCTGCAGCGTCTCAAAAAACGATATCCTCAATAATCAGGTTATCTAACAAAGGCATAATAGCTTGCATTTCTGACTGACATAATAAATAAAGTGATATAAAATTCGCAATTCCCATGATATTATGAACGTGTTATAACATGCTTGTGACATTCCTCCACCTTTTGTGGAGTTCTCTTACTCCTGGGTTGTGTAGTGGTTTGTTTATGGCCATCGATTTCACGGAACAAACGTTGTCATGAAGATGGGGTTAATGTTAAAAAGAGAGATTTTTCACAGGTCTGGAGTCCTATAATGCTGTCATATATGTTACATCTCTAGGGACGTAGGCCTGTGTCGAAACCGCTATGATTATTAATCCCGAAACACTTACCCGTTGCCTAAATGTGGAGTATGGCCTTCTTTAAAAAACACGCATAATATCATTTGTAATCACAGTCAACAACAATGTTGGCAACGATAAATTCGATTACAGCGAAGTATCCTATCACTATTATGAATACTCAAGACACTTGTGAGTCTGCGTGTGATATTTGTCAATGCGCACTCGTGATGATGATGATGCTGATGACAATGAGTACAGGCCAAGGCCAACTTGTTCTACGAGCTGCTCTCCCTCTCCCGAATCCATATCCAGAAGCTAAAACACAGAACAACTTGGATTTGAGAGCAATACTCTACACGTAGGTATGCAGGTGTTGCAGTACCCCAGGTACTGCAACAACTCAGGGAGTTTGACGCCCCTGCCATGCAAAGTTGTAAACCACTGCCTTGTGGTACAGGTTCTTGTCAGAACCGAAGGCTAAGGGAGCAAACCCTAAACAGAAAACCATGTCACTGTGGCAGCATCAAGGGCGGTTGATGTATGGAACTCCCAACATCTCTCGACCAGCCACTGCAGGGACAAATAGTTTGCGCCTGTCTTGACATGTTCTTGCCGGTGTGAGACCTCTATTTGTTCCCCGAGAGAGTGTCGCTAGTAACTTGCAAAAGCAAGCGGCACTTCAACACTTTTTGCAAGCAGCTTCCATGAAATGTACAACTGTATGAAACTCCATACCGGATCGGCCGTCGCCCGGGTTACCAAGGACCGCGCTGCTCGACCTCATCTTCCGTCGACAGTGGAAAATCAGCTAGGAAGAAGAAGACAAAGAAGACAACTACTGACAATTGGACAATGGAACGTCAGGACTCTCCTCGACCGAGATGGAGCTAACCGACCAGAAAGACGTACGGCACTAGTCGCAATGGAACTTGCCAAATACAACATCGACATCGCCGCCCTATGTGAAACAAGGTTCTCAGAGTCTGGTAGTCTCGACGACTTGGAATACTCTTTCTTCTGGAGTGGCAAACCGGAAGGAGAAAGAAGGGAGGCAGGAGTGGGCTTTGCTATCAAGAAGGATATCGTCACAAAGCTGACAGAAATGCCACGGCCAGTAAGTGACAGAATCATGACGATGAGACTACCTCTGAGCAAGGACAACTTTGCTACAATTATCAGCGTGTACGCTCCAACAATGACAAACCCAGATGAAAACAAGGAGGCCTTCTACAACCAGCTGGCAAGTGTGCTCAGTGGCATCCCTCGTACAGATAAGCTACTGCTGATAGGAGACTTCAATGCGAGGATAGGAAGAGAAAATGACAAGTGGCCCTTGGTCATGGGCAAACATGGGATTGGGAAATGCAACTCCAATGGCGAGCTTCTACTGGCTCTGTGCTCTGAGTTCGAACTGATAGTGACGAACACCATGTTCAAGCAGAAGGATGAACGCAAGACCACCTGGATGCATCCTCGTTCGAAACATTGGCATATGATCGACTTCATCATCACGAGGTGTCGGGATAAGATGGACATCCACAGTACCCGAGTCATGCGTGGAGCAAACTGCTGGACTGATCACCAGATGCTGAGGTCAAAAGTGGCTTTCAGAATACGACAAAAGCACAACAGGCAAGGGACAAGTAAGCCGACCAAGCTGAACATTGCAAAACTAAGTACCACCAGCCATAGGGAGAGTTTTGAGCAGGAGATAGACAGTGCTCTCGCCCAATGGGAGGAGAAGGAAAACTCAACACCAGATGAGGAATGGGCTGCTCTGCAGCAGGTCGTGTACAACACAGCCAAGACATATCTTGGCAAGCCAGACAGAAAAGACCAGGACTGGTTCGACCCCAACGACCAGGAGCTACAGACTCTTATGAACAGAAGAGACCAAGCCCACCAGAGAGTGTTGCAAACCAGGAGCACCAGGTCCACCACTGCAGCATACAAAGATGCCTGCAGATTGCTACAAAAACACACGCGTGCACTGAAGTCAGACTGGTGGGAAAGGAAGGCAGTGGAGCTGCAGAGAGCTGCTGACAGTAACAACATGAAGGGCTTCTACAATGGGCTGAAGGAAGTGTGGGGTCCCAAAAAGAAGGGATCTGTTCAACTGAAATCATCAGATGGAATGGAGACCTTCTCTGACAGCAAGAGAGTTGTGGCAAGATGGAGTGAACACTTCCAGAAGCTACTCAACGTCCCTGGCGACATAGATCACGAAGCTCTGGACAACATCCCGCAGCGCATTATCAAGACAAGCCTCGATGAGATTCCAACTATGGATGAGATGGCTAGAGCAATCGCCAGCCTGAAAGATGGCAAAGCACCTGGAGGAGATGGAATTCCTGCAGAAGTATGGAAGCACGGAGGAGAAAATCTGTTCAGCAGACTGCACCAACTAATCACCAATGCCTGGGAGGTGGGTTCTGTACCACAAGCATGGAAGGATGCAAGCATTGTAACCATCTACAAGAAAGGTGATCGAACAGACTGTGGGAACTATAGAGGAATCTCTCTTCTTTCCATAGCGGGCAAGATCTTCGCGAGGATCCTCCTCAACAGACTATCTACTCACATAACACCAGAGGTAGTTCCGGAGACACAATGTGGCTTCAGAGGTAACCGGAGCACCGTGGATATGATATTTTGTCTCCGACAACTACAAGAAAAGTGCATTGAGCAGGACCGACCACTGTACATGGTATTTGTCGACTTCAGCAAGGCGTTTGATACAGTTGGGAGGACCGGGCTATGGCAGCTACTGAGGAAGTATGGCTGCCCAGAGAAGTTCACAACAATGATCGAGGCACTACATACTGGAATGATGGCAAAAGTTAGTGTTGAAGGAGAAGTCTCGGAATCGTTCAGTGTCACAAATGGGGTCAAGCAAGGTTGTGTACTGGCCCCCACGCTCTTCTCCATCTTCCTATCAGCAATGCTCGACGAGGCTTTCCGAGACATGGGGGATGGCATCTACATACAGTCCAGACAGAACGCTAACCTATTCAACGTCGCACACTTCAGAGCAAAGACCAAGACTACTCGGATACTGATGAGAGAGCTGCTATTCGCAGATGACAGTGCACTGGTTGCACACTCTGCTGAAGAGATGCAGAAAATAGTGGATGCTTTCTCCGATGCGTCAAAGAAGTTCGGCCTGAAGATTAACATCAAGAAGACCGAGGTGCTGTACCAATCCAACTCTACAAGAACCCGAGAGGAGGATATCATGGTTGATGGAAACAAGCTGAACTCTGTTCTAGAATTCACCTACCTCGGAAGCACTATATCAAGTGACGGATGCATTGACGACGAAATACAGAGGAGGATGGCCAAGGCTAGTGCATCTTTCGGCCGACTACGCCAGAGACTCTGGAACAACCACCATGTGTCCATGCGGGTTAAAGGCAAGATATACCGTGCAATTGTGCTGTCCACCCTCCTATACGGAGCTGAGGCCTGGACAGTGTACAGACGACAGGTTAAAAAGCTACATGCCTTCATGATGCGACATCTGCGTTCGATCATGAGGAAAACCTGGATGGACAAAGTGACAAACAAGGAAATACTAGAACGAACAGGGCTGCCATCTATGGAAGATCTTCTGATCAGAAAGAATCTCCGGTGGACTGGACACCTCATGAGGATGTCACCAGACAGGCTACCGAAGCAGGTTCTCTACTCTCAACTGTCTTCTGGTCAGAGAAAGAGAGGGCGCCCTCGTCTCCGGTTCAAAGATACCATCAAGAGAAACCTAAAGATGAGAGACATAAAGATCGACTCATGGACATCACTCTCACAGCAGAGAGACAAATGGAGAGCAAGAGTCAAGTGATGGAAGCAGTCTTTGTCGCTTCGCGACCGACAGCACGATGATGATGACTCTACACCTAACATTGATATTATTCTGGTTTATCCAATGCGTGCATGTCAAAGATAAACATTGCTGTCTGTTGCCAGTACGAACAAACTTTTTCTATTTATTTTACTTGACCATTATGATAATTATCTATCACATCATTGAAAACAATCAACTACCTTAATCTGACCTTATTTAAGTTTTATGTCTATCAGTTACAAATGCAATAATCATCTTGGACACAGCCGTGACTTACAGAATTAACAAGGTTGCCACCAAGAGAATCAACCCTAGATGGCAGGTGGACAAGGAAGCCCTTTGGCTTATCGAGAGTCCATCCTATCTATCTAAATGTACCCCGCCCTTTTTAGGTATATGCCGATTTTATTTTTAAACACGTTAACACTACTAGCACCTACACAATCAGCCGATAATCTGTACCATTCATTTACTGTTATTTGTGAAAATGAAAATGTTTATAGGACGCATTAGTGTAAACGCAGTAACGATGGTCCCATATTAGGCCCTAGCGGAACGCCAAAATGACAACCTACACTTAAGACTCACCATCAAAATACATCCGCTGACTCATGCTGATTGCTTTCACATTCGTAATGAAAGTGAACACACATTCGTAATACCCTGTGTCTTCTCGGACTGCAAATTAACAACATTCAAACTGAGTTATTATTGAGTGGACTATTGTTATTGAAATCATCCTCGGGAAAGAATTAACAGTTTTCTGAATATCGAGGTAACTGGGTTAGGAGGATTAATGTACATTAAAATACATATTATATATATATATATATATATATATATATATATATATGTATATATGTATATATATATATATATATATATTATACATATATATATATATATATATATATATATATATATATATATATATATATATATATATATATATATATATATATATATATTATAAACGATTCGACACTGTGCCACTTCGTATGTTATAAATCGTCACATAGTACCAGTGTTACAAGGCGTAGATATGATAAATACATTATGGTGCAAGACCTACTGTTCCTTTAACGTATTAATGTGTTAATAGAA
This sequence comes from Oasisia sp. SBJ-2009, assembly GCA_964017155.1. Taxonomy (NCBI): domain Eukaryota; kingdom Metazoa; phylum Annelida; class Polychaeta; order Sabellida; family Siboglinidae; genus Oasisia; species Oasisia sp. SBJ-2009. Next base: position 2,150,905 of record OZ024866.1, on the reverse strand, counting down.
ATACCCTAAAATCAGTAAGAGTAACCTAAAAACAAGCAATACATATAATCACGAATGTACCTTTATTATATCATATTGCTTACTTCATATGCCATTATCACTGATGAAATCAAATTTCTTTCAATTAATTAAAATATGCTACTTGATGACCAGAGCGAAGAATAATATAATTTCAATCTGTACAGACCACATTATTTACATTTCATTCAGAGTGACAGTCACAGTCTCACACGCACCGTTTTATGCAATCACCAATACGTCGTTGTCACAAAAACATTGAGGTAATCAAAGATGAGATATGTAAACGCCCATGAAGTTGGAAAACATACCTGGATGCATTCTCTGTAACGTCATGCACTGTCTGTACCCACTGATGCTGTAGTGTTTCATGTTGGGAGGGATGTCGCTTCCATTGAGACGCCATGTGTGGGAAATGTTGGGAAGAATATTGCCGAAGCCAGTGACACAACATGCCATGTCCATAATGTTTCTATCCTTGAACTTTGTTGATACTGCAGCGAAATGTGCACGATTTTGAACATTAAATGTTTGACATTCAATCAAGCGTACTACGTAATCTCTAACTGACCCACTCAGTAGCTTAGTTATCATGATCTAGAATGATAACGTGGGCTTGCCAAGGGAATGTCGTTGTTGCTTTCCAAGAACATAACATTCGAAGTGAAAATTGAGAAACTCTTCCCTAGGGCCGCACGTCTGCAACATAAATTATAGTCTCACAGAAACATACTACGGAACGGCTTTGTACACCTTTTTGAGAATATGAAAGAAAACATCAGAATATCTTTTGGAAGGTAAATTTGGTTTTGAAAAACACAATTACCTAAACAAAAATACTATGACTTAAAGGGTAGTTGGCATGAAACCCAACTTAAAGAACTATTGAAGAGTTGCACATGCCAACTGTTCCAGTGTCTCCTGCTATGTAAACTATCATAACCTTCAGAGTGAAACTCACCTAGGGACGGATTAAATAACTGGTAAATGTGTGATATATTATTTTCTTGTAAATATTGAATTAACAAAACATGAACATCATAGCAATTCAAATTGAACTTTTAATTACAAGAAAGAGAAAAATAATAGGTCAAATACTTTTACGTTGCTTCCTGTGAACTGAAATAAGTAGTATCCAGCTATACTAATAGGCACTAATTTAATGTGATGCAACGATATCATTCACGTCGAATGACTTTGCAAATACTTACTGGACAGGACATCAATGTTTGTGGAATACTCCGCCATATGTCTCGAGTTGATGGTACGGCAAGTGTATTTGCCACTGTCTGCGACCGTTACATTTGTCTTCGTCAATGAATTGCTGACGTATCCTGACGGGAATTCCGTGGTTATTTTCACCACAAATTGGTTATCTCGTGTTGGTAGTATTTCGTTTTCTTCGTGAAACCACTTCAGATCAACATTGTATCCAGCGGTACATGTCATGCTGAAGTTTTCACCAACTTTGACATAAAGAGCTGGGTGGCATGGAGGATTTATCTCAATCTTTCCTGCAATCAAAAACAATGGTGAAAAGTGCAGATTGATAATAAGTTTTCTCAAACATATGATATGTATATATATATATATGTATGTACGTATTTATGTATGTATGTATGTATATATATATATATATATATATATATACATATATATATATACATATATATATATATACATATGTATACATATATATATATATATATACATAAATATATATATACATACATATATATATATATATATATATATATATATATATATATATATATATATATATATATATATATATATATATTCAGTGTGAATATAAGTTTAAATTTGAATAGTTTTATAATATTGCATTATATGATTAAAATGGTATCCTTATTTAATTTGTTATTTCAAAGTCGGCCTGAGAGCCAATCAACGTCACAACCCTATTCTAGTGTAACGCCGCCTGCCGGACACGTCGGCAGCCCATAAATAAACCAGACGGAGTTGAAGGGCTAAAAAGTGCTGCCACCTCACGGAGTCTGTTTAAGGGAGAACACATAACTACCGCCATGGTTATGCCACTATTTACGAAGAACTTGACAACACCGTCCCTCAGTCGCACGTTATTGCCTTAATCGATTACTTCAGGAAAAAGCACACTTGTAGCTTTCAGTTCGTGTATCATTGCTACTAGAAATAGCCACGTCCCAGCTGCCGATTGCCGATTCAACATTTGAATCCGCGTTAGTAGTAAAGTTTCATACACACCAACCGACTGCAGTCGGCTGATTCCTCTTACGTTGACTAGTTGCTTGGTGTGCGCCCAAATCAATCTTTCATGACCATAAAACCTACCTTGTATCATTGCTACTAGAAGTAGCCACACCCCAGCATAGACCATGGCAACAGCGGCGGGATTGAGCAATTTGAGGACTAACGGGTTCAAATTAACGGGTTCAAACTTACACTCAATAGCTGCAATTACGTTACGTAGTTTAATAATGTGGACGACGTAGAACAACGTCTGACGGTGGCCGCTCAGCTCCCGACACGTCTCATGAATCATGCATGGTTATACTTTTAACCATGCATGGTTATACTATTAACCATGTATGGTTATACTATTAACTATGTATGGTTATACATCTGCAACCATGCGTATTAAAGTTACATTTGAAACTACCTAACATCCCAAACCTTTCCCGAAGATTTACTGCCGAACATTCACATGGAGCTAAAGAGATCGTGACCCCGCCATCAAACGAATGACTGCTCTGTCCACAAGCAGGTGTATGCGCAATGTTCGCTCAATTAATAAATAGTAACGTGTCATAAAGTACATCCAGACATAGCTGCGAATTGCTACGGGCGTTGAAGTGGGGGACCGATATATATATATATATATATATATATATATATATATATAAATGTATATGTATATGTATATATATATATATATATATATATATGTAAATGTATATATATATATATATATATATATATATATATATATATATATGTGTGTGTGTATGTACACACTTCCCCTCGTCCCTCACATATCGACACCCATCCTAATTGCGCGTACATGTCGTTGACAAACATAACAAATACAAAATAATAATAACACACACCCATCTATTAAATGTATTTGTGTATATATATACATATATAATAAATAAATATATATATATATATACATACATACATATATACATATATATATATATATATATATATATATATATATATACATATATATAAAATTATATATATATATATATATATATATATATATATAAATCGGTGTTTATATGTGTTTATGTATGTATGTATGTATATACACACACACACACACATATATATATATATATATATATATATATATATATATATATATATATATATATATATATATGTGTGTGTGTGTGTGTGTGTGTGTACTGACATTTGTCAGGTTTAGGTGCTTACCGAACTGTTCTGAAACCACAACGTGGAGCCACGTTAAATGTAAATCGCGTAAAAGGCCAATACAGTCAAAAATCGTTCATACCATCAACCCAACGTAAATCGCTCTATGACCGTGACAGTGTGGTAAACCCAATGTTACATCAGACAGTTAAGATAATAAAGCTATAACACAAGATATTTATGACCTGATGTTCATGGAATTCAGAAACTACAACTGTCATCCGTCATTATAATATTATTATTGTGTCATGTCCCTAATCAGCTCCAGTCGCACGGAGTGTCGCCATGTATCGTGACACACTTACAGACCTTATAACCACCGCGGGTGGTTATACTGGTATTAACTTCTGGTTACGAAACGCCCAATTTCCGTCGAACTCCACCCCCTAGATAAGTCTAGTTTTATTCTCTCACCGACTGTGGATTAACGATGACTGCCGATTCAACATTTGAAGACGCGTTAGTTGGCGTAAAGTTGCACACACAAACACACACACACACACACACACACACACACACACACACACACACACACACACACACACACACACACACACACACACACACACACACACAAACACACTGTAGTCGGCTGATTGCTCTTACGTTGACTAGTTGATTGGTGTGTGCGCCCAAATCGGACTTTCGTGAAATAAAACCTACCGGTGGCATTAAGTCGTTGTATCAATGCTACTAGGAGTAGCACTCCAGTACAGGCACAGGTCATGGCAGCTGCGGCGGGACTGAGCAACTTGTGGACTAACGGGTTCAAACGTACGATCAACAGCAGGAGGTCAGTTACACAGTGCAGCTGTGTCACTTGTGTGGACGAAGTAAGCCACACGTGGAAGGCCGAAACTCCCACACATGGAAGACGGAAACTCTGCCATGAGTCAGTATATAACCATGGGTATGGCTATGGTTATGGCTATGGCTATGGCTATGGTTATGGTTATGGTTATGGTTATGGTTATGGTTATGGTTATGGTTATTGGTATAATATAAATTATGCAACACCCCAAAACTTTCCCGAGCTATTACTTTACTGCCGAACATTCACATGGAGCTAAAGAGATCGTGACCCCCGCCATCAAACAAATGACTGCTCTGTCCACGAGCAGGTGTATGCGCAATGTTCGCTCAATTAATAAATAGTAACGTGTCATAAAGTACATCCAAACATAGCTGCGAATTGCTACGGGCGTTGAAGTGGGGGACCGATATATATATATATATATATATATATATATATATATATATATATATATATATATATATATATATATATATATATATAAATGTATATGTATATGTATATATATATGTATGTAAATGTATATATATATGTATATATATATATATATATATATAAATGTATATGTATATATATATGTATGTAAATGTATATGTATATATATATATATATATATATATATGTGTGTGTATGTACACACTTCCCCTCGTCCCTCACATATCGACACCCATCCTAATTGCGCGTACATGTCGTTGACAAACATAACAAATACAAAATAATAATAACACACACCCATCTATTAAATGTATTTGTGTATATATACATATACAATAAATAAATAAATATATATATATATACATACATACATATATACATATATATATATATATATATATATATATATATATATATATACATATATATAAAATTATATATATATATATATATATATATATATATATATATATAAATGTATATGTATATATATATATGTATGTAAATGTATATGTATATGTATATATATATATATATATATATATATATATATATATATATATAAATGTATATGTATATGTATATATATATATGTATGTAAATGTATATGTATATATATATATATATATATATATATATATATATATATATATGTGTGTGTGTGTGTGTGTGTGTATGTACACACTTCCCCTCGTCCCTCACATATCGACACCCATCCTAATTGCGCGTACATGTCGTTGACAAACATAATAAATACAAAATAATAATAACACACACCCATCTATTAAATGTATTTGTGTATATATACATATATAATAAATAAATAAATATATATATATATACATACATACATATATACATATATATATATATACATATATATAAAATTATATATATATATATATATATATAAATCGGTGTTTATATGTGTTTATGTA
>OZ024866.1:2135253-2140253 GCA_964017155.1 Oasisia sp. SBJ-2009 | reverse complement strand
TTCGTGTTCGTGTTCGTGTTCGTGTTCGTGTTCGTGTTCGTGTTCGTGTTCGTGTTCGTGTTCGTGTTCGTGTTCGTGTTCGTGTTCGTGTTCGTGTTCGTGTTCGTGCGCGCGCGCGCGTGCGCGTGCGTGCGGGCGGGCGGGCGGGCGGGCGGGCGGGCGGGCGGGCGGGCGGGCGGGCGGGCGGGCGGGCGGGCGGGCGGGCGGGCGGGCGGGCGGGCGGGCGGGCGGGCGGGCGGGCGGGCGGGCGGGCGGGCGGGCGGGCGGGCGGGCGGGCGGGCGGGCGGGCGGGCGGGCGGGCGGGCGGGCGGGCGGGCGGGCGGGCGGGCGGGCGGGCGGGCGGGCGGGCGGGCGGGCGGGCGGGCGGGCGGGCGGGCGGGCGGGCGGGCGGGCGGGCGGGCGGGCGGGCGGGCGGGCGGGCGGGCGGGCGGGCGGGCGGGCGGGCGGGCGGGTGTGTGTGTTACTTTAGCCAGTTGCAACGTTCGCAGTTTAAGTGACATGGAACCTTTGCGCTAGTGTATGACGTGGCTCCGTCAGTGTCTAAACAGAATATTCCCGTTAAGGACAATATGGCAGACGCGGGCTTAGTTGACTTCAATGATGCTCATTTCCTCGTATTCACCATAACGCACTTCATGTTAGGTACACATTTCTACGATGGATTGAGGAATGAACACCACCACGTTAACCACAGTAATATTCTACATACTTCCGACCCGGCACACCAGCTGTGTGCATGCATGCGTGCGTGCGTGCGTGCGTGCGTGCGTGCGTGTGTGTTGCATTTTTAATGCATGATTTATCATGGAAAGCAACAGCAACACTTGTAATGATGTGATTGCAATGCATTCCTTTCCGTGTTCGGGTCGATGTTATGTCTTGTTTATTTCTGGTCGTTGATTGATCGAGCTCGGCGCGAGCATTGAACTCATCAATTATGAATGACAAATACCTTCTACTCTGTCAATACAGACAGCTGCAGACTTCACATGGTAGCGCACCTGGAGAAATTAACAGTTTGGCCAAAAACGCGTTTATCGGTGTGTCCGTATTGTTTCAATTATGTAAACTAATACGCCCATTACACCGAATCGGTGTTCGTCACTGAATAATCGATCAGGCTTCGTCGTCGCTGCTGGCATTAACTGCACAGATGTGTACTCCTAATCGCTTCCAAGTGGAACTGACTTTTCCGAATATAGCGCCAAGCAGTGCAGGCATGCGGATTTTCAATAGAGAACCGCTCGAGGGATTGGTGTGACTCATGTGAAATTAAATGCTGTTCAATCGACTTGTATGTCTGCATACTGGACCGTGACCGCCTGGAGTTCTGAGGCCGGGTTAGCGCGTTAGTACCTGACGCGTCGTGACACTGTCAACAGCGGGTCGACGCTATCGAGACGCGTGACAGGGCCAAGTGGCACAGGTAGGGGTGACGTGAGTGGGGGGTATATCGCTGCACCCTACACCGACCGGTCAGTAACTCGCCGTTGTTCGCACGAGCAGTGCGTGACCAGAGACCGGGGACAATGACGACGACGCCTTGGCTGTTGGTGGTCGCCGCTACCTGCCTTGTTTACGTCGGGTCACAATCGACTTGTGACATTCCCGCCGGACACCAGGATGGCGAGTTTGTCAGGGGACCGCACGAACCCAAAGGGGGGTGAGTACCCATTCGGCTCGTCTGAGGAAAACCTAGTTGTGGGAAGCAATGGTCGCGCGATACAGCGACGGGGACTAGATCGAGGAGGTTCCTTTCAATAAATCTATGGCAGCGCCGCTTTAGCTCACATACAACGTACTGGTATTAGACGGTATCACAATAGAATAGTTTCATTGAGCGTCTCTTCTCGCCCACGGCCACCCGCCAACTGCGTCCGTTTAGTTGTTTAATAAATAAACCGACATGTTTTGAGGCCACCACCAACACGACGAGCGGCCGGTTTTTCAATGAAAACTGCTGTCTACGCATTATATGTTATCATTGTTTCTCTCGTCACGCGATCACATATCCGTATTGATAGTTGGCAGCTAAGTTACGTTACCAGGTGTACTAATGTGGATGTTTATGTACCTAATATATCAATATAGTTGTGTATGGAACATATGATTTTGGTGTGGTTTCCTACTAGTATTTGGCCCAGTACCTTTGCTACTTCACAGTAAGCATTGTGACACTGTTGGGGTTATCGGTGGATAGGACATGCGCAGTGCACCACCGGCGCAGTGCGGGGTGCAATGGCCTGAGCCTCGGACTGTGGGACCGGGGGTCGACTCCTGTGCCGTCGTATTAATTAGAATCCCCTCTTCATTGCTCCAGTTTACTTAGCTCTGTAAGAATGAATACCTGACAGTGATCGATATTTGTGTACGAATTGTTTTCATGGCTGGATGCTTCCCAGAAAAGTCTAGATAGTATTCGATTGAACGTGAAGTAAAGTGTAAAGCGTTTCAAGGCGTTTTGTGCCCCAACAATGTTTGCGTGGCGCAAAGGTCCAGTGGACAATATGAGAAGTAAAAGAAAGGTATTATTCACGTGGATAATAAGGGTCTGTTTGGTCAACCTTTGCTGCTGTTTAGGTATCATAGTATGTGTGTTTTTATGTATGTATGTATGTATGTATGTATATATGTATGTATGTATGTATGTATGTATGTATGTATGTATGTATGTATGTATGTATGTATGTATGTATGTATGTATGTATGTATGTATGTATGTATGTATGTATGTATGTATGTATGTATGTATGTATGTATGTATGTATGTATGTATGTATGTATGTATGTATGTATGTATGTATGTATGTATGTATGCATGTATGTATGCATGTATGTATGCATGCATGCATGCATGCATGTATGTATGTATGTATGTATGTATGTATGTATGTATGCATGTATGCATGCATGCATGCATGTATGTATGTATGTATGTATGTATGTATGTATGTATGTATGTATGTGTGTGTGTATGTATGTATGTATGTATGTATGTATGTATGTATGTATGTATGTATGTATGAATGTATGTATGCATGCATGTATGCATGCATGCATGTATGTATGTATGTATGTATGTATGTATGTGTGTGTATGTGTATGTATGTAAGTATGTATGTATGTATGTATGTATGTATGTATGTATGTATGTATGTATGTATGTATGTCTGTATGTATGTATGTATGTATGTATGTATGTATGTATGTATGTATGTATGTATGTATATATGTATGTATGTATGTATGCATGCATGCATGCATGCATGCATGCATGTATGTATGTATGTATGTATGTATGTATGTATGTATGTATGTATGTATGTATGTATGTATGTATGTATGTATGTATGTATGCATGCATGCATGCATGCATGCATGCATGTATGTATGTATGTATGTATGTATGTATGTATGTGTATGTATGTATGTATGTATGTATGTATGTATGTATGTATGTATGTATGTATGTATGTATGTATGTATGTATGTATGTATGTATGTATGTATGTATGCATGCATGCATGTATGCATGCATGCATGTATGTATGTATGTATGTATGTATGTATGTATGTATGCATGCATGTATGTATGTATGTATGTATGTATGCATGCATGCATGCATGCATGCATGTATGTATGTATGTATGTATGTATGTATGTATGCATGCATGTATGTATGTATGCATGTATGTATGCATGTATGCATGTATGCATGTATGTATGTATGTATGTATGTATGTATGTATGTGTATGTATGTATATGTATTTATGTATGTATATGTATTTATGTATGTATGTATGTATGTATGTATGTATATATGTATGTATGTATATATATACATATATATACATATATATATATATATATATATATATATATATATATATATATATACATTAATCGTCATTTTCAGGAAATTGTGACGACTTCGTAGAGATCATCACCCGCCGTTGTGAGCCGCGCTACTGTTGCGAGGCTGGATGCACTTGCCGAGACGACATCCACGAAAGCAGCAGCGCGTGCAAGGACAGGTAAGACGACAAGTCTGTGTTGACGTTTGACCGGACCGAACAACACATTTATGTATACGAAGAACGTCTATATAGATATAGCCCACCCATTTACAAAATTACACCAAGCTAATGGATGTTACAAAACTACACATCCGAAATAAATATGTTAGTTATGGTTTTTCCAGCCTTGTTTGACAGAACATAGGCAGTCACTATATATATATATATATATATATATATATATATATATATATATATATATATATATATATATATATATATTACGGTTATATTACATACATATATGGTTTAACCTTTAGAGGTAAATAGTTGTTAAATAACGGTATGTCTTACATACCCCTGTCCCCACCTGAACGATTCGGGGCAGGTGTTGACGCTACACGGAAGTAGGCCACGGCCACATTGACACGGGTCAGTGGCGATACAGGTCAGAGCACCGCTGAGTTGTCTTCACAGAGAAAGTAAGTTGTTGACTTTGGGATTGCACTGTTTCCCATGTGTGGCCCACGTTCCTACCACAGCCTCGACGCTGGCTCCCACAAAACAGGTTCATGTCGACACAGCAGGCTCGTCGGTTGAACCGGTAGCGACGTTCAACAACAATGTGTGTTCGAATTGGGGCTGAAATTGGGCACTCTGCCAATCAGCTCGGTCGTTTAATATTATACAAAAGAAACTTCCTCTTACACGTTGAAAGGGAACGGATCAAAACTGGCAAAATGGAACAACTAATGCCGCGTTACTATTAGTCGCTGTTAGGAATGGCTCATGCATTTCCCGATTATGTTAAATGCTTATGCAAGTAAAGAGAGATATCACTCACTCACATACATATTCATGCCCATACACATACACAAAGACACGCACGCAAACATATACACGTATACACACATACACACACATATATATATATATATACATATGTATTACATATATATATACATATATATATATATATATA
>OZ024866.1:2117753-2125253 GCA_964017155.1 Oasisia sp. SBJ-2009 | reverse complement strand
ACAAGATTGTTACTTGGCGTTTAGTACTTACTATCTCGAGAACAATGCGGTGTAATTATGATGCAAATTTGCCATTTTACGACAGTTTCAGAGACGGCTTGCCATTCCAATCCTTGTGAACACGGTGGAAGTTGTTTCGCTGAAACAAACGGCTACTCTTGCGTCTGCGGAAAGCACTATACAGGACGCCGCTGTCAGAAGTGTACGTATCCGGTGTTGGGCTGTTGTATATATCGGACTTGCACGACATTCATAGCTTGTGTGAATTTATGTTTTCAGTGACAGGTAGTAAGTATTAACATTTGTTAGAATTTGTTTATATTTACATCATCATTATCCATGTTAATTTATACAATAATATCCCCATTTGAGCTATTAACAACATTAATAATTGCTGTGTGGATTATGAAAATCATTTTACTCAATCGAGCAAGTTCAAAAGTGTTTTTGTTTAATCTACATATGTTTGTGAAGAGATGTTCACGTTGCTATATTATGACAGTTTCCTCATCAAAGCCATGCTATTCCAACCCTTGTGCAAATGGCGGATCTTGCGTCGACGACGATGACGATGGCGATGACAGCAACAGCTACACATGCTACTGTCGAGACGGCTATAAAGGAGACCGTTGTGAAATAGGTATATAGGCTACACATTTTCTCTCCCTCACTCCCTCTCTCTTTCTCCCCCCCCCCCTCTGTCTCTGTCTCTCTCTCTGTCTCTCTCTGCCCCTCCTCCGGTCACTCAACAGAACACGCCATTCTGGAAGTTATCGACCGAACAATAGCCGCCCTGGATTCCAACGAAACACCTATTAATATATTTTTAGACTTATCAAAAGCATTTGATACCCTAGACCATTCAATATTATTAGGTAAACTACAATTTTATGGGATGGATGCTGATGCTCTAAAGTTAATGGAAAGTTATTTGTAAAATAGAAAACAATATGTAATTTACAATGACTCTATCTCTGAAACCCTGCCCATTACCACTGGTGTGCCACAGGGTTCTATTTTAGGTCCACTTTTGTTCTTAATATATATAAATCATTTACCAAACTCATGTGAAACATTCAAATATATAATGTATGCAGACGATACAATTTTGTTTACAACAATTCAGTTGTCTAACACATGTCCCACTAAAGACATCGAATATAATTTAAATTCAGAGTTAAATAAGATAAACAAATGGCTGAAAATCAATAAATTGTCGTTAAACGTAAAGAAATCCAAGTATATAATACATAAATTGAGAAATAAACAAGTGAATAAGCTCCTCCTCAAAATAGACGAAACCGTAATAGAAAGAGTTCAAAATTGTAATCTTCTTGGGGTAACCTTGCAAGAAAACCTAAGCTGGGATGTTCCTATAAAATATATTTCAATTAAATGTTCCAAATTGATAGGTATATTAAACAAATTAAAACGATTCTTGCCACTAAATATAAAAGTTACTTTATATAATGCACTAATGTTACCAGACATCAATTATGGCCTAATGGTATGGGGTCTTAGCTGTAACAGAATAATCAAACTACAGAAAAAACAATTAGAATAATTTGTTTAACAAATTATAATGCATATACTGAGCCGTTGTTTAAGAAACTCAAGATTCTTAATGTTACAGATATGCTGAAATTGCATGAATTGAACCTGTACTATAAGTATGTGCACACGACATTACCAGTATATTTGCAAAACTTACCATTTATATTAAATAAAGCAGTCCACACATTTAACACACGGACACATGACAATATTCATACAAATAGGGCTAAGCATGACTTTGCCAAGCGATGCATTAGGCACGATATCCATTTACTAATAAACAATACTACATTTTAACATTAAAAACAAAATTACAACGCACAGTTTACGAGGGTTTATTAGTTTCGCAAAAGAGAATTTTCTACAAAATTACAAAACACTGTGCTTTTTACCAAACTGTTATATATGTGGACATTCATAACAAGCAACGTACTAATTTACAGTGATTCTTCCCTTTGTTATACCTCCGTAAATGTACTTATACTAAATGTACATATACTAAGTAGTGTTATTATAATCATTGGCTAATTTCCAAGTGAATGTAGCAAATTTATGTTGTTTTGTTAGTTGAGATTTGTGACTTATGTTACCAGAAATGACATTCTTGTGTTTGCTGTATTAAGCATATGTGTTTATTTGGAAGTGTTTAAAATAGTCAACTATATTTAATTGTTATGTAATTAATGGGGTGGCTGCCACGAGAGCGACCAAAATGGTCTTAGTGACAGTCTCCTCGACCCCTGGTTATTTTTACCTACATTAATAATTCATAATCACATTTTATAATTACATTTCTATTATTTCTTATGCAATTACTTGGCAGTTTAATGCACAGCGATACTAATGTAATATTATTTTATAACTTGAGTAGTAGGTCATTTGTATGAACATTGCTTTATGTATATTTTATTGGGTCAATAAACACTTCCGATTCCGATCCCATTCCGATTTGTCTGTCTCTGTCTCTCTGTCTCTCTGTCTCTCTGTCTCTCTGTCTCTCTGTCTCTCTGTCTCTCTGTCTCTCTGTCTCTCTGTCTCTCTGTCTCTCTGTCTCTCTGTCTCTCTGTCTCTCTGTCTCTCTGTCTCTCTGTCTCTCTGTCTCTCTGTCTCTCTGTCTCTCTGTCTCTCTGTCTCTATGTCTCTCTGTCTCTCTGTCTCTCTGTCTCTCTGTCTCTCTGTCTCTCTGTCTCTGTCTCTGTCTCTGTCTCTGTCTCTGTCTCTTTCACTGTATGTGTCTGTGCCTGTGCCTGTGCCTGTGCCTGTGCCTGTGCCTGTGCCTGTGCCTGTGCCTGTGCCTGTGCCTGTGCCTGTGCCTGTGCCTGTGCCTGTGCCTGTGCCTGTGCCTGTGCCTGTGCCTGTGCCTGTGCCTGTGCCTGTGCCTGTGCCTGTGCCTGTGCCTGTGCCTGTGCCTGTGCCTGTGCCTGTGCCTGTGCCTGTGCCTGTGCCTGTGCCTGTGCCTGTGCCTGTGCCTGTGCCTGTGCCTGTGCCTGTGCCTGTGCCTGTGCCTGTGCCTGTGCCTGTGCCTGTGCCTGTGCCTGTGCCTGTGCCTGTGCCTGTGCCTGTGCCTGTGCCTGTGCCTGTGCCTGTGCCTGTGCCTGTGCCTGTGCCTGTGCCTGTGCCTGTGCCTGTGCCTGTGCCTGTGCCTGTGCCTGTGCCTGTGCCTGTGCCTGTGCCTGTGCCTGTGCCTGTGCCTGTGCCTGTGCCTGTGCCTGTGCCTGTGCCTGTGCCTGTGCCTGTGCCTGTGCCTGTGCCTGTGCCTGTGCCTGTGCCTGTGCCTGTGCCTGTGCCTGTGCCTGTGCCTGTGCCTGTGCCTGTGCCTGTGCCTGTGCCTGTGCCTGTGCCTGTGCCTGTGCCTGTGCCTGTGCCTGTGCCTGTGCCTGTGCCTGTGCCTGTGCCTGTGCCTGTGCCTGTGCCTGTGCCTGTGCCTGTGCCTGTGCCTGTGCCTGTGCCTGTCTCTCTGTCTCTCTGTCTCTCTGTCTCTCTGTCTCTCTCTCTCTCTCTGCAATGCCAGTAGTTTGTAGTTGTCAAACTGACTTTCGCAGGTTTTGTACCGTTGACGCTGACATGAATCAGTCTTTTCCTCCGTCCTACGTGGTTGTGTTAAACTTTTAAATTTATTTTAGCTGTCTGTTGTTAGTGATCTAAATACAAATCCAGTGTAATTTACTGAAGCGCTGTGGTTCAATGACCAGAGCGTCAGAGTCTCAACTAAAGGAACCCGTTTTCGAATTATGTGCTGGTGCGCATAATATGGGGGAAACTTGCGTTGGTTATAAACAGTATTGAATAGGTGCGTACCAATAGACGTAGACAGTAGTGAACAGGTATGTAAGCACATATGTCGATGGTTATAGACAGTTGTGGACAGGTGTGTACGAATATATGTTGTTGATCATAGACAGTAGTGGATAGGTGTGTAAGAATAGGTGCCGTTGGTCATAGACAGTAGTGGATATGTGTGTACGAATATACGTCGTTGGTTATAGACAGTAGAGAATAGGTGTGTACGAATAGACGTCGTTGGCTATAGACAGCATTGAATAGGTGTGTACGAATATATGTCGTTTGTTATAAACATGATTGGATAGGTGTGTACGAATATACGTCGTTGGTTATAGACAGTAGTGGATAGGTGTGTACGAAAATATGTCGTTGGCTATAGTCAGTATTTGATAGGTGTGTAAGAATATATGTCGTTGGTTATAGACGGTAGTGGATAGGTGTGTACGAATATACGTCGTTGTTTATAGACAATATTGAATAGGTGTGTACGAATATATGTCGTTGATTATACACATTATTGGATAGGTGTGTAAGAATATACGTCGTTGGTTATAGACAGTAGTGGATAGGTGTGTACGAAAATATGTCGTTGGCTATTGTCAGTATTGGATAGATGTGTACGAATAGACGTCGTTGGTTATAGACACTAGTGAATAGGTGTGTACGAATATACGTCGTTGGTTATAGACACTAGTGAATAGGTGTGTCCGAATAGATGAACAAGTATGCCAGGAAGAAGAGTGTACTGCGCCTCGAGAAGTCCCAGGGTGAAGATTATTTACTATTTAATAACTAAGCGAAACTTAGCCTTGATGATCGTTGGCATGCTGCAAAAGGCTTAGAAAGAATTTGCATCGTCAGATTGCCATATCAGTAGTTTGTAGCTCTTAAACCGACTTTCATAGATATTATGTCGCTGACCCTGACATAGATATATAGATTTCGCATATTTCTGCAACAGGGTACATGTTATCCCTTTCACTGGATATTACGTCAGCAACCTTGTTGTCGTGCATACACAGCACTGTCAAGTTGAACCACAACGAAATTACTAATGGTATTAGTAAATTACCAACATTTCTTTCACAAGGTAAATAAGTGCGCACAACATATTTACCTTCTACAGGTCAAGATGCTTGCGACTCCAATCCTTGTAAAAATGAAGGAAGTTGCACCTATGGAGATGATAGCAAAGGATACCGTTGCTGGTGTAAAAACGGCTATACTGGAGAACATTGTGACACAGGTAAATGTTATACACACATTTTTATTCCAACGGCTTATACCAAGAGGGGCCATAAGACAGGAGATCGTTGCTCCCCCCGTCTTTTGCAGGCTCGTCGAAATACATTTTGACCAACACTCTTCAGCCAGCTAATTATTGAATGTATTATCCATACAATTGCCTCGCACCACATGCTGCACATGAGTGAATGAACTGTAAGAATAATAAATGCGCCAGTGCTCGTTACGTGGACAAACTGAATCAGTTGGACGATGTTTATAAACATGGAGTTGTTATTGACGTTAGGGTGCTGAAGATGCGGACAACATTTAATCACGTCGACGCATATGAAAGGCGACCATTTACTGTCAACACGATTTAACTCATTATCGGGTGGGACACATTGTAGGAGGTCATATGTCAGTGTATGAATTTCGCCAGAGAAAATTTTAAATGTTATATGTTATGTTCACTCCAAAATAACTCTTCATTACAATACAGAACTAGGATTATATATATATATATATATATATATATATATATATATATATATATATATATATATATATATATATATATATATATGATATGTCATTAATTATTTATTTTTGCTTACAACTGTGCAGCTAGTTTTGTTACCGACGAAACCAACATGTAACTTGTTATTCTGTATTTTGTTTTATTCTAAGCGCACATTCGATTACCATAGCCATGTTATGACAGTTTCAGAAATGTCGTGTCATTCCAACCCATGCGAGAACGGTGGCAGTTGCTTCAATGGATTCTACGATGGCTACAAGTGCGTGTGTGGAACACACTACACGGGAGACCACTGTCAAACAGGTATATCTTACACACAGTCTCTGTTTGCCATATTGAATGAATCGTAAACTTTGCCTAAATAAAATCCAACTGTAAAATTAATTTAATGTTAAACAAGTTGCGCATAATATTATCATTGCTACAGAAATTGCAAGACATGAAACAACTGAAATGTCGC
Organism: Oasisia sp. SBJ-2009; assembly: GCA_964017155.1. Lineage (NCBI taxonomy): Eukaryota > Metazoa > Annelida > Polychaeta > Sabellida > Siboglinidae > Oasisia > Oasisia sp. SBJ-2009. Next base: position 2,119,191 of record OZ024866.1, on the reverse strand, counting down.
TGGAATGGGAAATATATTCCTTACCTTGTCAGAATGGAGATTTTGACACGTTCATCTCTCTATCACTGGTTGACATGAATGCGGCGCAACATCAAAAGTAAAACATTATTTGAAATTATACCTCGGAATACATACACTTTTACAAAATAACAACTAAAATTGACGCATTTCTTGCGGTGTGCCGCTGTCAGACATGAACGTATCCGTTGTTCGGCTGTTGTATGCATCGAAAATGCACGGCGTTCATAGGTTTTGTGAATGTACTACCATTATAATATTTTGTTTTAGCCGATTGTTTGACCTAGAATTGTTGTTTTCTTTGACAATTTGTATTGTGAATTGTCACAATTTGTAAGTACGTCACTATTATCGAGTGGGTTTTATTACAAGTGTATACCCTTTTGAAATATTAACAATATGGCTAACTGTAGTGTGTCTTATCAAAGTCTACGTAGATATGATTTGCAGATTGTTCATCTATGGAACTAGTTCATCGGTTGTCCGTGTAATGGTTTTGCAGATATATGTCAGTACAAGAAAGTGTTGATGTTACTTTGCCGTATTATAGCAGTTTCACAAACGCCTTGTCATTCCTACCCTTGTAAAAATGGCAGAAGTTGCTTCGACGAAGATGTCGATGATGTCAACGGCTATAAATGCTTGTGTATTGGCGGTTACAAAGGAAACTAATGCGAAGTATATCAATATTACCTATGTGTTTGTGTTTATATGTACTACCATTATATTATTTTGTTTTAGCCAATTGTTTGACATAGCATTTTTTCTTTGACGGGTGTATTGCCAGTTGTTACAATTTGTAAGTACGTCGCTATTATTACTGCTATAATACGGCAAATGAACGTCATGGCTCAGGGGTAGCGTTTCGGACTCTCGACTACGAGAACCTGTCTATCACCGGTTGGCATGAATGTGGAGCAACATCAAAAGTAAACAATACATGAAATCATACTTCGGAATAGTACTCTTTTACAAAACAACAATCAAAATTGACGCAGTTCTTGCGGTGTGCCGATATCCGACGTGAATGTATCCGCTGTTTGGCTGTTTATGCATCGGACTTTCACGACGATCGTGGCTTTTGTGAATGTACCACCATTATAATATTTTGTTTTAGCCAATTGTTTGACATAGACTTGGTTTTTTTGAAGGTGTGTTGTCAATTGTTAGAATTTGTAAGTACGTCTTTATTATCGAGTGTGTTATATATATAAGTGAATACCCTTTTCAAATGTTAGCAATATGTCTAACTGTAATGTGTCTTGTCAAAGTCTACGTAGATATGATTTGCAGATTGTTCACCTATGGAACTAGTTCATCGGTTGTTCATGTCATGTTTTTGCCGATGTATGTGAGTACACGATAGTTTGCCATATTATAGCAATTTCATCAACGCCTTGCCAATCCAACCCTTGTAAAA
>OZ024866.1:2055253-2115253 GCA_964017155.1 Oasisia sp. SBJ-2009 | reverse complement strand
TGTATAAGAATATATTTTACATAGTCCTGAGGAATGGGTACTGCGCTATATAAAAATTACTTGTACTTAATCATATTTAATTAGTGATGGTGCAACATTTCAGAGACGGCTTGCCATTCCAACCCTTGTGAACACAGTGGCAGTTGTTTCGCTGAAACAAACGGCTACTCTTGCGTCTGCGGAAAGGACTACACAGGACGCCGCTGTCAGACGTGTACGTATCCGGCGTTCGGCTGCATCGGACTATAGCTTGTGTGAATGTACTAACATTATATATGTTTTAGCCAATTGTTTGACATGACATTGTTGTTTTCTTTAACGGGTGTATCGCGAATTGTTAGAATTTGAAAGTACGTCACTAATATCGAGTGTTTCTTTTTGAAGTGTATACCCATTAAAAAAAAATTATAACTATAATAAAGCTGATCAAATTCAATGTATATATTATGCGTTGCCAATTGTTCATCTATGGGACTCATTTGGGACTCTTTGTCTGTGTTATGTCAATGCAAGTATATGTCAGTACACGTTACTGATGATATACTTTTGCCTTATTCTAACAGTTTCACCAACGCCATGCTATTCCAACCCTTGTGGAAATGGCGAAAGTTGCGTCGAAGACGATGTCAAAGGCTACAAATGCTTGTGGTGTCACAACGGTTACACAGGAGACCAATGCGAAATAGGTAAATACAACATATGTGATTGTGATAATATATATATATATATATATATATCTATATATATATATATATATATATATATATATATATATATATATATATATATATATATATATATATATATATATATATATATATATATATATATATATATATATATATATATATATATATATATATATATATATATATATATATTATATGTGTGTATATTATACTGGTTAAAATGTTGTTTCTCTCAAAAGAACTTTTTCGGACACAAAAACTACGATTCAATAGTAAGTATGCGACATTGCTGGCATTGATTTTTCATTGCTGACGCATGACACGATTCAGGGATTTATTGTTGAAAGTGCACATAGGCCTAAGGGAATATTATTCACTGGAAGAGAATCTAATGCAACCACACAAATCAGCGTGGTTTTGTACTTATGTTACATTTGTAAAACAAGTATATTAGTTGCCGTTTGATAATGACTATCTCAATACAAATGCAGTGTAATTAAATCGAGCGCAGTGACTCAGAGTGAAGAGTCGGACTTTAATCCAAGTGAACCCGGGTGTGAACACCGTGTCGAAACTTTGGCAAATTAGTGCGTCGCGTATTGCTACAGTGCACGCAGCTGTATGAATTATTATCTGACAGTGGTGAACATATTTGTGTATAATTAGTATTAACTACATAGTTGCCGGCTATTACCCAGATAAGTGGAGACGGTGTTCAATTGAAGACGTCTGCAAAAAGCAAAGTGTGAAAAGGTTTGAGCAGTTCACCAGAATGAATATTGCGCTGTATAAGAAATAATTTTACATAGTCCTGAGGAATGATTACTGCGCTATATATAAACTTACTTGTACTGAATCATATTTAATTGGTGATGGTGCAAACTTGTCATTTGCACAATTTCAGAGACGGCTTGCCATTCCAACCCTTGTGAACACGATGGCACTTGTTTCGCTGAAACAAACGGCTACTCTTGCGTCTGCGGAAAGGACTACACAGGACGCCGCTGTCAGACGTGTACGTATCTGGTGTTCGGCTGCATCGGACTATAGCTTGTGTGAATGTACTAACATTATATGTTTTAGCCAATTGTTTGACATGACATTGTTGTTTTCTTTAACGGGTGTATCGGGAATTGTTAGAATTTGTAAATACGTCACTATTATCGAGTGTCTCTTTTTGAAGTGTATACCCAGTTCAAATATTTAAAAAAATTCTAAATATAATAAATCTTATCAACGTCAATGTACATATTATGCTTTGCCAATTGTTCATCTATGGGACTCGTTTGGGACTCTTTGTCTGTGTTATGTTAATGCAAGTATATGTCAGTACACGTTAGTGATGGTGTACTTTTGCATTATTCTAACAGTTTCACCAACGCCATGCTATTCCAACCCTTGTGGAAATGGCGGAAGTTGCGTCGACGACGATGTCAAAGGCTACAAATGCTTGTGGTGTCACAACGGTTACACAGGAGACCAATGCGAAATAGGTAAATATAACATATGTGATTGTGACAATATATATATATATATATATATATATATATATATATATATATATATATATTCAATCACGGTGATGTCATAGACTACACATGCTTCTGTTTTGACGGTTACACAGGAGACAAATGCGAAATAGGTAAATAAAACATGTGTTTATGGTTGTTTATATATATATATATATATATATATATATATATATATATATATATATATATATATATATATATATATATATGTATATATGTATATATATATATACACACACACACACACACACACACACACACACACACACACACACACACACACACACAACAAATGGAATCCTGTGATGCTGTGTAGAACTGTTGGCATTGGCTATAGACAGTAGTGGATAGGTGTGTGCGAATAGACTTTGCGCATTAAGTTCAACACGGCTGGATGAATTCTAGAGAGATCGAGATGGTGTTAGATCGATCAAGTAGAGGTACAGGAGGAGGGCGTACAGGGTGTTGATACCCAGGAGGTAGAGGTACAGGAGGAGGGCGTACAGGGTGTTGATACACAGGAGGTAGAGGTACAGGAGGAGGGCGTACAGGGTGTTGATACACAGGAGGTAGAGGTTTAGGAGGTAGATGTATAGAAGGTACTGGTACAGGAGATAGATGTACAGGAGGTAGAGGGTAAAGGAGGCAGATGTATAAGAATTAGGGCTAGATGATATAGAGATAGAGGAGACATGAGCTAGAGCTACAGGAGGTAGAGGTACTGTAGGTAGACGGAAAGGAAGTAGACGGAAAGGAGGTAGACGGAAAGGGGGTAGACGGAAAGGGTGTAGACGGAAAGGAGGTAGACGGATAGGAGGTAGACGGAAAGGAGGCGGACGGAAAGTGGGTAAACGGAAAGGGTGTAGACGGAAAGGAGGTAGCCGGAAAGGGGGTAGACGGAAAGAAGGTTGTCGGAAAGGAGGTAGACGGAAAGCGGGTAGTCGGAAAGGAGATAGACGGAAAGGAGGTAGTCGGAAAGGAGGTAGACGGAAAGGAGATAGACGGAAAGGGGGTAGTTGGAAAGGAGGTAGACGGAAAGGAGATAGACGGAAAGGGGGTAGTTGGAAAGGGTGTAGATGGAAAGGAGGTAGACGGAAAGGGGGTAGTCGGAAAGGAGGTAGACGGAAAGGGGGTAGTTGGAAAGGGTGTAGATGGAAAGGAGGTAGACGGAAAGGGGGTAGTCGGAAAGGAGGTAGACGGAAAGGGGGTAGTTGGAAAGGAGGTAGACGGAAAGGAGGTAGTCGGAAAGGAGGTAGACGGAAAGGAGATAGACGGAAAGGAGGTAGTCGGAAAGGGGGTAGTCGGAAAGGAGGTAGACGGAAAGGAGGTAGTCGGAAAGGAGGTAGACGGAAAGGGGGTAGACGGAAAGGAGGTAGACGGAAAGGAGGTAGTCGGAAAGGAGGTAGACGGAAAGGGGGTAGTCGGAAAGGGGGTAGTCGGAAAGGAGGTAGACGGAAATGAGGTAGTCGGAAAGGAGGTAGACGGAAAGGAGGTAGTCGGAAAGGAGGTAGACGGAAAGGAGGTAGACGGAACGGATGTAGTAGGAAAGGAGGTACACGGAAAGGAGGTAGACGGAACGGAGGTAGTAGGAAAGGAGGTACACGGAAAGGAGGTAGACGGATAGGAGGTAGACGGAAAGTGGGTAGATGGAAAGGGTGTAGATGGAAAGGAGGTAGACGGAAAGGGTGTAGACGGAAAGGAGGTAGACGGAAAGGGGGTAGACGGAAAGGAGTTAGTCGGAAAGGTGGTAGACGGAAAGGAGGTAGACGGAAAGGAGGTAGTCGGAAAGGAGGTAGACTGAAAGTGGGTAGACGGAAAGGGTGTAGACGGAAAGGAGGTAGACGGAAAGGGGGTAGACAGAAAGGAGTTAGTCGGAAAGGGGGTAGACGGAAAGGAGGTAGACGGAAAGGAGGTATACGGAAAGGAGGTAGACGGAAAGGAGGTAGACGGAAACGAGGTATTCGGAAAGGAGGTAGACGGAAAGGAGGTAGACGGAAAGGGGATATACGGAAAGGAGGTAGACGGAAAGGAAGTATACGGAAAGGAGGTAGACGGAAAGGAGGTATACGGAAAGGAGGTAGACGGAAAGGAGGTAGTCGGAAAGGAGGTATACGGAAAAGAGGTATACGGAAAGGAGGTAGACGGAAAGGAGGTAGACGGAAAGGGGGTAGACGGAAAAGAGGTAGACGGAAAGGAGATAGACGGAAAGGAGGTAGACGAAAAGGAGTTAGACGGAAAGGGGGTAGACGGAAAGGAGGTAGACGGAAAGGGGGTAGACGGAAAGGAGGTAGACGGAAAGGGGGTAGACAGAAAGGAGGTAGACGGACAGGAGGTAGACGGAAAGGGGGTAGACGGAAAGGAGGTAGACGGAAAGGAGGTAGACGGAAAGGAGGTAGACGGAAAGGAGGTAGACGGAAAGGAGGTAGACGGAAAGGAGGTAGACGGAAAGGAGGTAGACGGAAAGGAGGTAGACGGAAAGGAGGTAGACGGAAAGGAGGTAGACGGAAAGGAGGTAGACCGAAAGGAGGTAGACGGAAAGGGGGTAGACGGAAAGGAGGTAGACGGAAAGGAGGAAGACGGAAAGGAGGTAGACGGAAAGGAGTTAAACGGAAAGGAGGTAGACGGAAAAGAGGTAGACGAAAAGGGGGTAGACGGAAAGGAGGTAGACGGAAAGGAGGTAGACGGAAATGAGGTAGACGGAAAGGAGGTATACCGAAAGGAGGTATTCGGAAAGGAGGTAGACGGAAAGGAGGTAGACAGAAAGGGGGTAGACGGAAAGGAGGTATACGGAAAGGAGGTAGACGGAAAGGAGGTAGACGGAAAGGAGAAAGACGGGAGATATACAGGAGGTAGACATACAGGAGGTAGAGATACAGGAAGTAGAGATACAGGAGGTAGAGATACAGGAGGTAGACATACAGGAGGTAGAGATACAGGAGGTAGAGATACAGGAGGTAGAGATACAGGAGGTAGAGATACAGGAGGTAGAGATACAGGAGGTAGAGATACAGGAGGTAGAGATACAGGAAGTTGAGGGTGCAGGAGGAAGTGGGTACCTGACGCAGTGGTATAGGAGAGTAGAGGTGTAGGAGATAGAAGTTATATGAGGTAACGGGTACAAGAGGTAGAGGTACAGGAGGTAGATTTACGGAAGTAGTTATACAGGAAGTACAGGTACATGAAGTAGAAGTATAGGAGGTAGAGGTACGTGAGGTAGTTGTATGGGGTGTAGATGTTACAGAATATAGATATACAGGAAGTGGACGTACACAATTGCAGTTATAGGACAAATTCAAATAATAAAATACGTAAATACAAAATAGCCTATGTTTTGATCTTACGATCGCGGCTCAATATGACGCAACTCTTAACTTATAGGAATAATAATTTGTGGAGGTCGTTAAATAATGGCCATCTTGGGCGCATGACATTTCTCAGGGGTTTGTTAATGCATGGTTTGTTAAAATACTGTAGTTGTCAGCCGTACGTCTCCTAGTAGACGCTACTGTAGTTGTCAGCCGTACGTCTCCTAGTAGATCCTACTGTAATTGTCAGCCGTACGTCTCCTAGTAGATCCTACAGTAGTTGTCAGCCGTACGCCTCCTAGTAGATCCCACTGTAGTTGTCAGCCGTACGTCTCCTAGTAGACACTACAGTAGTTGTCAGCCGTACGTCTCCTAGTAGATCCTACTGTAATTGTCAGCCGTACGTCTCCTAGTAGATCCTACTGTAGTTGTCAGCCGTACGTCTCCTAGTAGCCCCCTACAGTAGTTGTCAGCCGTACGTCTCCTAGCTGTAGTTGTCAGCCGTACGTCTCCTAGTAGACCCTACTGTAGTTGTCAGCCGTACGCCTCCTAGTAGACCCTACTGTTGTTGTCAGCCGTACGTGTCCTAGTAGACCCTACAGTAGTTGTCAGCCGTAGGCCTCCTAGTAGACCCTACAGTAGTTGTCAGCCGTACGTCTCCTGGTAGACCCTACAGTAGTTGTCAGCCGTACGTCTCCTAGCTGTAGTTGTCAGCCGTACGTCTCCTAGTAGACCCTACAGTAGTTGTCAGCCGTACGTCTCCTAGCTGTATTTGTCAGCCGTCCGTCTCCTTGTAGACCCTACAGTAGTTGTCAGTCGTACGTCTCCTAGTAGACCCTACAGTAGTTGTCAGCCGTACGTCTGCTAGTAGACCCTACAATAGTTGTCAGTCGTACGTCTCCTAGTAGACCCTACAGTAGTTGTCAGTCGTACGTCTCCTAGTAGACCCTACATTAGTTGTCAGCCGTACGTCTCCTAGTAGACCCTATAGTAGTTGTCAGCCGTACGTCTCCTAGTAGACCCTATAGTAGTTGTCAGCCGTAGGCCTCCTAGTAGATCCTACTGTAGTTGTCAGCCGTACGTCTCCTAGTAGATCCTACTGTAGTTGTCAGCCGTACGTCTCCTAGTAGATCCTACGGTAGTTGTCAGCCGTACGTCTCCTAGTAGATTCTACTGTTGTTGTCAGCCGTACGTCTCCTAGTAGATTCTACTGTTGTTGTCAGCCGTACGTCTCCTAGTAGATCCTACAGTAGTTGTCAGCCGTACGCCTCCTAGTAGACCCTACAGTAGTTGTCAGCCGTACGTCTCCTAGTAGACCCTATAGTAGTTGTCAGCCGTAGGCCTCCTAGTAGATCCTACTGTAGTTGTCAGCCGTACGTCTCCTAGTAGATAGTGCTGTAGTTGTCAGCCGTACGTCTCCTAGTAGATCCTACTGTTGTTGTCAGCCGTACGTCTCCTAGTAGACCCTACAGTAGTTGTAAGCCGTACGTCTCCTAGTAGCTCCTACTGTAGTTGTCAGCCGTACGTCTCCTAGTAGACCCTACAGTAGTTGTCAGCCGTAGGCCTCCTAGTAGATTCTACTGTAGTTGTCAGCCGTAGGCCTCCTAGGAGATCCTACTGTAGTTGTCAGCCGTACGTCTCCTAGTAGACCCTACTGTAGTTGTTAGCCGTACGTCTCCTAGTAGATTCTGCTGTAGTTGGCAGCCGTACGTCTCCTAGTAGACCCTACTGTAGTTGTCAGCCGTACGTCTCCTAGTAGATCCTGCTGTAGTTGTCAGCCGTACGTCTCCTAGTAGATCCTGCTGTAGTTGTCAGCCGTACGTCTCCTAGTAGATCCTACTGTAGTTTCACAGGTAGTTAATGAACACACTCGCTGAATTAAAGTAGTTGCTGTTGAGATAAAATCCACTTAAATAAAAAAGCATCAGATGCCTGGTGGATGTGGTTATAAGTATTACATTGGATGCTAATTACCAGCAAGGCACGGTGAGGTGATTCTGTGTAGCACACCAGAAGACGACATGCCCTTGAAGGTGGAAACACCGGCCCCACACCGAAAACAACACCATCCACGCTGCAGCCTGTATTTGACTTGTACTGAAATCAGTCCCTTGCCTGTTGCAGACATAACGCCCTGCCTTCCGACTGTGTGTGACCACGACTGTGCCTTGGTTAACAATGAGTACCGCTGCGTCTGTAAGGAAGGTTACGTGCTGACCTCAGATCACGCCACATGTCAGCGTAAGTACAACGACATCCAGAACAAAACAATGTGTATGTTTTATCAAAGAATAATGTCTTGTATGCATACATGTACTGAATTATAATGGTCAATGTACATGTATGTAGTACATATATGAATTAATGTATGTAAAACCCTAAGTACATGTATGTATACTATAAGTATACTCATTATGTGCATTTTATTGGTTCTGTAGACTTTTAAGACACTATTTATAATCACAGATTGTCGCACTTGGTATTATTGATATAATACCAACTAATATATATAGACTTGGCGAATCTGCTGCGACCACAGTTCGACAAGTTATATGCTGTAAGCTGTTTGAAACTTTAGCACGACTGCCGGGGGTGTTATAAATCTTTATTAGCGGTTCCACTTTCATTTCTTCGAAGATAGTGTACTGTCGCTAACTCATGGAACAACGGACTAGTTATTGGCGATTATAATTCAGTACACGTCTGCCGGTGTTTAGCTACGTAATAATGCCTTGTGTAACACTAATTTCAAACTCCAACCGTTTCAGAGGTCGCGGGTGCTTTGGGACAGGAACACGCCTCGGCCGTGAAGAAGAAGCACATCTCGGGATCAATGATGAGTGTCTACATCGGCATACCACTGGTCCTGATGGCATTCCTCGTGTGCGCCATCGTCATCCTCTACCTGCGCCTCAGGCGACTTCGTACCATCAATTACACGACCAGAGCCATTGGCAATCCCGTCTACGACGAAGCCATCTTCACTCTGCCGACACCTGCCTTCAGTGTGGCGCGTCAGTCGCCATCCTCGGATGTCAACGTCTACGATACGATCTCCCCGCCGCCCCCGTATGAGGAGGGTCCATTTGACGGGAAGTCAGTGGGCGGAGGGAAGGTGGATGGCCCGCCGGACAACAGTACGCACGAGTTTCATATATTCTTGTTGATAATGACAGTTGGATTTTAGCGTCTTTATCCAGTGTTAGAACTCGTGGATGTGTGTTGTTGTTGTTGATGTTGTTGTTGTTGTTGTTGTTGTTGTGGTAATGGTAGTTGTGGTGGTGGTGTTGGGGGTTGTAAATGTGTTGGCGTCGTCATCATCACAGTCGATGTAGTTTGTTGTAGTGACAGTGATGGTGAGGATGGTCGTTGTGGTGACTATGGTTTTGGTGGTTGTAGTTGTTGTTTAGTCGTGGTAGTGGAGGTTGCCTTCGTCGTGAATGATGTAGTTGTTGATATGGTAATGTTGAGGGTTGTCGTAGTGGTAGAGATGTAACTGTGAGAATCGCTGCAATGTGGTTCTTCGTGTTGATAGTGGTCGGTGGTCTTGGTTGGTGGTGGTGAGAAAATTGGGTGGTCACGTGATTGTGACACCGGTACTAAAGGTGGTGATGGTGGTTGTGATAGTGACGGTAGCTGTGGTGGTAGTTGTAGTACTCGTGGGAGATGTGGCAATGATGGTGGTGATGGTTATAGTGGTGGTGTTTATCCCTCCTATGGTTTTGTCTGTGACAGAGTAGATCTTCACTACGATAGCAACGTTAGCGCAGGATAAAGTGCACTTGTTGCCGTGAAACCAGCATTACGATGTAGACAACCGATCTTCTTTAAGGAATGTCAGTGCCTTCCAGTTGTCGCACATTTGCTTGTAACGTGTTTGTCCTTTGTTGTTTTAGAAGTTGCCGAGCCAGGGGATGACAAGAACGTCATGTCGATGACAATGGAACCAAACGTCTGCTACGACAACCCAGCTGTTGCGTGCGACAAACCCGACGAATGCTGAGATTAACTCACAGACAAGCACACGCTTGTTAGGGTCATGTAGAATATAGTATGTTTTACCACTGGGCAAACACTTGTTAGGGTCACGTAGGATGTAGTATGTTTTTCCACTGGGCACACGCTCGTTACGGGGTCACGTAGGATGTAGTATGTTTTAACCACTGGACAAACACTTGTTACGGGGTCACGTAGGATGTAGTATGTTTTACCACTGGGCACACGCTTTAAGCATATCAGGCTGAAGATGCGATGTTGTCATGATTGAAACATTCCATGAAAACACGGATGTGTTATCTAAGAGAGTAGCATCTTGAATTGTTCTTGCCAGTTTGAATGATTTGTGTTATTGACACACGTTTTACTTAAAGATGACATATCCAGGTTGATTTGTTCTAGTTTGCTGGTCGAAATGATCAATCTGTTGGTCAGTCATATTATTACTTTGTTTGGAGGGTGCATTTTCTTTTGTTGTCACCTCGAGTGAGGTTATATGGCAAACAGCACGTGTTAATGACAGGTACGGTCCAGTACCGTTCACGGTTGTGATGAGTACGTTTTATCTTAGGATCATGCTATTTACATATATATTGCACTTGATATATTCGTCGCTGGTACCCTCGAAATGGGTTTTGAAAGGAAGTTTTGTGTTCCATAAACGGTAGTCAACCAGGTATTAAGAGCCTTGTTATTAAGTCATTTAATGTGTTGTTAATACGATTCGAACTTTTCATTTACATTTCAAGCAAAACAAATTGTGGTAATTATGGCTCACATTTTATACGATTTAACCCATATCTTTAACCTGAATATACACATTCAAATAGTATGTAAATGTAATTGCATTGATTCATTGAAGCCTGATTATGGGATAAGTGTTAAGGTATCATTTACAATGTTGGCGACTATTCCATATTACATTTATTGTGTCAGTGTATTACAACATTCATATGTTATGATAGCAACGATGGGATTGTGTATTTGTGATACCAATTGATCGGATAGTCCACATTACAACCCAAATTAACATCTTGTGTATCTTTAGCATCTATTTACTATGCAAAACGAGCAAACTATTCAGGTATTCAAAACACCTGTTTGCAAGCAAAGCGATTGTATTTTGTACTTTGACACCTATTCACGAATAAAAACGGTATATCATTATATTCTGTTATGTGTGACGTTTTTCATATTGGTGATGGCATTGGAACATAATTCATTACAACCTATTACTCAGCATTTATGTCGCCGTCGCCGTCGCCGTCGCCGTCGCCGTCGCCGTCGCCGTCGCCGTCGCCGTCGCCGTCGCCGTCGCCGTCGCCGTCGCCGTCGCCGTCGCCGTCGCCGTCGCCGTCGCCGTCGCCGTCGCCGTCGCCGTCGCCGTCGCCGTCGCCGTCGCCGTCGCCGTCGCCGTCGCCGTCGCCGTCGCCGTCGCCGTCGCCGTCGCCGTCGCCGTCGCCGTCGCCGTCGCCGTCGCCGTCGCCGTCGCCGTCGCCGTCGCCGTCGCCGTCGCCGTCGCCGTCGCCGTCGCCGTCGCCGTCGCCGTCGCCGTCGCCGTCGCCGTCGCCGTCGCCGTCTCGTGAAATTGTGTGTCATTGCAGCCCGCCAGGCTGTTATGTTGTGGCTAATGTTAACGTGTCCTAGTAATAGTCTACAGATGCATCAGTCAATACACAAGTAGAATCCTACATAGCAAGCCATGTCACCTGGGTAACCGCCTACCTAGGTTAATACGCCAATTCCAAATATGTGTGTGTCTCCTCCAACGCAAGCTGGTGCCTAGGCCTCTTTCTCCAGGCGTTCGCTTCTATAGAATATCAGTCTCTCATTTCCCAATGGGGAAAAGGAAATTATCTTTTCAGTTTACGATTTAAATTGTCCGTCAGGTGGCGCCACTGCAGTTGAGGAACTGGCACTGGCACTGGCACTGGCACTGGCACTGGCACTGGCACTGGCACTGGCACTGGCACTGGCACTGGCACTGGCACTGGCACTGGCACTGGCACTGGCACTGGCACTGGCACTGGCACTGGCACTGGCACTGGCACTGGCACTGGCACTGGCACTGGCACTGGCACTGGCACTGGCACTGGCACTGGCACTGGCACTGGCACTGGCACTGGCACTGGCACTGGCACTGGCACTGGCACTGGCACTGGCACTGGCACTGGCACTGGCACTGGCACTGGCACTGGCACTGGCACTGGCACTGGCACTGGCACTGGCACTGGCACTGGCACTGGCACTGGCACTGGCACTGGCACTGGCACTGGCACTGGCACTGGCACTGGCACTGGCACTGGCACTGGCACTGGCACTGGCACTGGCACTGGCACTGGCACTGGCACTGGCACTGGCACTGGCACTGGCACTGGCACTGGCACTGGCACTGGCACTGGCACTGGCACTGGCACTGGCACTGGCACTGGCACTGGCACTGGCACTGGCACTGGCACTGGCACTGGCACTGGCACTGGCACTGGCACTGGCACTGGCACTGGCACTGGCACTGGCACTGGCACTGGCACTGGCACTGGCACTGGCACTGGCACTGGCACTGGCACTGGCACAAACACGGAAATCGTAAATGTCGGAATCCACTTTAGCGGTGTATGTCTGCTTACTGGACCGTGACCGCCTGGAGCACAGAGGCCGGGTTAGCGGGTCGACGTTATCGAGACGCGTGACCGGGTTAAGTGGCACAGGTAGGGGTGACATGAGTGGGGGTATATTGCTGCACCCTACGCCGACCGGTCAGTAACTCGCCGTTGCTCGCACGAGCATTGCGTGACCAGAGACCGGGGACAATGACGACGGCGCCTTGGCTGTTGGTGGCCGCCGCTACCTGCCTTGTTTACGTCGGGTCACAATCGACTTGTGACATTCCCGCCGGACACCAGGATGGCGAGTTTGTCAGGGGACCGCACGAACCCAAAGGGGGGTGAGTACCCATTCGGCTCGTCTAGTTGTGGGAAGCAATGGTCGCGCGATACAGCGACGGAGACAAGATCTAGGAGGTTCCTTTCAATAAGTCAACGGCAGCACCGCATTAGTACACATACAACGTACTGGTATTAGACGGTATCACAATAGAATAGTTTCATTGAGCGTCCCTGTCTCCCACGGGCACCTGCCAACTGCGGTCGTTTAGTTGTTTAATAAATAAACCTACCTGTTTTAAGGCCACAATCAACACGACCAGCGGCCGGTTTTTCACTGATAACTGCCGTCTATGCATTACACTTTATCATGGTTTCTCTCGTCACGCGACCACACGTCTGTATTGACAATTGACAGCTAAGTTACGTTATCTGGTGTACGTATGTCGCTGTTTATGTCGCATGTTGACGCTATTTGGGTAATCGGTGGATAGGACATGCGCAGAGCACCACCGGCGCAGTGCGGGGTGCAGTGGCTATAGCCTCGGACTCTTGACTGAGGGAGTCTAGTGTCGACTCTTGTGCCGTCGTTTCAGCGATACTCCCCTCTTCGCTGCTCCAGTTCACTCAGCTGTAAGAATGAATACCTGACAGTGATGGATATTTGTGTACGAATAGTTATCGTGGCTGGACGCTTCCCAAAAAAGTCTAGATGGTATTCGATTGAACTGGTTTGCTAGGAAGTAAAGTGTAAAGCGCTTCGAGCATTTCTGATGATTGGATATTGTGCTATATAAGAAGTTACATTCTACTTTATTTGTGCCCCAACAATGCTTGCGTGACACAATGGTCCAGTGGAGCAATATGAGGAAAATAAAGGTATTATTCACGTAGATAATAGGGGCCAAAACGGCGTATCTGGTCAACTTTTGCCTTTTGCTGCTGCTGTTGGGGTATCATAATATGCACGTTTTTATGTATGTATATATGTATATATATATATATATATATATATATATATATGCATGTACGTATGTATGTTATGTGTGTATGTTTATGTATGTATACATATATGTATATATATATATATATATATATATATATATATATATATATATATATATATATATATATATATACACACACACACATTAATCGTCATTTTCAGGGAATTGTGTCAACAAGACGACTTCGTAGAGATCATCAACCGATGTTGTGAGCCGCGCTACTGTTGCGAGGCTGGATGCACTTGTCGTGATGATATCCACGAAAGCAGCAGCGCGTGCAAGGACAGGTAAGACGACAAGTCTGTGTTGACGTTTGACCGGACCGATCAACACATTTATGTATATGAAGAACGTCTTTATAGATATACCCACCCATTTACAAAAGCACACCAAGGTAATGTATGTTACAAAACAACAACTGCCAAATAAATATGTGTGAATGTAAGCTATGCTTTTTCCAGCGTTGTTTGACCGAACACAGGCATTCACCATCATGCATGTCTAAGTTTTGTTTTGACCAAATAATCAGTACTTCGCGAGTTACAAAATAATATAGAAATAAATTACACTCATAATTACCACCATAAATATGATTATGTGCCATAACAGCAAAAAAACTAGCATGGTTTTAATAAAGGGTCGTAATGCATTATTAACAATATTACGTGTTATCTAACACGTCAGAACAACTGGACGGTTTAGTGAGAGGTCAGTCCAGTCTAAGAGATCGCGGTAAATATGGCCGCAATGACCAGCGATATTGACAATGTATGACAACAAAACCAAAATATCCCAACGTAATGCCAACAAAGTCATATTTCGTTTATCCGCCCCAATGGTTCCCTAGGATTTGGATAGGAGAAACGAAACGTACAGATTAGTAAAACACCCCACATTAATGGTCACAAATAAACAACGTACACACGTGTCACTGAGACCAAATAAAACAACGTATACACGTGCTACACCGTGTCGTGTATTTTAACGTGGACACAAACAAAATAATGACAACTGAATTAGGTTAATATAGAAATAATGTGGCCGCCTATTAAAGAAGATATTGACTCACGCAGGCAATGCTCGTTTCAGCTTTGCTGTATTATACATTCGGTGTAAATGGATTAACGGAGATTAACGGAACTATTAACACGGTACAAGGTGGTTCTCACACAGGAACGTGCGAACCACACAAAAAACAAGATTATTAAAGACCACCTGGGCCCGAGATTACGAAGCCGTACTCGGTGCTCAAGCTCAACTCCGTACTCATACTCAGATTTCATGCTCAGCGGAGAATCCGTGCTCACGGTAATTACGAAACGTCTTGAGTACGTACTCAACCGAGTACGCCGCCTTGAGCATATGCTCAACGGCGAGATCTCGTTTGACGCGATGACCCAGTTTTATTCAAATACGGAAGCGGCCAGATGGAATTCTCTGGTTGACGAAGATAACAAATTTGCAACTATTTATAAACAATATCAACTTCCGACTATAAAACGATGATGGACGAAGACCTTCGCAGTTGTGACTTGTGGTTATTGTCGGTGAAAAACGAATGGAATATCGACATAATACCTTTTGCATGGTCACGGAACTTACTTCGCAGTGAACAACGGAACAGCAATTACACACGCAATCAAAAGATTAAATAGTACATAAACCAGAATTAGCCTGCATTTGTCACGCTGTGTGTACTCGGTGTTTCTAATAAATAAATAAATAAATATCTTAGCATCCGTGCTTGTATTACAGCTTATCTTGTATGCAATAAATCAATCGTCATTTTCCAATGCTAAGTCGATAGCGCAAATGTTATTTATACTACTGAAATATAAATATGTTACACTGTAATACGTGTCATATTTTGACAAAGTATTTGTAAGGGAGCGGCCGTAATTTATCAGTTGTGACGGAGGAGCCACATAAATACACATTTCTTATATTAAGCTAACACCATATCCAATCACAACCTTGTAAAGTTGCCTCCCCAAAATTCGTGCTGATGCAGTTCAGTGGCATTTAATATTATGTCCACAATAGTGTATATAAAGACGAATTATTACTTGCCATGCATTAGACTAGTTCAAAGGGTCACATGACAGAAATCCGTGTTAGTATACATGTGTGACACTTTTGCCTTAAGTAACTAAAACTTCTCATAGTGCTGCATCAAGTTATTAAAACAGCTCAAAGAGATTTGGAATTATCTACCCGGAGGAATTCACTCAATTGAGAGGTCTATGATTCCAACACTATGCAACCGTGCCAGATGTGACATAGCATAGTGCAATTATGTCATGTAATTGTGAATGTAGACCCTGAATTGAATTTATTCAACAAACAATTAAGTAACACATAAACATGAATCATCTAGACACAGCATCTATTTGCTATACATGTATATATTCCATACGAAACACAATCTATAGGCGTGTTGAAAGGAAATACAAAAAATACTTATTATTTGTATTTTTGTATAGGTTTCTAAACTAAGTCCTTGGATTACATAAACGTTGACTAGAAAATTATACCCACTTTGCTATGTTTTTTTATACAGTAATACACCATCCTATACCTTATATTATATTTATAAGTAAAAAACAGATTGATAATTGTTATTACAACGTTTCATATTTGTATATTAGAATTCTTGTTAAATGTTTATTAAACTGATAAACCATACTACAGGTCTGACTCCTGATTCCACGCCTTAAGGCCCATAATACTAATTAATTTTACTATAATTTATTTTGAATTAATATTTATGTTGCATGTATTATGATTGTGACTATCACATACTCTCTCAAAGTAACTTAACATATATGATCTGGAAGCAAATTGTTGTTAACTTAAACATAAACACCATACTGTTTAAATCAATCATATCGTATACACACACGGTTTTAAAATAACTAATGATATGTCTTGCTTGTGACAAGTACCCTTCGTGTTTACATATAGTTATTGTTTTTTTCTGTAACATATATAACGATTGTATCTTGTTCTCATATGTATTTCCCCACACTTCATAGCAGTAATTAAGCAAATTATAGGCATGCTAAGTACAGAGTATATAATACATGAATAGTTTATAGGTGATATTCATAATGAACACATTATTAGCCATTTTACTTTTGATCTTCTTACTATGATCATTCCAACCTAACTGACATTACAATCTGTAGTATAAAAGGTTTCAATATTATTTTAATATATGCAAATTGTGAGATTGGTGCCATCAGCAAATATTACACGTGTCATAACAGTTGATACTTTACACCTGTCATAAAATATAGGCTAAATAAAATTGGACCAAGTATGGAACCTTGTGGTACACCACATGTTATATTTTGGTGAGTAGAATTTGTGTCATTCAAAGATACATACTGTTTTTTCTGGTGTTCAGTTGACTATGTAACTACGTTTATACTACAATTCTAATGCATGATGTTCTAGTTTCTGTAACAAAATGCTGTTGTCAACAGTGGTAAATGCCTTAATTTTTAAATATGTATAAACTGCTATTGAGGATCATGAGTTATTCATAGCTGTTGTTAATCCCTGAATCATTCCTAATATTGCTATTACAGTTGTGTGTTTCTTTTCTAAATCCATACTGCCCATTGTACAGTTTTTAACATTCAAGAAATACATTAATCTACTATGAATATACTTGCTAGTATTTTGCGAGAACTGAGGTAAAGCAGACACTGGCTCGTAGTTAGAGAGAATTATTGTGCATCATACATTTTTAATATGGAGATTACCCGCACAATTTCCACGTTACCCGAAAAATATCCATTTTGTAGTTGTTTGTTGAATATGTGTTCAAGATATTTTAGAATATTGACATATGGCATTACCACCTTAATTAGGCATACATCAATACCATCGTGATCTTTTTACATTTACCAATATTTACTAAGGCCAAAATATGTTAACACTAACATGTTTAAGGACCCTTCTATCCTTTTATTCATGTAATGGTTAACATTACTGGGGCATTTAGGATTTTTGTTGGCTTGTGTTTGACCTATATTTGAAAATAATTGAAACATTTGCAATATTCTTTCTGCCAGTGATTTTATTTGTTCTGTTTAAAACGAGTATAATAATATTTACATTCTTATTCTTTTTATTAACTAGAGCATTTAAAATTGTCCTTCGTTCATGTTGTTCTTGTTTATTTCGAGAAGCTCAGAATAGTACATATGTTCCATCGGTATGGCTAAATGTCCACGACTGTACTTTATTACTCGTCCAACGACAACACACAGTTTTGGGGAAATTTCGTCTGGCAATTGACCGTGAGCTTGTGTCGCCAAGCAGAAAACGAATGGTCCCATCACCGAAAAAAGTGCCAAAACAATTATTGCAACACTGTATCGTACTGTCGTCGTCTGCCGCTTAAGTTTGCAAATGTTCAGTAAACATCGCCGTTTTAGGCACAACACAGTGCCTGTCAAATCATTCTTGTTACACCACTTCTTCAAATGGATCGACAACACTCGGACGCTGAAATCGGACTGCACATCTTGTCCAAAACGACGAACTTTGACTACGAAATTGACCAATTTCTACGTGAGCTGCCATCTTTGTTTGCTTGAGTACGGCGTTGAGCAAGGTCTTGAGCATACTCAGGATTTGGACGTTCCGTGCTCAAGTCTGAGCACTATATCGTACTCAGAAAGTTTTGTAACCTCCGTGAGTATGAGCACCGTGTGAAAGCGAGGCTTGAGCATGGAATTTGAGCATGGAGTACTGAGTACGGCTTCGTAATCTTGGGTCCAGATATACGAGCCGTGATTGTACAGCCCAAACGATAATTTAAGACAACAACGCACTTAGAATGTTTTGGCTGGGGAAATGTCTTAGCCATGAAATCAATAATAGTAATTTATCTGCCTCCACAGAAAGAACCCCAATGGGCTCAATATGTCTCAATATAATGGATTTATTTGCTATTGTTGTTTTATGTATATAATATATATATATATATATATATATATATATATATATATATATATATATATATATATATATTACATAATGTTAACTTGTTTGTTAAATAACGATATGTCTTTCATAAACTTGTCCCCTCCTGAACGACTCTGGGCAGGTGTTGACGCTACACGTAAGTAGGCCACGCCACATTGACACGGGTCAGTGGCGATACAGGTCAGAGCACCGCTGAGTTGTCCTCACAGAGGAAGTAAGTTGTTGAGTTTAGGATTGCATCGTTTATCATGAGTTGCCCACGTTCCTCCCACAACCTTGACGCTGGCTCCCACAAAACAGGTTCACGTTGACAAAGCAGGCTTGTCGGTTGATCCACTGGCCACGTTCAACAACAATGGCTGTCCGAATTGGGGCTGAAATTGGGCACTCTGCCAATCAGCTCGGTCGTTAAAAAGTATACAAAAGAAACTTCCTCTTACACCTTGAAAGGGAAACGATCAAAACTAGCAAAATAGAACAAACAATGCCGCTGTTAGGAATGGCTCATGCATTTCCCGATTATGTTAAATGCTTATGCAAGTAAAGATAGATATCACTCACCCACATACATATTCATACACATACACATACACATACACATACACATACACATACACATACACATACACATACACATACACATACACATAGACACGCACGCAAACATATACTCGTATACACACACACATACACATATATATATATATATATATATATATATATATATGTGTGTGTGTGTGTGTGTGTGTGTGTGTGTGTGTGTGTGTGTGTGTGTTTATGTGTATTTGTGTTTATGCACGTATATATGTGTGTGTGTGTGTGTGTGTGTGTGTGTGTGTGTGTGTGTTTATGTGTATTTGTGTTTATGCACGTATGTGTGTGTGTGTGTGTATGTGTGTGTGTGTGTGTGTTTTTGTGTATTTGTGTGTATGCACGTATATATGTGTGTGTGTGTGTGTGTGTGTGTGTGTGTGTGTGTGTGTGTGTGTGTGTGTGTGTGTGTGTGTGTGTGTGTGTTATGTGTATTTGTGTTTATGCACGTATGTGTGTGTGCGGGGGTCAGAGGGCGGGTTTATATACATATAATAATCCTATGTGAAGTGATAATTCAAGTGGCGACATCTGGTGGGTTAGGCCAGGAGTAATCAAACACCCGGAGTCTATATAAATCCAGTTCAAACCAGTACCGGTCCCATTCGCCACTTGAGTTCGAGAAGCAGCATTGTGTCGTTCACTCAGGAGATCAATTTATTTTATTCGTATTTGCAAATTTAGTGTTGTTAGGTGTTGGGAAATTTTGTATTATACTTTTATCGTCTGCTAATAGTTTTCATAGTGTGTTTTAGTGCCTGTGGCTACGGCGGCCCCCTTTCGTCGAACTTGCGGGAGCTGATTCCTTTGTTCGCCTCGGCCCTCGTGCGTGCCGCCATTTTGCCATCTGACGACTTCAACTGCTCGCGTTCCCTCCACCCAGGTGCAGCTAAGTATATTTTATCTTATGGCGGGTACTACCCTCGCTTTAGTGCTGGGGGATAGTCACGTTTCTTGGCTGGAACGTTTCGTCTCGTCGTCCGGCATACGTTTCGGAACTGGGTCATCCGTTGTAGGCACGGATTGCCATTTTAAATTTGCCGGGTATCGGGGTGGCATCGTCTCGTCTGTTCGTGACGACGCCGATGTCCTCCGTTTACTGGATTTGCATCGGCCTGCTATCGTTGTGCTTTGTCTTTCGGGGAATGATGTGTACGGGAGTCGCGAATCCGTACTTACGGTAGGTATGCGATTGTACGATTATGCGCAGTCGCTGGTTGCTAGAGGGATATCCCATGTAGTCGTTTGTCAGGTCGTTAGACGACAGTGTGTTCGCCGCTATTCTTGGGAAGAGGGCACCCAACGGGTTTTAGAGATTAATGAATTCTTGAAGGCAGTTTGCGACACTGAAAGTTTGTCTTTTTGGTATCACCGCGGATTTTGGCAGTCGCAGCGTAACATTTTCCGGGGGGATGGGGTGCATTTTAATGACCTAGGAAACTATAAGCTTTGGCGTAGTGTTAAGGGTGCTGTTTTCGTGGCTTTGAAGCGGTTGGGACTCGGGCGATAATGGGGATACTGAGTAAAGCGGCGAACGCTTGTCTCATGGACGTTCACCTAGTTTAACCGTTTCATGGTGTTGTTTTAGGGGGTCATCTGCTCACGTGACGGTTGCATTGCCCGACCCGCTTGCCCTGGATATCTGCTGTTGTATTGTTTGTGTTCAATAAAGTATTAAAAACCAAAACCATGACACCACTCTCATACTGGCCTATACTTTTGAGTCCCAAGTCACACTATGCTTCTTCGTTTTTGTTTTGTATGTCTTTTAGGTTTTCTCTCAGCATCAATCTGCCGATCTGTTTACATTTCTATTAGCAATCTTGCTACGCCATTTAACATTATTTGCCTATGTTAACTGTCCTTTTATCTTGGATCCTTGCTGACTTGGGACATCCTGTCTATATCTTACTGTGCTTGTGCTCTTGGGTTTCACACGGCTCTTTGTGGAGGTCGAGTTACTCCGTGTTTTCTGTCCGTTCTCTGCTTTCATGTTCAATCCAGGGTCTGTTTATCACAATTCTCACTAGTGGGGTGAGGGTGTAATATATATTCTGTAATTTTGTCTTTAGTTACTTTTATACAGTGTCATGTCTCTTGAAATGCGGCAACGCTAGCAGTGTCACTCCAGCTTCACAGTTGGGTAATTTTCACAAGTATGACTACCTGTCACATTTATGTATCTCCCGTGTCTGGTATCGGGAAGGACAGCAATGCCATTTGTGTAAGTGCGGGTCAGTTACTTAGCTTCCGTGTCTGGTATCGGGAAAGACGGCAACGCCCTGCTGTGTTAGTGTGTCTCAGTTTAGCTTCCGTGTCTGGTATCGGGAAAGACGGCAACGCCCTGCTGTGTTAGTGTGTCTCAGTTTAGCTTCCGTGTCTGGTATCGGGAAAGACGGCGACGCCCTGCTGTGTTAGTGTGTCTAAGTTTAGCTTCCGTGTCTGGTATCGGGAAAGACGGCAACGCCCTGCTGTGTTAGTGTGTCTAAGTTTAGCTTCCGTGTCTGGTATCGGGAAAGACGGCAACGCCCTGCTGTGTTAGTGTGTCTAAGTTTAGCTTACGTGTCTGGTATCGGGAAAGACGGCAACGCCCTGCTGTGTTAGTGTGCGTCAGTTTAGCTTCCGTGTCTGGTATCGGGAAAGACGGCAATGCCCTGCTGTGTTAGTGTATGTCACAAGTGGGAATGTGTCAGGCTTACCAAGTGTCACTAATTGTTGTATTAATGATGCTATACGTTTCATTCATAATGCTACACGTTTTAGGCTTTGCATCACCAGACACTTCACGCTTTCGTTACAGTTTAATCAGCTCGTCACATATGGTGATTGGTAACATCAGTAAAGATACACATTTCCATGCTTTGCATAACCAGTTTAAATGCTACTTGTCAGTCGCCAGCTTATGTCCGCTTTACAGGAAGTAAATCGATTAGTAATATCGATTAATGTTCCAAATGTTTGCATATGCTTAACCATTGCCTTTCCTCACCCAGCTTTACTGACTTCATATATTAACATATAGTTGTATACGGATATACAACTGCAGCGTTATCGCTATGCATATGGCGCCATTGCAAGTAATGGGTTGATATACACTGTGTGGACTCTTTCAGTTGTGTTATGTTTGTCAAATGCTTGCATATTAATTTGTAGTATGGCCCCAGTCCGACAGTCAGCCCGACAGAGAGCTCGTGGTCGCCCTGTGCAGCCGTCAGACCCAGCAGCTGTTGATCCGCCGAGACGCCTTGCCACTGCTGCTGCCACAGGGGTGGCGCAGCGACGTCTCCGAGCTACCTCGCATGTCCAACAAGACACCACTGCATCGTTGCGCAAGGACTTGAATGAGATTAGGGATTTACTGAGGTCAGTGTTACCAGTTGCTCCAGCCACGACCCCGGTCCAAGTCGCGGGTCCTTCGGTGCCATCCGAGCCTCCACTGCCACCATTGGACATGCCAGGGGCTGGGTCAGTTGCCCCTCCTTGGCCTACTACCATTGACATTCAGCCGCCAATGGCATCTAGCGCAGATCGTCGAGTTCCGGGCACTGGCTCCATGGGTCAACCAACATCCTACACCGGTACCGTTCCACATATCTCCGGCTGCCTTCGGGACACTGTAGGGATGCTCCTACAAGCATCCTTGGCACCATCAACCCGATTGCAATATGAGCGGGCATGGGCTAAACTGGTAGGGTTTTTCCACTCTCTTGCTCTTGTTCCGGTGTTACCAGTACCTATTTACATCATGATGTTATTCATTGCTCACCTTCATAATGCAGGTTTAGCACCAGCCTCTATTATTTCGTATGTTTCTGCCATTTCATATTTCCATAGGATAAATGGTCACCAAGACCCAGCCAAGAGTTTCATTGTTTCTAGACTTTTGATAGGGGCTCAAAAGTTAAGAACGGTTCCTGATGTTCGCCTGCCAATAACTCTGCCTATACTGACCAAATTAGTCGCTGCCGTACCCACTGTTATCACATCTCGATACAAACAGGTTATGTTACGTGCCATGATGGTTCTGGCCTTTAAGGCATATCTGAGGGTGGGTGAAATGGTGCCAGGTTCTGCTCGGACAGGTCAGAATTGTCTTCAGCGTCAGGACATTTCACTCAACGGGGACTTAATTTCTGTCTCATTTAGGCATTTCAAACACAGTGCTAAACACGGTTCCCAGTCGTTGCAGATAGCTGGAGGACTTATTCCAGCCTCGCCTATTTCTCCTGCTAGTTGTATTAGGGATTTTCTGGATGTTAGGGGGGCAGTTCAAGGCCCACTCTTTGCATATCTAGATGGCTCACCAATGCTGCGTAGAGAATTCGATTTATTTCTTAAAAACTTAATCGAGTTTTGTGGCCTTAGCAGCAAGGTCTTTAAGGGTCATAGTTTTAGGATAGGGGCGGCTACATCAGCAGCATTAAGGGGTGAATCTGATGCACAGATCAGAGCAGCAGGGCGTTGGTCTTCTGACGCATTCAGAAAATACATTAGGGTAGCGTAATTTCCCCCGTTAGTTCATTTCATCACTGCTAATTTACACATATATTTCTCTGACATTTGCTGTATAATTAGGGGCGTTTTAACAAGTCTGACAGTTGCGGACTTTATCTTGTAGCTTTATTGACGTGTCCCAAGTCTCTGACAGTTGCGGGGTCTTGTAGATTGATTAAGTTGTATTATTAGTGGGTGACAAGTCTCTGACAGTTGCGGATTCTGTTACAACATCTCTTATCATACGTATTTAGCCATTAATTTGTGGGGGTCGGTCACATTTGATTTTGGGTGACCTAGTGGCGTGTTGACCCCCACCAGTTTGGTGTCAATTGTAACTAATGTGTAATGATATTGTTGGTGTTGGTTGTACATATGTATAAGACATGTTTGCTGAGACTACTGATGTAACTGTTGTTGATAATGTGTACATATTAAAGTCATTCATTTTGGCCAATTTCAATCAAACTTGGTCTTGCATTATTGCTTTGCATAGGAGACTGTATGTGACCGCGGTTGCATACAATAATCCTATGTGAAGTGATAATTCAAGTGGCGACATCTGGTGGGTTAGGCCAGGAGTAATCAAACACCCGGAGTCTATATAAATCCAGTTCAAACCAGTACCGGTCCCATTCGCCACTTGAGTTCGAGAAGCAGCATTGTGTCGTTCACTCAGGAGATCAATTTATTTTATTCGTATTTGCAAATTTAGTGTTGTTAGGTGTTGGGAAATTTTGTATCCCTCCCACCTCCCTGTTCCACACTGTATGTACTGTGTGCATTGTATTTTCTTGGGGGCGTGTTGACCCCCACCAGTTTGGTGTCAATTGTAACTAATGTGTAATGATATTGTTGGTGTTGGTTGTACATATGTATAAGACATGTTTGCTGAGACTACTGATGTAACTGTTGTTGATAATGTGTACATATTAAAGTCATTCATTTTGGCCAATTTCAATCAAACTTGGTCTTGCATTATTGCTTTGCATAGGAGACTGTATGTGACCGCGGTTGCATACATATATATATATATATATATGTATATAAACCCGCCCTCTGACCCCCGCACACACACATACGTGCATAAACACAAATACACATAAACACACACACACACACACACACACACACACACACACACACACACACACACACACATATATACGTGCATACACACAAATACACAAAAACACACACACACACACACACACACACACACATATTCACACATATACACATGTACACCACACACAAACATGCACGTACGTACGTACGTACGTACGTACGTACGTACGTACGTACGTACGTACGTACGTACTTACATACATACGTTAACACACACGCGTACACACACAAACACACACACTTACACACACGTACATACACAAACACACACACACACACATATATACACATACACCTACACCTACACCTACACATACACATACACATACACATACACACACACACACACACTCACACACACACATGTACACATACAAACACGTACACACACACACACACACACACACACACACATGTACACACACAAACACACACACACTCAGACACACACACACTCAGACACACACACACACTCTCACATCATCATCATCGTCGTCGTCGTAGTCGTCGTCGTAGTCGTAGTCGTATATTGGTTATCACAAATGGTTGTTTGTTTCAGCACAACCGTTGAGCTTTCGTGCTTCGTAGAAAACAAGGAGACACGCTTCGTCAAAAAGGTGTGCTGCGACGGCTATGTAGAAGACGACAGCGGATTCTGCGTCGGTGAGTGTTTGGAATTTGGACTGCGGCATTGGGAACATCTGTAGAAGGTGCAGTTTTTGCGTTGAGTACGAAAAGCATAATACGCAACCAGTCAGATATATATAAACATTCTTACATATTCTTGTTTTCGCGTAGAAATGTCTATTGATGAAGTAAATCGGGTTAAAAATCGAACAAGCTAGGAGGTAGTCAAACCAAAGGCAGCTTTAACAAGATTTAACAAGATTGCCACCTAGAGAATCAACTCTAGATGGCAGGTGGACAAGGAAGCCGTTTGGCTTATCGAGAGTCCAACCTATCTATCTAAGTATACCCTGCCCGTCTTAGGTATATGTCAATTTTATTTTTAAACATATTAACACTTCTAGCACCTACACAGTCAGCTGATAATTTGTTCCATTCGTTTACTATTTTTGGGAAAATGAAAATTTTCTAATATCTAGTCTACACTGCTTCTTTGCTAATGCAACTCCATGTCCTCTAGTCCTTCTCTCTTCCTTGACCGTGAAAAAAATATTTCTGTCAATATTTTCATACCCATTCAATATTTTAAAAACCTCAATCTGATCTCCTCTCAATCTTCTGGTTTCTAGTGTTGTTAGACCAGCTTGAATGTAATATAGCGGTCAATTATATCCACATTTGAGACATTATTTAAAATACATTGTGGCTTAGTACTCATCAAATCATGGTCACATATCCTGTAAATGGTATGTTCTGAAGTGTGGGTATTGGTTGGTAAAGCGTTCACCCTTCCTCTTCATAGCACTGCTAATACTTATTCACTTACAACGATAACACATTAATTAATTATTCGTACGTAGCACGGATGATGAGACGCTGATGGTCAACCAGTAACTAACTTAACAACGTTACATTTTTTCTTATTCACATGTCAAAATCCGCAATGAACCAGTTGGATGTCCAGAGGTGGAGGTTTCCTCTACTTTGAGTAACTTAGTCCTATTTGTATGATGTCTTTGCAAAAATGTAGGAGTGTGAAAGCAAGTAGCTCAGGCAAATATCTCCAGGTCCCCCTGTCTGCCATAGCTATCTCCAGGTCCCCCGGTCTGCCATAGCTATCTCCAGGTCCCCCTGTCTGCCACTGCTATCTCTAGGTCCCCTGTCTGCACAGCTGTCTCCAGGTCCCCCTGTCTGTCACAGCTATTTCCAGGTCCCCCTTTCTGCCACTGTTATCTCCAGGTCCCCCTGTCTGCCAGAGCTACCTCCAGGTCGCCCTGCCTGCCACGCCCTGTCTGCCACAGTCTGAATTTCCCCCGTCTACCACAGCTGTCTGCAGGTCCCCCTGTTTGCCACAGCTTTCTGCCACTGTTGTCTCCAGGTCCCCCTGTCTGCCCCGGCTGTCTCCAGGTCCTCCTGCCTGCCCCTGCTGTCTCCAGGTCCCCCTGTCTGCCCCTGCTGTCTCCAAGTCCCCCTGTCTGCCCCTGCTGTCTCCAGATCCTCCTGTCTGCCCCTGCTGTCTCCAGGTCCCCTTGTCTGCCCCTGCTGTCTCCAGGTCCTCCTGTCTGCCCCTGCTGTCTCCAGGTCCTCCTGTCTGCCCCTGCTGTCTCCAGGTCCCCCTGTCTGCCCCGGCTGTCTCCAGGTCCCCCTTTCTGCCACTGTTATCTCCAGGTCCCCCTGTCTGCCAGAGCTACCTCCAGGTCGCCCTGCCTGCCACGCCCTGTCTGCCACAGTCTGAATTTCCCCCGTCTACCACATCTGTCTGCAGGTCCCCCTGTTTGCCACAGCTTTCTGCCACTGTTGTCTCCAGGTCCCCTTGTCTGCCCCTGCTGTCTCCAGGTCCTCCTGTCTGCCCCTGCTGTCTCCAGGTCCTCCTGCCTGCCCCTGCTGTCTCCAGGTTCCCCTGTCTGCCCCTGCTGTCTCCAGGTCCCCCTGTCTGCCCCTGCTGTCTCCAGGTCCTCCTGTCTGCCCCTGCTGTCTCCAGGTCCTCCTGTCTGCCCCTGCTGTCTCCAGGTCCCCCTGTCTGCCCCTGCTGTCTCCAGGTCCTCCTGCCTGCCCCTGCTGTCTCCAGGTCCCCCTGTCTGCCCCTGCTGTCTCCAAGTCCCCCTGTCTGCCCCTGCTGTCTCCAGGTCCTCCTGTCTGCCCCTGCTGTCTCCAGGTCCCCTTGTCTGCCCCTGCTGTCTCCAGGTCCTCCTGTCTGCCCCTGCTGTCTCCAGGTCCTCCTGTCTGCCCCTGCTGTCTCCAGGTCCCCCTGTCTGCCCCGGCTGACTCCAGGTCCCCCTGTCTGTCCCTGCTGTCTCCAGGTCCCCCTGTATGCCCCTGCTGTCTCCAGGTCCCCCTATCTGCCATAACTGTCTCCAGATCCTCCTGTCTGCCACTGCTGTTTCCATGTCCCCCTGTCTGCCACTGCTGTTTCCATGTCCCCCTGTCTGCCACTGCTGTTTCCATGTCCCCCTGTCTGCCACTGCTGTTTCCATGTCCCCCTGTCTGCCACTGCTGTTTCCATGTCCCCCTGTCTGCCACTGCTGTCTGCAGGTCCTCCTGTCTGCCACTGCTGTCTCCAAGTCACCAAGTCTGCCACTGATGTCTCCAGGTCCCCCTATCTGCCATAGCTGTCTGTATGTAGGAGTTGTCCTTCTCTAGAATTAGTTAGTTCACTACACGTTACACATTCACCCTTGTGTAGGATCTTTTACTTCCCCTGGATAAAAGTGACAACCGGTTTTTAGTGTCTCTTCCGAAAGACACAGGCAAATGTGGGGTGAACGAAATTGTCTAAGTTTCGAAACGGTGGTATGTGGGATTGGACCACCGTCCCTTCGATTGACAGTCCGGCGCTCTACCGCGCGACCACCGCTCCCCAGACAAGGTGGTTTAAAATGCCATTTCATCACTTTGTCTGTAGCAGTGTCTGGCAAATCTCACTCGTCTTCTAAGTAATGTATCAGTCCCTTGACACATTTCTCTGTAACCTTCTGTGTTTGTCAAAAGCTGTTGCTAGTTAATGGTACCGCATATATATATATATATATATATATATATATATATATATATATATATATATATATATATATATATATATATATATATATATGCGATACCATTCCCACAACTCACTGCACCTACAAAATCGACTAGGCCCTATATTTTCCAAAGCCATATCCGGTGCTATCAAACTCAAACTTTATGCATAATACACCAAAAGCTTGCATAAGGCAAACAACTGTAACACTTCCTTCCGATGAGTGTGTATGGAAGGGAATATATGACAGCCGCGTCCACATGAGGTTCTTACTCCGTGGTTGTTATTTTGTTTAAACCATGTCCACGCTATCATACTGTGTTGGTATGTGGAATTGTTTACCAGTAGGCCTTAGGCATGTAGTTAAGGTATTGTATCTTTAGCTCTGCGCCATTCCATTTATGCGCCTTTGGAGTGTAATACACCGTAACTATTGACATACTTACAACGGGGCATGGTTCCCTGCACGCGGGGACCGGTTAAAAATACAATAACAATTTGTAAATACAACCCGCTGTTTTGTATCTCACACTACCGCCCCCTGGCGAATATACTATAAACTATGGATTTTACGATGCATACATTTAGCATTCTATGTTGTTGTCCATGCAGAGAAGAGTGTATAGCATGCATGTGTGTGCGTGCGGGCGTATGCGTATGCGTGCGCATGTGCGTGTGCTTGCGTGCGTCGTGTGTGCGTAAATGTGTGCGTGCATGTGCGCGTGAATGCATATATATGTGTGTGTGTGTGTGTGTGTGTGTGTGTGTGTGTGTGTGTGTGTGTGTGTGTGGTTGTGCGTGTGTGTGTGCGTGTGTGCGTGCGTGTGGGCGTGTGGGCGTGCGTGTGCGTGTGCGTGTGTGTTACTTGTAAATAATTATGAACCATAGTTACAATTGCAAGTGAGCACACTGTTACTGTTTACAGTTCCAGATCTGTGCGAGTCTAACCCTTGTGGACACGGCGGTAGTTGCTTCAGTGAGGCAGACGGATACTCGTGCTTGTGTAGAGCGAATTACACCGGCCGCCACTGCGAGACTGGTGTGTATCATCTGATCGCCAATGTATGTCGTAAATTAAAATAGCTATTATGACTGTACTCACATATGCATTTACAAAACGTTGTTTGCCGTATACAGTTTGTTCAACGAGAATAAAATGTTCTCCTTGTCTGGCTACTGCATGTCTCGGACTCCCGAAATGCATTGGGCTTATTATTAAATTTATTTAATAGCAGCAGCAGCAGCAGTAGAAGCAACAGCAGCAGCAGCAGCAGCAGCAGTAGCAGTAGTAGCAATGACAAAAGTTGAAATGGTATGCTCTTTGTTCAGTTATGAAACCGGTATATCACTTGTTAGAATGTTATTTAAAGACATGGTTATAAGCACAGTGGTGGTGAAATGTTGTCTTTTTATGACAGTTTCTGAAAGGTCTTGCCATTCCCACCCATGTCAAAATGGCGGAAGTTGCATTAACAACGATGACGATGAAGACGATGGCTACCACTGCTTTTGTTATGACGGGTACTCAGGAGCGCAATGTGAAACTGGTAACCACTCTCTATCTCTCTCTCTGTCTCTCTCTCTGTCTCTCTCTCTCCCCCTCTCTCTCTCTCTCTCTCTCTCTCTCTTTGTCTCTCTCTCTGTCTCTCTCTGTATGTCTGTCTCTCTCTCTCTCTACATATATATATGTATATATATATATATATATATATATATATATATATATATATATATATAGTGTGTATATATACTATGTGTGTGTAGTTGTTGTTATTGTGTGTTACTGTTTTGTTAAACAAAGTAGCACTGTTTTCGGACACGAAATATATTTGTAAGATCCAGCAGTCGGGTTACAAAACTGTTTTAATTTGTATTTTGCTGGCGCATGATACGATTCAGGGTTTTGATTCGTGTTGTTGAAAGAGCTTGTACGCCTAAGGGAATATATATTGTATACTCCTAACGAATCAAATAAAACCACTCAAATCAACGTGGTCTTACCTTTATATTACCTATACAACAAGATTGTTACATGGCGTTTAGTATTGACTATCTCCAGAACAAAACCGTGCAATTGTGATGCAAATTTGCCATTTTACGACAGTTTCAGAGACGGCTTGCCATTCCAATACTTGTGAACACGGTGGTAGTTGTTTCGCTGAAACAAACGGCTACTCTTGCGTCTGTGGAAAGCACTACACAGGGCTCCGCTGTCAGACGTGTACGTATCCGGTGTTGTGCTGTTGTATGTCGGACTTGCACGACATTCATAGCTTGTGTGAATTTTTGTTTTCAGTGACAGGTAGTATTAACATTTGTTAGAATGTTTTAATATTTACGTCATCATTAACCATGCTAATTTATAAAAGAATATCCCCATTTGAGCTATTAACAACATTAATAATTACTATGTGGATTATGAAAATCATTGTACTCACTCGAGCAAGTTCAACAGTTTTTTTGTTTTATCTGCACATGTTTGTGAAGAGATGATCACGTTGCTATATTATGACAGTTTCATCAACGTCTTGCTATTCCAACCCTTGTGCAAATGGCGGATCTTGCGTCGACGACGATGACTATGATGATGACGAGATCGAAGACGGCAACAGCTACACGTGCTACTGTCGAGGCGGATATAAAGGAGACCGTTGTGAAATAGGTATATAGGCTACACATTTTCTCTCCCTCACTCCCTCTCTCTTTCTCCCCCCTCCTCTCTCTCTGTCTCTCTCTCTCTCTGTCTGTCTCTCTCTCTGTCTCTCTCTGTCTGTCTGTCTCGCTCTCTGTCTCTGTCTCTGTCCCTGTCCCTGTCCCTGTCCCTGTCCCTGTCCCTGTCCCTGTCCCTGTCCCTGTCCCTGTCCCTGTCCCTGTCCCTGTCCCTGTCCCTGTCCCTGTCCCTGTCCCTGTCCCTGTCCCTGTCCCTGTCCCTGTCCCTGTCCCCGTCCCGTCCCGTCCCTGTCCCGCCCCGCCCCGCCCCGCCCCGCCCCGCCCCGCCTCTCTCTCTCTCTCTCTCTCTCTCTCTCTCTGTCTCTGTCTCTCTCTGTCTCTCTCTCTGTCTCTCTCTGTCTCTCTCTGTCTCTCTCTGTCTCTCTCTGTCTCTCTCTGTCTCTCTCTCTCTCTCTCTCTCTCTCTCTCTGTCTGTCTGCGTGTCTGTCTGCGTGTCTGCCTGCCTGCCTGCCTGCCTGCCTGCCCGCCCGCCCGCCCGCCCGCCCGCCCGCCCGCCCGCCCGCCCGCCCGCCCGCCCGCCCGCCCGCCCCGAATAGGCGTAGTTGGTTATATACAGTAGTAAGCAGGTGTATAAGCATATATGTCGTTGGTTATAGACAGTAGTGGATAGGTGTGTAAGAATAGGTGTTGTTAGTCATAGACAGTAGTGGAGAGGTATGTACGAATATATGTCGTTGGCTATAGACAGTTGTGGATAGGTGAGTACGAATATACGTCGTTGGTTATAGACAGTAGTGAATATGTGTGTACGAATAGACGTCGTTGGCTATAGACTGTAGTGAATAGGTGTATACGAATAGATGTCGTTGGTTATAGACAGTATAGGATAGGTGAGTACGAATATATGTCGTTGGTTATAGACAGTAGTGGATAGGTGAGTACGAATATACGTCGTTGGTTATAGACAGTAGTGAATAGGTGTGTAGGAATATATGTCGTAGGTTATAGACAGTAGTGGATAGGTGAGTACGAATATATGTCGTTGGTTATTGACGGTAGTGAATAGGTGAGTACGAATATACGTCGTTGGTTATAGACAGTAGTGGATAGGTGAGTACGAATATACGTCGCGCCTTAAGTGAAACGTAGCTGGATGAATCGCGGAGCAGTCGAGATAGTGTTCGATTGAACAAGTGTCCCTGGAAAAAGAGTGTACGACGCCTCGAGAAGTCCCAGGGAGAAGATTATACTATTTAATAACTAAGCGGAACTTAGCCTTGATGATCGTTGCCATGCTGCAACAGTTTTAGAAAGAATTTGCCTCGTCACATTGCCATATCAGTAGTTTGTAGCTATTAAACCGATTTTAATATATTTTATGCTGCTGACGCTGATATACATACATAGATTTCGCATGTTGCTGCAACAGGGTACATGTTATCACTTTCACTGGATATTACGTCGTCAACCTGGTTGTCGTGCATACATAGCACTGTCAAGTTGAACCACAACGTAATTACTTATGGTATTAGTAAATTACCAACATTTCTTTCAAAAGGTAAATACATGAGCACAACACATTTACCTTTACAGCTCAAGATGTTTGCGATTCCAACCCTTGTAAAAATGAAGGAAGTTGCACCTATGAAGATGATGGCAAAGGATACCGTTGCTTGTGCAAAAACGGCTATACTGGAGACCATTGTGACACAGGTAAATGTTATACTCACGTTTTTTTGTTATTCCAATGGCTTATATCACGAGGGATGTGGTTACACCACCCGACTTTTGCAGGCTCGTCGAAATACATTTTGACCCAAACTCTTCAGCCAGCTAATTATTGAGTGTATAATCGTTACAATTGCCTCGAACCACAGACAGCACACGAGTGAATGAATTGTAAAAATAAGAAATGCGCCAGTGCTCGTTACGTGGACAAACTCAATCAGTTAAACGATGTTTACAAACATGGAGTTGTTACTGCCGTTATGGTGCGGAAGATGCGGACAAAATCAAATCACATTGACGCATATGAAAGGCGACCATTTACTGTCAACACGATTTAACTCATTATCGGGTGGCACACATTTAGGAGGTAATAATGAAAATTATGTCAGTGTATGAATTTCGGCGGAGAATCTTTTACAATGTTATGTGTTATGTTCATTCCAAAATAACTCTTAATTACAATACAGAACTAGGATTATATATATATATATATATATATATATATATATATATATATATATATATATATATATATATATATATATATATGATATGTCATTAATTATTTATTTTTGCTTACAACTGTGCAGCTAGTTTTGTTACCGACGAAACCAACATGTAACTTGTTATTCTGTATTTTGTTTTATTCTAAGCGCACATTCGATTACCATAGCCATGTTATGACAGTTTCAGAAATGTCGTGTCATTCCAACCCATGCGAGAACGGTGGCAGTTGCTTCAATGGATTCTACGATGGCTACAAGTGCGTGTGTGGAACACACTACACGGGAGACCACTGTCAAACAGGTGGACAAACTCAATCAGTTAAACGATGTTTACAAACATGGAGTTGTTACTGCCGTTATGGTGCGGAAGATGCGGACAAAATTAAATCACATTGACGCATATGAAAGGCGACCATTTACTGTCAACACGATTTAACTCATTATCGGGTGGCACACATTTAGGAGGTAATAATGAAAATTATGTCAGTGTATGAATTTCGGCGGAGAATCTTTTACAATGTTATGTGTTATGTTCATTCCAAAATAACTCTTAATTACAATACAGAACTAGGATTATATATATATATATATATATATATATATATATATATATATATATATATATGTATATATATATATATATGTATATGTATATATACATATACATATACATATACATATATATATATATATATATATATATATACATATATATATATATATATATATATATATATATATATATATATATATATATATTATGATATGTCATTATTTCTTTATTTTTGCTTACAACTGTGCAGCAAGTTTTGTTACCGACTTGTTATTCTGTATTTTGTTTTATTCTAAGCGCACATTCGATTAACATAGCCATATTATGACAGTTTCAGAAATGACGTGTCATTCCAACCCATGTGAGAACGGAGGCAGTTGCATCAATGGGTTCTACGATGGTTACAAGTGCATGTGTGGAACAAACTACACGGGAGACCATTGTCAAACAGGTATATGTTACATACAGTGTCTGTTTGCCATATTGAATGAATCGTACACGTTGCCTAAATAAAATAAAATTGTATGTTATGTTAAACAACTTGCGCATAATATTATCATTGCTGCAGAAATTGCAAGACGTGAAACAACTGAAATGTCGCTGGAATGGGAAATATATTCCTTACCTTGCCAGAATGGAGATTTTGACCCGTTCATCTCTCTATCACTGGTTGACATGAATGCGGCGCAACATCAAAAGTAAAACATTATTTGAAATTATACCTCGGAATACATACTCTTTTACAAAATAACAACTAAAATTTACTTCTTGCGGTGTGCCGCTGTCAGACATGAACGTATCCGTTGTTCGGCTGTTGTATGCATCGAAAATGCACGGCGTTCATAGGTTTTGTGAATTTACTACCATTATAATATTTTGTTTTAGCCGATTGTTTGACCTAGAATTGTTGTTTTCTTTGACAATTTGTATTCTCAATTGTCACAATATTATCGAGTGGATTTTATTACAAGTGTATACCCTTTTGAAATATTAACAATATGGCTAACTGTAGTGTGTCTTATCAAAGTCTACGTAGATATGATTTGCAGATTGTTCGTCTATGGAACTAGTTCATCGGTTGTCCGTGTAATGGTTTTGCAGATATATGTCAGTACAAGAAAGTGTTGATGTTACTTTGCCGTATTATAGCAGTTTCACAAACGCCTTGTCATTCCTACCCTTGTAAAAATGGCAGAAGTTGCTTCGACGACGATGTCGATGATGTCAACGGCTATAAATGCTTGTGTATTGGCGGTTACAAAGGAAACTAATGCGAAATATATCAATATAACCTATGTGTTTGTGTTTATATGTACTATCATTATAATATTTTGTTTTAGCCAATTGTTTGACATAGCATTTTTTCTTTGACGGGTGTATTGCCAGTTGTTACAATTTGTAAGTACGTCACTATTATTACTGCTATAATACGGCAAATGAACGCCATGGCTCAGGGGTAGCGTTTCGGACTATCGACTACGAGAACCCCGGGTTCGAATCCTGGCTGCGGTGTTAAAATCTTGGGGAAGTTTTTTTACTCTACACTGCTCCAGTTCACTCAGCTGTTTAAATGAGTACCTGACTATAGACAGTGGTGGATATGTGTACGAGCAGCCTTCGCGCATTAATTGCAGCATATGGCTGGATGCTTCCCAGAGAAGCCGCGATTGTGTATGAGTGAACAGGTCTGTCAGGGAAGTAAAGTGTAAAGCGCATTGAACGGTCCTGAGGACTGGATACTGCGCTATATAATAACTTGCCTTTTACTATTATCGAGTGTGTTTTATATATAAATGAATACCCTTCTCAAATATGTACAATATGTCTAACTGTAGTGTATCTTATCAAAGTCTACGTAGATAAGCTTTGCAGATTGTTCATCTACGGAACTAGTTCATAAGTTGTCCGTGTAATGTTTTTGCAATGTGTGCGTCAGTACACGATAGTGTTGATGTTACTTTGCCATATTATAGCAGTTTCACCAACGCCTTGCCAATCCAACCCTTGTAAAAATGGCGGAACTTGCTTCTACGACGATGTCGATGATGTCAACGGCTACAAATGCTTGTGTTTCCGCGGTTACACAGGAGACCAATGTAAAATAGGTAAATATAGCATATGTGTTTGTATATATATATATATATATATATATATATATATATATATGCGTGTGCGTGTGCGTGTGCGTGTGCGTGTGCGTGTGCGTGTGCGTGTGCGTGTGCCTAAGGGAATATTATTCACTGGAATCAAATATAATGCAACCAAACAAATCAACATGGTTTTGTACTATTGTTACACTTGTAAAACAAGTATATTACTTGTAGTTTAATGATGACTATCTCAATACAAATGCAGTGTAATTAAATCGAGCGCAGTGATTCAGAGGGAAGAGCGTCGGACTTTCATCCAAGTGAACCCGCGTGCGAACACCGTGTCGAAACTTTGGCAAATTAAGTTCGTCCCGCATTGTTACAGTGCACTCATCTGTATGAATGATTATCTGGCAGTGGTGAACATATTTATATATAATTAGTATTAATTTCATAGTTGCCGGCATTTTCCCAGATAAGTGGAGATGTTGTTCAATTGAAGACGTATTCGTTGTTCGGCTGCATCGGACTGGCACGACATTCGGAGCTTGTGTGAATGTACTGACATTATATGTTTTAACTAATTATTTGACATATAATTTTTGTTTTCATTGACTGTGTACTGCGAATTGTTAAAATAAATGTGTAAGTAGTTCTCTATTGTTTATGTTTTTGTATCAGTGTATACACATTTCAAATATTAACAATACTCTAACTATTGTGTGTCTTATTAAGGTCAACGTACACATGCCTTGCTAATTGATCATATATGGAACTAGTTTATCGGATGGCTGTGTAATGTTTATGCAAAGGTATGTCAGGTACACGATAGTGTTGATGTAAATGTGCTATGTTTTCTCAGTTGTACCGAGACCTTGCCTTTCCAACCCTTGTGGAAATGGCGGAAGTTGCATCGACGTCGACAACGGTGATGTCATAGACTACAAATGCTGGTGTTTTGGAGGTTACGTCGGAGACCAATGCGAAATTGGTAAATATAACATATGTTGGTATATGTATATATATATATATATATATATTTATATATATATATATATACATATATATATATATATATATATATGTATATATATATTATATATATATATATGTATATATATATATATATATATATATATGTATATATATATATTATATATATATATATGTATATATATATATATATATATATATATATATATATATATAATATAGATGTCATACTGCTTTAAATGTTCTTTGTGTCAGTAGCACTTGTTCACACACACAAAGCCTAAGTACGTTCCACCAGTAAGTATTCGACATTGTTTGCAGTGACGTTTCATTATTGACGTATGATTTAATTCAGGGATTTACTTCGTGCTGTTGAAAGTGCTCATACGATTAAAGGAATATTATTATAAACAATCTAATGCAACCGTATCAACCAACGTGGTTTTGTACTCATGCTACATTTGTAATACAAGTATATTAGATGCCGTTTAATAATGACTATCTCAATACAAATGCAATATAATTAAATCGAGAGCAGTGACTCTGTGTGAAAAGCTTCAGACTTTCATCCAAGTGAACCCGGGTGCGAACACTGTGTCGAAACTTTGGGAAATTAGTTCATCCCGCATTGTTACAGTGTGCGCAGCTGTATGAATTATTATCTGCCAGTGGTGAACATATCTGTGTATAATTACTATTAACTACATAGTTGCCGGCTATTACCCAAATAAGTGGAGACGATGTTCAATTCAAGACGTTTGCAAAAAGCAAAGTGTGAAAACGTTTGAGCAATTCAGATGAATGAATTGTATACGAAATTACTTTTACCTAGTCCTGAGGAATGGGAACTGCACTATATATGAAATTTCTTGTACTAAATCATCTTTAATGAGTGATAATGCAAACTTGCCTTTCGAACATTTTCAGAGCCGGCTTGCCACTCCAACCCTTGTGAAAACGGTGGCAGTTGCATCGCTGAAACAAACGGCTACTCTTGCGTCTGCGGAAAGAACTACACAGGACGCCGCTGTCAGACGTGTACGTATCCGGTGTTCGGCTGCATCGGACTATAGCTTGTGTGAATGTACTAACATTATATGTTTTAGCCAATTGTTTGACATGAAATTGTTGTTTTTTGACGGGTCTTGCACGACATTCATAGCTTGTGTGAATGTACTAACATTATTTGTTTTACCTAATTATTTGTCATAGAAGTGTTGTTTTTCTTGGCCAATTGTTAGAATTTTTAGGTACGTCTATATTTTATAAGTGTATACACATTTGAAATATTAACTAACCATAGTGCGTCTTATCAAGGTCAACGTAGATATGCCTTGCTAATTGTTCTTATATTGATCTAGTTTATCGAATGGCTGTTTACGATGGTGTTGATATAAATTTGCTATGTTTTCACAGTTTCACCGAAACCTTGCAAATCCAAACCTTGTCGAAATGGCGGACGTTGCCGCGACGATCCCAGTGCTGTCAAAGGCTTCGACTGCTGGTGTTTGGACGGTAACCAAGGAGACCAATGCGAAATAGGTAAATATAACATATGTGTTTTTGTTTATATATATATATATATATATATATATATAGATATATATATATATATATATATATATATATATATATATATATATGTATATATATATATATATATATATATATACATATATATATATATATATACATATATCATACTGGTTAAACCTTTGTTTGTGTCATTAGCACTTTTTTCTGATACACAAAGTACGTTCCAGCAGTAAGTATTCGACATTGTTTGCATATATTTTTCATTGTTAACGCAAGATACGATTCAGGGATTTACTTAGTGCTGTTGAAAGTGGTCATAAGCCTAAGGCTACAAATGGTCGTGTTTAGACGGTTACAGAGAAGACAAATGCGAAATAGGTAAATAAAACATGTGTGTTTATGAATGTATGTATGTATATATATATATATATATATATATATATATATATATATATATATATATATATATATATATATGCAATGGAATCCTGTGATGCTGTGCAGAACTGTTGGCATTGGCTATAGACAGTAGAGGATAGGTGTGTGCGAATAGACTTTGCGTTAAATCCAACATGGCTGGATGAATTGCACAGAGGTCGAGATGGTGTTACATTGAATAAGGTAGAGGTACAGGAGGTGGGCATACAGGGGGTAGACATACAGGAGGTAGAGATACAGGAGGTAGATGTAGTAGAGATACAGGAGGTAGAGATACAGGAGGTAGAGATACAGGAGTTAGCGGTACAGGAGGTTGAAAGTACAGGAGGTAGACGTACAGGAGTTATAAGGTATAGGGATAGTGGTATACGAGGAAGAGGTACAGGAGGTAGAAATACAGCAGGTAGAGGTACAGAAAGTTTACAGGAGGTATGCTGTAGAGGAGGAAGAGTGTACTGAACGTAGTGGTATAGGAGAGTAGAGGTATAGGAGATAGAGGTTATATGAGGTAAAGGGTACAAGAGGTAGAGTTACAGGAGGTAGATTTACAGAAGTAGTTATACAGGAAGTATAGGTACATGAAGTAGAAGGATAGGAAGTAGAAGTAAATGAGGTAGTTGTATGGGATATAGAGGTTACAGGAGGTAGAGGGTGTGGAGGTACACAATTGCGGTTATAGGAAAAGTTAAAATAATAAAATACATAAATACAAAATAGTCTATGTTTTGATCTTACGATCGTGGCTCAATATGACACAGCTCTTAACTTATAGGAATAATATTTGTTGGAGGTCGTTAACTAATGGCCACCATGGGCTCATGACAAATTCTCAGGGGTTTGTTAATGCATGGTTTGTTAAAAGACTGTAGTTGTCAGCCGTACGCCTCCTAGTATGCCCTACTGTAGTTGTCAGCCGTACGTCTCCTAGTAGATCCTACTGTAGTTGTCAGCCGTACGTCTCCTAGTATACCCTACTGTAGTTGTCAGCCGTACGCTTCCTAGTAGATCCTACTGTAGTTGTCAGCCGTACGTCTCCTAGTAGATCCTACTGTAGTTGTCAGCCGTACGCGTCCTAGTAGACCCTACTGTCGTTTCACAGATAGTAAATGAACCCACCCGCTGTATTAAAGTAGATACTGTTGTGATAAAATCCATTTAAATAAAAATGCATCAGCTGCCTGGTGGATGGGGTTATAGGTATTACTTTGGATGTTAATTACCAGCAAGGCACGGTGCACTTGATTCTGTGTAGCACACCAGAAGACGACATGCCCTTGAGGGTGGAGAAACCTGCCCCCACCTAAAACATCACCGTGCCCGCTGCGGCCTGTATTTGACTTGTTCTGAAATCAGTCCCTTGCCTGTTGCAGTCATAACGCCCTGCCTTCCGACTGTGTGTGACCACGACTGTGCCTTGGTTAACAATGAGCACCGCTGCGTCTGTAAGGAAGGTTACGTGCTTACCTCAGATCACGCCACATGTCAGCGTAAGTACAACGACATTCAGAATAAAACAATGTGTTTGTTTTATCAAAGGATAATGGGTTGTACGCATACAGGTACTGAATGGCCAGCGTACATGTATGTAGTATATATATATATATATATATATATATATATATATATATATATATATATATATATATATATATATATATATATATATGAATCAATGTATGTAAAATCCTAAATACATGTATCTATACTTTAATTATACATTTATTCATGTGCATTTTATTGGTTTTGTAGACTTTTGAGACATTATTTATTGTCACAGGTAGTCGCACTTGCTATTATTGATATTATATCATATAAGATATAGTCCAGTTCACTAATGGGTATAGCCAATATGAACAGTTTATTTGGCTGACATGTGGAATGTCGACACAAGCATGCAGTCATGTCAATATTTTGAAGAAGGGCACGCTTGTGTTCTTTGCCTCAGACAACACAAACTT
Source organism: Oasisia sp. SBJ-2009 (assembly GCA_964017155.1). Classification (NCBI taxonomy): domain Eukaryota; kingdom Metazoa; phylum Annelida; class Polychaeta; order Sabellida; family Siboglinidae; genus Oasisia; species Oasisia sp. SBJ-2009. The sequence continues at coordinate 2,074,510 of OZ024866.1, read as the reverse complement.
GGCTGAGGACACTGCTGATGGCAAATGTACAACACATGGGAGAGTCACTGCCATCTACCAGAAGGCTGATGCACCTGGTGAACCAATCACATCCCCTCTACGCATTGGTGACAAAAGGTCAAAGAGTCTCTTGGTGACTCCAAACCATACAGCCATGCTACCGTGTGAGACGCCAAAAGCAACTGCATCGCAGAAGCGGGCGAGGGAGTTCACCATCAACAACTCTGGTGTAGCAGATAGCTATCAACTTACACAACTTGGATGGGTTGTAGCCTCAACTCTTTCCATGATGAAGGATGAAAGGTCAAGCCAAATTCCAGATTGGGCTGGCTACAATCCTTGCTGTCAACAAGCAAGCCGCTGACCGAGGTTGGTGCCCTGCCCCTACTCCCAGAAGTGGTCAACTCTGCTAACAGTGATGAAGCAGGAACATCAGTTAAAGGAGTTGACAGTTGGAGTAGAGTACATCACTGTCATAAACTATGACATGGCCCTCTATGCGAAAGCAGTTCAGCTGGTGGGGTGGATGCCAGGCCACATTTGAAAGGCAAAGTGTTGCCAAGACTCGGTGAGCTACACGTCGTCATGTGTGCCTTGAGAGCCCTGGGTTCATAATTTGAAAACTATGGAATAGATGACGCCTGAATGGAAGCTGATGTGTATGGCTCTGCCACCACCAGGCAGATTATCAAATGCACACACTACAAGCGCTCCCTGCGTGCCCACATCTACTCATACATTGCACTGGATGAGCTGGCGATCGATCAGTTCTTGAAGGACAACCCTGACCTGAAGGATGTGTGCCTAGAAGCTACCGCTGAGTTAGAGGAGGCCTGATATGTGGCAAACAAGAACACAAAAGCTGAATCTGTGAAGCAGGCCAGTGCCCATCTACTGCAAACGCTGACTCAGGAGAATGTGATGAAGAGGCTGCATGATTGGGAAGAACAGAAATCCAAGAACGCAATGTTCCGTTCCATGATGAACTACCTACACCGGCTGGAGACAATTTTGTACTTTGTAGCAGCATCTCGGAATGCTGATCTTCACCTTCATCTTGAAGCTGGAGAAGCGCTCAGCAAGCTGTTCTTTGCAATAGATAGCATCAAGTATAAGCGACTCTGGCCACGCTACATAGCAGGCATGCATGCACTCAACATTGACCACCCAGAAACATGGAGAGAACTGGAAGAGAGCAACATTTCTGTGACCAAGAACGCCATCCCATTTGTGTCCATCTGCGCTGATCATGCATGCGAACACCTAAACAAACTCATGAAGGTTCATGCTGGTCTGATTGGGATCTCCAAAAACCCCAATGCAAGACAACGATTCTTTTTGGCTGCTCCAGAACTGTCCTGCCTAGCAAAGAATTTCAAGGACCAGTTCCATGATGTTGGAAGCAAAGCAGTGGAACATCACGACCTTTCCCCAAGCAAAATTAAGCAGGAGCATGGGACCATTAGTAGGATTAAGGATGCCATACAGAGTCACGGCAATCCATTTGCTGTTGAGGGCAACATTATCTATAACATCATAACCCATGCATACATCCCAGATGAGTGCCACAGATCCTGAACATAGATGACACGGGCCAGAATCTCTACGAGGACTACGTGGCTGAGCGGACCAGGGGGGATGTCAACGTATGGGCCCCTGTGAAGAAGTAAAACAACAAGATGTACATGTCTGGCAACAAGACGCATAAAGTCAAGATTCGCGACAAGATCGTAAACCTGAAGGAAACCAAACACCGCTCAAACAGAGTCATTGACCAGAAGCAGGCAGTTGGCACCTACGAGTTCACACTGACACCAAGGGCACTCGTTTCCCCAAATGGTTCGGTGTTGCCATGCAATGACAAGTCCAAGTTTATCAATGTACTTCACACGTTGACAACACGAGAAACAACAGAAGCAGACCAACAGTCAGCTGAAGACCCCATAGAGACTGATGCAGATCCCCCTGATCACCGTCGGAAGATTGCAAAGGTAGATGGCATCGTCCTTATCAAGAAAATGACAACGAAACCAGCAACTGTAGTGACAGTGAAGGATATCAGTGTATGCTTCAATGACAGACTGATGAACCTCACGAGAAGCTATGCTGAGGTCATCCTCGTCTTTGACACATACAAGGCTGATTCTCTGAAGAGCACAACCAGGCAAAAGAGGCAAAAAGGAAAGGATCCAGTCCAGTACCAAGTCCGAGATAAGACCAGCATCAGGCACATCACAATGAGTCCATTTCTGTCACATGAACAGACAAAGGCTGATCTGACAGAATATTTGGCTAAGAAAACTTTGGACTACAACAAAGATTAATCCAAGCTGGTCATCAGCTCAGCTGCGTGTCACACCAGGAGCACCAACGATGTGGGCCCCTTTCCAGATAACAACCATGAGGAAGCAGACACTTTCGTGATATGCTTGGGAGTGTCTGCAACAGAGCGAAACTCAAGGGATGCAGAAATGACATTCTTTTCTCCTGATACTGATGTCCTCGTCTTGATCATAACCAGTTATGATTTGTTGCCAAAGAACACGTTAATCTCAATGGTTTCTTGTGTCCAGCAGATCAAGCCATTATGGACAGCACCGAAGCCGGAGAAAGCAAAGGCCTTACCAGCATTCCATGCATTCTCTGGGGCAGACAATACTGGAAGGTTTGCACGAAGAGGCAAGGCAACCTGGTTCAAGCTGTTCCTGGAGTCTGACGATGATGTCATCAGGGCCCTGTGCATGCTTTTTGATGACACGGATGTGACGAAGGACTTCCTGCAATCAACCTTGGCCAGGTTTGTGTGCACTGCATACTCTCCAAAGGGACTCCAGATCTCAAGCATTCCTGATCTACGTTGGCACCTATTTTGCAAATACATGGCAGAAAGTGAGAAGCTACCACCTACCATGGGTGCCCTCAAGCAGCACATTTTGAGGACGCATGTGCAAGCTAGGCTGCCCATCCCAAGCAGGTTCCGTTGGACCCACTGCAGAATGGCTATCACAAGGACCACGATGATGGCCAGCTCAGCCCAACCACCACTGATGTGCCACCACCACCGAAGGCTATCATTGAGATGGGCAGGTGTCAGTGCAAGGGGAACTGCACATCTAATCGCTGCTCGTGCAAATCAAATAACTTACCTTGCACAGATATCTGCATGTGCAACACACATTGTGAAAACGACGAAGACACATACTACGAGAATCGTGATTCAGATGATGACAGTGATGAATAATGTCATTTGCTTGATTTATCTTAATGTCTAGAACCAGAGGGACTATGCATTGTTCTAATGTGACGGTCCTTTGCATATTATAATTACACTATTGCGATGAAACATTTGTTTCTATCAGGTACACAAGAAGTATATTTTGGTCATTTTTGAGAAAACATTGTGATTTATACTGTCTTGCATTAAAGGTAGTACATTGAAAGTTGTCTCATTACATTCCGTGTTTCTGAAAATGTATATTTAGACACCAAAATCAAAAGCCTAAGATGCTTAGAAGCCGAGATATTGCAAAATGTGAGCAAAAAATAGTCGCCATTTTGAAAATCCAAGATGGCCGCTATAGAGTGTTTAGAAAAAATGTAAACATTACTTTTCAGGTTCAGTTGGTCCTAAACTTTCCAAAAATGTATAGTTTTGCAAATCTCCAAAGAATTTGAACGAAATTTCACAAGGAACTGGACTAATATGTAGACTTGACGAATTTGCTGCTACTACAGTACGACAAGTTATATGTTGTATAATGTTTGAAACGCTAACACGACTGCCGGGGGTGATATAAATCTTTCTTAGCGGTTCCACTTTCATTTCTTCGAAGATAGTGTACTGTCGCTAAATCATGGAATAATGCACTAGTTATTGACGATTGTAATTCAGTACAGGTACACCGGTGTTTAGCCGGCCTACGTAATAATGTATTGTGTAACACTAATTTCAAGACTCTGGCCGTTTCAGAGGTCGCGGGTGTCTTGGGACAGGAACACGCCTCGGCCGTGAAGACGAAGCACATCTCGGGATCAATGATGAGTGTCTACATCGGCATACCACTGGTCCTGATAGCATTCCTCGTGTGCGCCATCGTCATCCTCTACCTTCGCCTCAGGCGACTTCGTTCCATCAATTATACGACCAGACCGATTGACAATCCCGTCTACGACGAAGCCATCTTCACTCTGCCGACACCTGCCTTCGGTGTTGCGCGTGCGTCTCCATCCTCAGATGTCAACGTCTACGACACAATCTCACTGCCGCCCCAGTATGAGGAGGGTCCATTTGACGGGAAGGCTGTGGGCGGAGGGACGGTGGATGGCCCGCCGGACAACAGTACGCACGAGTTTCATATATTCTTGTTGATAATGACAGTTGGATTTTAGCGTCTTTATCCAGTGTTAGAACTCGTGGACACGTGTTGTTGTTGTTGTTGTTATTGTTGTTGTTGTTGTTGTGGTGGTGATGGTGATGGTGATGGTGATGGTGGTTGTGGTGGTGGTGTTGGGGGTTGTAAATGTGTTGGCGTCGTCATCATCACCGTCGATGTAGTTTGTTGTAGTGACAGTGATGGTGAGGATGGTCGTTGTGGTGACTATGGTTTTGGTGGTTGTAGTTGTTGTTTAGTCGTGGTAGTGGAGGTTGCCTTCGTCGTGAATGATGTAGTTGTTGATATGGTAAAGTTGAGGGTTGTCGTAGTGGTAGAGATGTAACTGTGAGAATCGCAGCAATGTGGTTCTTCGTGTTGATAGTGGTCGGTGGTCGTGGTTGGTGGTGGTGAGAAAATTGGGTGGTCACGTGATTGTGACACCGGTACTAAAGGTGGTGATGGTGGTTGTGATAGTGACGGTAGCTGTGGTGGTAGTTGTAGTACTCGTGGGAGTTGTGGCAATGATGGTGGTGATTGTTATAGTGGTGGTGTTTATCCTTCTATGGTTTTGTCTGTGACAGAAGAGAGCGTCACTACGAAAGCAACGTTAGTGCAGGATAAAGTGCACTTGTTGCCGTGAAACCAGCATTACGATGTAGACAACCGATCTTCTTTAGGGAATGTCAGTGCCTTCAAGTTGTCGCACATTTGCTTGTAACGTGTTTGTCCTTTGTTGTTTTAGAAGGTGCCGAGCCATTGGATGACAAGAACGTCATGGCGATGACAATGGAACCAAACGTTTGCTACGATAACCCAGCTGTTGCGTGCGACAAGCCCGACGAATGCTGAGATTAACTCACAGACAAGCACACACTTGTTAGGGTCATGTAGAATATAGTATGTTTTACCACTGGACAAACACTTGTTACGGGGTCACGTATGATGTAGCATGTTTTACCACTGGGCACACACTCGTTACGGGGTCACGTAGGATGTAGTATGTTTTAACCACTGGACAAACACTTGTTACGGGGTCACGTAGGATGTAGTATGTTTTACCACTAGACACACACTTGTTGGGGTTACGTAGGATGTAGTATGTTTTACCACTGGACACACAATTGTTAGGATCACGTAGGATGTAGTATGTTTTACCACTGAGCACACAATTGTTAGGATCACGTAGGATGTAGTATGTTTTACCACTGGGCACACGCTTGTTACGTGGTCACTTAGGATGTAGTATGTTTTATCACTGGGCACACACTCGTTACTATTGTGTGTTGTTAATACGATTCGACCATTTTTCGTTTACATTTAAAGCAAAACATGTGTAATTATGCTAACTGGACCTCTCTTTTTTGAAAATGTAACGCTTGTGTCTTTTATCTGAATGTGTTGGTTGAAATAGTATGTTTACGTAATTACATTGAGTGATTTCGTGAGTCCTTATAATGAGATAATGGCAAAGGTATCATTTAAGTTTACAATTTCGGTTATTATTCCACGTTACACTTATTGGTTCAGTGTGTTTTGCAACGATGGGATTGTGTATTCTTAATATCAAGTGTTCTAATTATCTATATTTAAAACCTATTTTACAACAACGACTAACACATTGTGTATACAAGACGACCGTATTGTGTATATTGATCACGTATTCGAAAAACACAATCATATATTGTTTGTCCCCTATTTGTAAGCAAAGTGATTGTATTTTGTACTTTCACACCTATTTACGATTAAAAACGGTATATCATTATATTCGTTTGTGTATCTTTAGCACAAATGTATTTTTACATGCATTCATACATACATACATACATACATACATACATACATACATACATACATACATACATACATACATACATACATACATACATACATACATACATACATACATACATACATATAAACATACATACATGTCAATAAATGTTTTGAAAGAAAACAATAACTTATTGACGTGCAACTTGTGTGAAGCTTTCCATATTAGTGATGACATCTGAACATAATTCATTACAACCTATTAGTCGTCATCGTTGGCGGCGTAAACTGGTGTGTCATTCCAGCCCTAGAATATACCCACACCAGACTGTTATACTGTGCTGCCACCAAGCGGGTTGTGTTTACGTTTCCTAATAGTTGATGAGGGTTCCTAGGCGGTTACATGAGATAAGACGTGTGTTTTCGGAGCTCCACTACATAGCATGATTTGATAAGTTGTACGCGTATAATAGACATTCCGACTGTCAAGTGAGTAAAACAGTATCCTGCTATTTTACATATGTGAACAAGTTCACAACTCCGACAGTGAAAAACGACAACATTCGTACAATTTATCGGTAGAACTGGAAATATCGCCCAGTTTGGCTGTATGGCGCGGTAAATTCCATCCCCGGTGACACATTGTGAGTTCTGAGTGCCTACGAAGAACAATAGCAGCGAGCGGTGACAACGATAGTGTGACCGTTACAGGCTAATCGCGTGTCACTCACGTTGATTGTTAGCCACACCACCATGCCGAAACAAAGGCCGACCAAGTCCGCTGCAAGTGGGTGTTCAGCGGAGGCCCTGAGTGGTGACATTCACATCGACGCGGATGACACCGGGAGTCACGATGCCTTTGTTAAGAAGCTACTACAGGTCCAACAAGACGCCTTCCAGGCATGTCTGCAGAGCGCTATCGCCGAGATTAACCGGAGGGTAGACAACTTCATGCGGGAAACAACAACCTCGCTGACTGAACTTCGGGTCATTCTACAATATACGCAGACGCAGGTAGACGAACTCACTGCGAAGCAAACAAACGACAACGTTGACGACCTGGGAAGAAAACTGCGCGACTGTGAAGACACCATCGCCAGAGTTGAACGCACCGTCGACTACCAGGAAAATCAGTCCCGACGGTGCAATCTGCGATTCGACGGCATTCCGGACGCAGAAAACGAAACCTGGGAGCAGGCGGAAAAAAACGTCCGCCGAGAAATGACAACATCGCTGGAACTTCCGGAAACTCAAGTACGCGCCATGACGATCGAGCGGGCACACCGAACGGGCCGCACCGGATCGAAAGCCCGAACCATCGTGGTCAAATTCGCTCAGTACAAAGACCGCGAGCTCGTGCTTGCGGCGGCCAAGAAAAAAACGACCTCGTGGGATATATGTGAACGAAGACTACTCGCAGAGAATTATGGCGAGACGCAAAGAACTTCTCCCCAAAATGATGAAAGCACGCGAAGAAGGGAAGATCGCTTACCTGTCGTTTGACAAGTTGGTGGTAAGAGATCGTGATTAAAAGCACGTAAATGCAAAATCATTAAACGACGAACACTCATAATGCCTGTACATACTGAACTCTTTTACGAACACGAAATAGACACTGAATGTTTATTGTATAATGATTTGCCTACACAGTGCAGATATTTCACCCCTGCACAGTTTTCAACAAACTTTAGCGGTACTGATCGGGCAAACAATCTGAGTGTTATACACTTCAATGCCCGGAGTCTAAAAGCCAACTTAAATAAGATTAAGGACACTCTTCGAGAACTAGAGTATAAGTTCCATATTATTGCAATTTCGGAAACTTGGTTTAAAGAAAACAATTGGGATGGAAATGAAGTAACTAATTTTCATGACGCATTTTTAGGTTACAAATTGTACTGCAACTCCAGAAACAACAAAACAGGCGGTGGTGTTGCCATATTTGTATGCGAATCTCTACTTAGGAATTGTGAATCTCCTAATATATGCCTGCGGAACGTATCATATGCGATTGATGAATGTTTCGAAAGTATTTTTATTGAACTATAGATCAGTAAACATTCAAAAATCAATGTCGGCTGTATATACAGAGCACCGAATACTAGCATTAGCAAATTTAATGAAAATTTATCATATATACTAGGAAATCTTACCAGTAAAGTGGTGTACATATGTGGTGATTTTAATATAGATCTATTACACTGTGAAGAACAAACTGAATCGAAACATTTCGTTGATCAAATGTTCAGTTCTGGATTGTATCCCTTGATCACCAGGCCAACAAGAATAACAGGCACGACTGCAACTATAATAGATAACATTTTCTGTTCTGAGCTATGCAGAAACAAAATGTGCGGCATTGTTTTAAGCGATGCTACGGATCATATGCCAATTTTCGTTCTGTGTGATAATAGTACTTACGTGACCAATAATAATGATCAAAAAGTGAAGTATAACAGAACATTGGACGATGAAGCCTTAAGCAAATTTGAACAAGACTTAAGCCATACAAACTGGGAAACTGTACTGAACGAATGTAATCCCAATTTAGCATACTTGCAATTTATGCAAATACTAAGTAACACCTACAACAATGCTTGTCCTGTCAAAATAAGAATGTATACAAACAACACTAAACGGAAGGAAAAACCTTGGATATCAAAAGGCCTAAAAAATGCTTGCATTAAAAAAATAACTTGTACTTAGCATTTCTAAAAAGAAGGTCATTGTTAACAGAAAGTCGCTATAAAAACTACAAAAACAAGTTAACAAAAATCTTGCGTATTGAAAAAAAGAACTATTATAGACAGAAACTCGAAGAGTGTAAGGCCAACACTAGTGAAACGTGGAAAATTCTTAACACTATAATTGGCAAAAGAAAGTCGGAAGCAAAATATTCAAATGAATTCATTGTTGATAACGATCGAGTAACATTAGACAACGAAGAAATTGCTAATCATTTCAATAACTTCTTTGTTAACATAGGTACAATCTTATCTAACAGTATAGAGCCATGCCAAGGAACACAACCGACTGACTTTCTAAAAAACCAGGTATCAGAGTCAATGTATATGTATCCCGTTACTGAGAAAGAAGTAAGCGAAATTATATTGTATATTGATCACGTATTCGAAAAACACAATCATATATTGTTTGTCCCATATTTGTAAGCAAAGTGATTGTATTTTGTACTTTCACACCTATTTACGATTAAAAACGGTATATCATTATATTCGTTTGTGTATCTTTAACACAAATGTATTTTTACATGCATTCATACATACATACATACATACATACATACATACATACATACATACATACATACATACATACATACATACATACATACATACATACATACATACATACATACATACATACATACATACATACATACATACATACATACATACATACATACATACATACATACATATAAACATACATACATGTCAATAAATGTTTTGAAAGAAAACAATAACTTATTGACGTGCAACTTGTGTGAAGCTTTCCATATTAGTGATGACATCTGAACATAATTCATTACAACCTATTAGTCGTCATCGTTGGCGGCGTAAACTGGTGTGTCATTCCAGCCCTAGAATATACCCACACCAGACTGTTATACTGTGCTGCCACCAAGCGGGTTGTGTTTACGTTTCCTAATAGTTGATGAGGGTTCCTAGGCGGTTACATGAGATAAGACGTGTGTTTTCGGAGCTCCACTACATAGCATGATTTGATAAGTTGTACGCGTATAATAGACATTCCGACTGTCAAGTGAGTAAAACAGTATCCTGCTATTTTACATATGTGAACAAGTTCACAACTCCGACAGTGAAAAACGACAACATTCGTACAATTTATCGGTAGAACTGGAAATATCGCCCAGTTTGGCTGTATGGCGCGGTAAATTCCATCCCCGGTGACACATTGTGAGTTCTGAGTGCCTACGAAGAACAATAGCAGCGAGCGGTGACAACGATAGTGTGACCGTTACAGGCTAATCGCGTGTCACTCACGTTGATTGTTAGCCACACCACCATGCCGAAACAAAGGCCGACCAAGTCCGCTGCAAGTGGGTGTTCAGCGGAGGCCCTGAGTGGTGACATTCACATCGACGCGGATGACACCGGGAGTCACGATGCCTTTGTTAAGAAGCTACTACAGGTCCAACAAGACGCCTTCCAGGCATGTCTGCAGAGCGCTATCGCCGAGATTAACCGGAGGGTAGACAACTTCATGCGGGAAACAACAACCTCGCTGACTGAACTTCGGGTCATTCTACAATATACGCAGACGCAGGTAGACGAACTCACTGCGAAGCAAACAAACGACAACGTTGACGACCTGGGAAGAAAACTGCGCGACTGTGAAGACACCATCGCCAGAGTTGAACGCACCGTCGACTACCAGGAAAATCAGTCCCGACGGTGCAATCTGCGATTCGACGGCATTCCGGACGCAGAAAACGAAACCTGGGAGCAGGCGGAAAAAAACGTCCGCCGAGAAATGACAACATCGCTGGAACTTCCGGAAACTCAAGTACGCGCCATGACGATCGAGCGGGCACACCGAACGGGCCGCACCGGATCGAAAGCCCGAACCATCGTGGTCAAATTCGCTCAGTACAAAGACCGCGAGCTCGTGCTTGCGGCGGCCAAGAAAAAAACGACCTCGTGGGATATATGTGAACGAAGACTACTCGCAGAGAATTATGGCGAGACGCAAAGAACTTCTCCCCAAAATGATGAAAGCACGCGAAGAAGGGAAGATCGCTTACCTGTCGTTTGACAAGTTGGTGGTAAGAGATCGTGATTAAAAGCACGTAAATGCAAAATCATTAAACGACGAACACTCATAATGCCTGTACATACTGAACTCTTTTACGAACACGAAATAGACACTGAATGTTTATTGTATAATGATTTGCCTACACAGTGCAGATATTTCACCCCTGCACAGTTTTCAACAAACTTTAGCGGTACTGATCGGGCAAACAATCTGAGTGTTATACACTTCAATGCCCGGAGTCTAAAAGCCAACTTAAATAAGATTAAGGACACTCTTCGAGAACTAGAGTATAAGTTCCATATTATTGCAATTTCGGAAACTTGGTTTAAAGAAAACAATTGGGATGGAAATGAAGTAACTAATTTTCATGACGCATTTTTAGGTTACAAATTGTACTGCAACTCCAGAAACAACAAAACAGGCGGTGGTGTTGCCATATTTGTATGCGAATCTCTACTTAGGAATTGTGAATCTCCTAATATATGCCTGCGGAACGTATCATATGCGATTGATGAATGTTTCGAAAGTATTTTTATTGAACTATAGATCAGTAAACATTCAAAAATCAATGTCGGCTGTATATACAGAGCACCGAATACTAGCATTAGCAAATTTAATGAAAATTTATCATATATACTAGGAAATCTTACCAGTAAAGTGGTGTACATATGTGGTGATTTTAATATAGATCTATTACACTGTGAAGAACAAACTGAATCGAAACATTTCGTTGATCAAATGTTCAGTTCTGGATTGTATCCCTTGATCACCAGGCCAACAAGAATAACAGGCACGACTGCAACTATAATAGATAACATTTTCTGTTCTGAGCTATGCAGAAACAAAATGTGCGGCATTGTTTTAAGCGATGCTACGGATCATATGCCAATTTTCGTTCTGTGTGATAATAGTACTTACGTGACCAATAATAATGATCAAAAAGTGAAGTATAACAGAACATTGGACGATGAAGCCTTAAGCAAATTTGAACAAGACTTAAGCCATACAAACTGGGAAACTGTACTGAACGAATGTAATCCCAATTTAGCATACTTGCAATTTATGCAAATACTAAGTAACACCTACAACAATGCTTGTCCTGTCAAAATAAGAATGTATACAAACAACACTAAACGGAAGGAAAAACCTTGGATATCAAAAGGCCTAAAAAATGCTTGCATTAAAAAAATAACTTGTACTTAGCATTTCTAAAAAGAAGGTCATTGTTAACAGAAAGTCGCTATAAAAACTACAAAAACAAGTTAACAAAAATCTTGCGTATTGAAAAAAAGAACTATTATAGACAGAAACTCGAAGAGTGTAAGGCCAACACTAGTGAAACGTGGAAAATTCTTAACACTATAATTGGCAAAAGAAAGTCGGAAGCAAAATATTCAAATGAATTCATTGTTGATAACGATCGAGTAACATTAGACAACGAAGAAATTGCTAATCATTTCAATAACTTCTTTGTTAACATAGGTACAATCTTATCTAACAGTATAGAGCCATGCCAAGGAACACAACCGACTGACTTTCTAAAAAACCAGGTATCAGAGTCAATGTATATGTATCCCGTTACTGAGAAAGAAGTAAGCGAAATTGTGTCAGGGTGCAAAAGTAAGACTTCGTATGGACACGACGAAATCAGCATGAAAACTGTTAAACATGTAATAAAGCAAATTGTAAGACCTCTAACCTATATATTTAACAGATCATTAATCACCGGAATATTTCCAAATGACATGAAAACGGCAAAAGTTATTCCTGTTTTTAAATCAGGAGATCGTCTCCAATTTTCTAACTATAGACCTATATCACTGTTACCCCAATTCTCCAAAATACTAGAAAAAATATTTAATAAAAGGTTAATGTCATTCATTGAAAATCATCACGTATTGACTGACGGGCAATATGGCTTCAGAAGTAATCACTCAACTTCATTAGCGTTAACCGAATTTGTCGAAAAGGTAACTTCAGCAATAGATAAACAAGAAAGCACTATCGGGGTCTTTATTGATCTGAAAAAAGCATTTGACACCGTTGATCATAAAATACTGCTAAGTAAGTTACAATGTTATGGAATAAGGGGTTTGGCACTAGATTGGATTAAAAGTTATTTAGCCAATCGTGGTCAGTATGTGTGCTATAACAACAGTAATTCAGAGCTAAAGAATATCAAGTGTGGAGTCCCACAAGGATCAATCCTGGGCCCAGTACTATTTATTTTATATATAAATGACATGTGTGAAGTGTCAAAATTGCTTAATATTATTTTGTTTGCAGATGACACTAGCATTTTTTTACTCAACTAGGAATATTGTGGATATAACATGTACAGTTAATAACGAACTAGAAAAACTAGATATATGGTTCAGAGTTAATAAATTATCGCTTAATGTGAACAAAACCAATTTTATCATGTTTACAAATAAAAAACAACTTAGACCAACAGTAAACATTGTTTTGAATGGAAAGAACATTGAGCAGGTGTCACATACAAAATTCCTTGGTGTAATCATTGATGAAAACTTAACGTGGAGAGAGCAGATAAAAACGGTTGAAACGAAGGTATCAAAAAGCATAGGTGTTTTGTATAAAACAAAGGATGTTCTTGATATTCAAGCATTACGCACGTTATACCAATCACTTGTTGAACCATATATGTCTTATTGCTGTGAAATATGGGGAAATACGTATCCGTCTAGAGTAAGAAAACTCTCTCTGCTACAGAAAAAAGCTATACGAATAATATATAGTCTTGATTACCATGGTCATACATCTGTATTTTTTCACTGTTCAAGAATTCTTAAACTTCAAGATTTAATTACACATAGGACTATGGTTATGCTTTATAAAGCAAACAACCACTGTTTAGAAGGTCGTGTACAAGCGTTCTTTGAACCAACTGCAGCCGTACACAAGTATGATACCAGACAATCTAAACTATTTTATGTTAAAAAAGCGAACACCACCCATAGACTACTGTCACTTACTGTCAGAGGAATACACGTATGGAACGGTCTTGAAAGTAATATAAGACAGTTGCCAAGTTTACAACAATTTAAAAAAAGTTTAAAGTCGACGTTACTTTCTTCGTATTTATGAACAATTAACACAATGCAAAAAAATATTATTGTTGGTTGTATTAAATCTTATATCTTTTACTATAACTATTACGCATTTTAGTTGAGAAGGGCATAGCGCCTTACAAGTCATATGACTTCTGCTATGTCCTTTTAACAACAGCACCGATATTATATTGTATTGTCGTTACCATTATGTATTGTATTATTTTTCATACTATGTTGTATATTCCTGTGTTGCTGTTGTTAAATAAACATTCATTCATAAATGTATTGGTCAATAAACAAGTAGAATCCTACGAGGGTAACACGTCAATGTGCAGCAAACACGACACGGGTAATTAGCGTAACGCCCGTCGATATTAACACGCCAAATCTAAACCTGTGTGTGTCTACTCCAACGAAATCGGGTGCTGTTTTTTTGTCCTGGGACAAAAAACAGCAATTTTTGATCAGTTAACCCCAACTTTTTTCTATGTCAAACACTAGTTAACCTAAACAAATTATGTGTCTAACCTTAGCTTGTTGTTGGTTTGTCCGCTAGATGTCGCTGGCGTCTAATTTGGTGTTAGAATTATCCGCTAGATGGCGATAGCGTTTAAAATAGTGCTATATTTATCCGCCGTATATTCTACTTGTTTATTTTGTCGTACTCCAACATTTTTTTAGATTTGGTTGGGAATTTACGATAATGACTTAGTAAAACACGAATACCTGACATAATTATCACCTCAAAACGTGAAGTTATGTTACGGCTGTGGTCGAGACCACCATTTACTTGGAAGTTGTGTTTTACACGTGAGAGGAATCTTCCTTTTTATGGAAGTTATGTTTTTGCACGTGAGACCGGAAGCTTCTTTTTACGGAAGTTACGTTTTAACCGTGATAGCAGCCTCATTTTGGTAGAAGTTATGATACGAATATGGTCTGAAATGGAAAGATTCCTCTTTCTTTCTCATTAACTCGCTAACTGTTATGCAATTACAACGTTGACTTTAGTAAAATACGAATATTTGCCAAGGTTATGGCCTCGAAACACAAAAAGGTATGTCATGAATGTGACCGAAGCCGCCATTTTACAAGAAAATGTTTTGCGGAAGTAGCGGAAGCCTTCGTTTTCTATGTCAAACTCTGATTAGTGACTGTTTTGTCTGCTAGATGGGGCTAACGCTTAACGTAGTGTCAGCTGTATCAGCTAGATAGCAACAGTTTGTAAAGAAGTGACGTCACAATCCAAGATTTTTCCACATTGTTTTAGATTTGATTAGGTAAATGGTGTGAGTCTGAAGAAAAAACCACCATGTTTCGCGGGTTTGTGATAGAAAGTGACAACAAAGGTTTTCCCACCGATGGATACCAATGTACCAAGATGACATAGATAAAGGAAATACGTCAAATTCGCAAAGCCATCGCTGAGACAATTAGTAAAAAAAGTTGGCACACCGACTTAGTAAAATATGAAAAACGTGACAAAGTTATGGCGTCGAAACAAAACATATTCCATTTTACCACAACTTACAAGAATAACTTAGTTAAATTTGTGAAAACACCACCTGTTTAACGCAATAAAACGGTGAAACGTGACGAAATGGAATGAGATTAGCACACTGACTTAGTAAAATATGAAAAACTTGACAAAGTTACCGGATGTAAACACAACAATACGCCAAACTGACAAAATCATCGCGGTGAAACGCTGAAAAGTTGTGAAGTGGTATAAAGTTTGCACACCGACTTAGTAAAATATAAAAACTTGACAAAGTTATGGCGTCGAAACAGAAAAATATTCCATTTTACTACAAATTACGAGAATAACTTAGTTAAATTTGTGAAAACACCACCTGTCTAAGCAATGAAACGGTGAAACGTTACGAAATGGAATGAGTGTAGCACACCGACACCAAAGTTATCGCATGTAAACACAAAAAATACGTCAAATTGACAAAGTCTTCGCGGTGAAACGCTGAAAAGTTGTGAAATGGTACAATGTTGGCACACCGACTTAGTAAAATACAAACAACTTGACAAAGTGTTGGCGCCGAAACAGAAAAATATTCCATTTTACTACAAGTTACGAGAATAACTTAGTTAAATTTGTGAAAACACCACCTGTTTAACACAATGAAACGGCGAAATATTACTATGTGGAATGAGGTTAGCACACACGGATACACGCAAACACACGCTAACACTTACGGGCACGTGCGAACGCATGCGAACCAGTACGGACACATGCGAACACACTCGAACACTTACGGAGACACGCAGTCACACGCGAACACTTATGGACCAGGCGGTCACACGGGGGCACTCGTGGACACACGCGTGCACTCGTGGACATACGCGAACACACTGGATACACTCGGACACACGGGGACACACGCGGTCACACGCCGACATACGCGGATACATACGAACACACACGGGCACAAGTGAACACACGCGGACACACGCCGACACACGCCGAAACACGCGGACACACGTGGACCTAGGCGGACACACCGGACACATGCGGACACACTGGACACGACACTACACGCACACTCACGCGCATGCGCACGCACGACATATGCAAGTTCCCTACGTGAAGAACGTGACCAGTGTGACCTACAAATTTGACATGATAGTGACGCGTGAAATACAATGTTTTATTGGTGGAAGTGCTATGTGACCTACATAGGGGACAACACGCATTCGCACGCACGACGTATGTAAGTTGTCTACGTGGAGAACGTGACCTGTGTAACTTACATACTGGACATGGTAGCGAAGCGTGAATTACAATGTTGTATTGGGGGAAGTGGTGTGTGACATACATACTGGACAACACGGATGTGTATGCACGACATATGTAAGCTGCCTACGTGGAGAAGGTGACGTGTGTAACTTACATACTGCACATGGTAGCGAAGTGTGAACTATAATATTGAATTGGGAGAAGTGCTATGTGACCTACATACTGGACAACAAACGTATACGCACGTACGAAGTATGTAAGTTGCCTACGTGGAGAACGTGACCTGTGTATGCTACGTGCTGAACATTGTAGCGAAGTGTGAACTACACTGTTGTATTGGGGGAAGTGCTGTGACCTACATACTGGACAACACACGCATGCGCACATACGACGTATGTAAGTTGCCTACGTGGAGAACGTGACTTGTGTAAGTTACATACTGGACATGGTAGCGAAGCGTGAACTACACTTTAGTATTGGGGGCGTGGTGTGTGACCTACATACTGGACGACACGCATGCGTATGCACGACATATGTAAGTCCCCTACGTGGAGAACACGTCCTGTGCGATCTACATACTGGACGTGGTCCGCTCTCACCAGGATCGCCTCTTGACCTTTTGACTATTTTTAAAAGTTTATAGTTCGTCACCTATCCACGAGAGGCGCTATATGACCCAATTTGACTCAATTTAAACAATAAGACGCACGAATTTGTACAGTACTCTTTCGTGACCTGTCCGCAAGGGGCGCCACCAGTTCGTTTGTGATAGTAATGTCAATGGGGATATATCTCGTAGGCTATTACCACCTATTTTAAAACATAATTTGACTGCTCAGTAGCTGATAATCTAAATAGATCGACAGTAGTCCTGGCCTGAGTGACGCAGGCTTTAACCTGTAAATATGTTGTCACATGCATCTTTCCATCTGTAATATGTTCTGGTGATGACAATTTTCAAACATAAAGGAAATTCATGAATTAAATCAGACTTATAATGGCATTTGGTTAAATACCGATGACACATCGATTAATGGTCTTGCCATTGTGATCTCATGTATATTGAGCGATAATAAGGAACATATCATATACGACGTTGAACTCGCCTCAAACTTATAACTAATGTCAACAGTGGGTCAAACAGGTCTCCACTGTACATTAGCTACACCCTTCGACGATATGAAGCACTTACAATGTGGTGAAAGATGGATCTAAATACCGTATTTCTTAAATACGGAAATAATAGGCTTTGGTAGCGCCATCTTTAAAGATGGCGCGAATTGTTATGTTGATGAAGGTTACAAATAACTTGGTTGGTGTCGCTATCCACCAAGCTATCCAGCAACGTCAATAAAATTGCTCTACGTGACGTAGTGTTTAAGATATTGTAACATTTGTATTGGCGACATCTTCAAAAATGGCGGAAATAAATGCCGGAGGAGCAAAGAAATTATATATTTGAAACAAGAATACGCTAAGACAGTATATATTATATACTCGCCTACCACAATTATTGCTATGCATGCCGTATTTATTAAGATAAAGCAAAAGCAAAAATTCAAAAACGTAGTTTGTGCGTTGTCGCAAACAGAGGGTTAATGGACCATGTTATACCCACTTCACCATGCTCAAACTAATTTTGCCATCAATGACACATCCTGAGTGATGAATACAGTCAGGACTGACCCTGTTGTAACATGAATTGGAAGTAGGGTGCAAGGAAATGTACTTCAATTTGGTGAAAATAACAAACAAGCGCCATATTTTGTGTAAATTGTTTGACCCCTAACCCCCTTATCGGCATAAAACTGCCTAAAATATATTGCTACATGTCCATTTCAATGAAATACATTGAAATAACTACCAATTCTAAAAAAATAACAGGGCTAATATCATAAAATAAGCAAGTAACTGAAAACGTAATGTTATCATAGGTTGGCGCACACAAAGGGTTAATTCAGTATGTTGTACAAGTTTGCTGCAACTACCACATCGTTTTTCATAAATTAGAGATCCAGACGGTCAAAATGAGACCGGTCCCAGTTTGTTATACCTCCGGTAGGGGTGCATCGAATTTTTGGGGTCCCGGCCGCTGCACTATGAGTCACACAGCCACGTTGTCCTCCCGCCCGCTTGATGACGATATCGTAAACAAAAAACCCTTCGCGGGCTTGTGTCGTTATTGTTCTGTATTGGTAATGACTTCTGGATATATAACTAAACGAGCGTGTTAATGTTGTATGACGTGTGTGGCCGTCGCCGTCGCCGTCGCCGTCGCCGTCGCCGTCGCCGTCGCCGTCGCCGTCGCCGTCGCCGTCGCCGTCGCCGTCGCCGTCGCCGTCGCCGTCGCCGTCGCCGTCGCCGTCGCCGTCGCCGTCGCCGTCGCCGTCGCCGTCGCCGTCGCCGTCGCCGTCGCCGTCGCCGTCGCCGTCGCCGTCGCCGTCGCCGTCGCCGTCGCCGTCGCCGTCGCCGTCGCCGTCGCCGTCGCCGTCGC